>CM022706.1:9525752-10104462 GCA_012295165.1 Asparagus setaceus | reverse complement strand
GGATTCTTATCATTATTGGATTACCCGTCTTGGGATGCATAAATAGTATATTAAATAGTCCTTAAGATTGTTTCTTGACTTTGCTTCCAATTTTGTTAACTAGTTATTTGCTAAATTTATGCATAAGGATAGCACAATCTTCATCGAAAACAACAAAATGGTTGATTGAAAAATCCTATATAATATGTAAGGGGCCATCCAATGTCTACTCACAATTGAAGGTTACAGCTTGTGTGCCAGTTGGATGAAATCATTTGAATTTTTTTTTAAATGAAGAGATGATGAAGTCATTTGATTGAAACAGTATTTTGTTTATTATTTAGTAGAGTATAATATAGTACTTCCATGTGAAGATAAAAGCATTAGATTGAAACAATATTGAGTTACCATTAAAAAAATTTTCGGTTACCAGTATAGTGTATGGATCAAAGAGATTGTCATCATCTTCTTTACATGTTTTTTAATTTCTTTTTCTATTTTTTAAGGGCCCAACATAGAGTTGAGATTTAGACTTTCTATAAATTAGCTTTGGACTATTACCGTCTGATCAAGACTTCAAATTAGGTTATTAGCTGTCTTGACAATTATTTTGTTTGATAATCTCCTCACCTTCAACATGATTAATTAGTATAATACGAGAATAAATTTTTGATTGTGATTGTATGAAGCTAAGTCACTGACAACTAAAGTCAACGAAAAACGAGCAAACAGAGGTATAAATCTAAGAGGTAAATGGGGAAAAAATTGGATGACAACTAAACTTTCAATAAATAGTAGTAATAACTACACTACTATTCCCTTCTTTTACATTTTTAGGAAAGAAAATTATAGTGAGACATATCGATCTATAACAACCTTTTACCTGCCGAATCTTTCCTTCTTTTGTTTCGGTTCTCTCTCTCTTTCAGTTAGGTCAACGAAACAGACAGATAGCTAATTAAGAGGCACATGCGGAAGTGTTGATGCCTCATTAATTTGATAACAAATTGTTTGGCCTAAAAATAACTTCACTATGACAGTGTATGTTATGCTATACAGATATACACGATATCTCTTTTAAATTTTTGTGCACAGCGCATAACCGACAACTACTCTTTATTTTACCATGGCTAAACATCAGTAACATGCGCTACTACTTTTACCCGAATCTATTAAGTACATGTATTTTTAAGTATATATATCACTTTCTGTATATAATTATTGAGCAATTTTTTTACCAAGCAATATTGAACGTGCAAATGGTCCTTATTCTCCTCAGTCCACTCATAACATAACAAGCAGTTTCTATTTTATCTTTACAATATTTTACTTCTGTGCATTGCCTTATCCCCTACATAATGCCTATAAAAATCAACCCCTACCCTACCATTTGTGTCCATTGAGAGAGAGAGAGAGAGAGGCAGAGAGAATGGGTTTGATGCCAGAGATAGTTCTAAACTCCGGCGCAAAAATGCCGGTGCTCGGCATGGGGACTGCAACGTACCCGGTCCCACCACCGGAGATTGTGGAGTCTGCGGTCTACGAAGCGATCAAACTCGGGTACCGTCAGTTCGACTCGGCGAGCCTCTACGAGTCAGAGCGGCCCCTCGGCCGAGCGGTGAGCAGAGCTATTGAGGACGGTTTGATCGGAGGTCGGGAGGAGCTCTTCATTACTTCGAAACTTTGGTGCACGGATGCGCACCCTGATGGTGCTTTGCCTGCAATCCGTGAGACTCTAGGGTGAGCGTTTTGTTTTCAATTCGTTTGTTGTTTTTGTTAGCAATTTATAATTTTATAATGAACAAAATAACTAACTCATCCTTAACGTATATATGAATTCTCAATTTTATCTTTAAAGTATCAGTTTATCTATTTTGTCTCTTAAACTATATTTATGATTCCAATATGGTCATTTTGTAAGCTTATGATCAAATATTTACCAGACTAATGATGTAGGGTGTTTCTTTACATTTCTTTATGGGGTTTTACCAATTTATCTCCTTTTTCCCAACCAAAAAATTTTCTTAACTACTTTCCTCCAAATTTTTTAAACTTATGTATCTCTTTTAAATTGCATGAAATACAAGAAATGTAGAGCAAATACTATCACATCATTAATCTATTAAATATTGGACTTTAGACTCACAAAATGACTACTTTGAGCATATACATATAGTTTAAGAGAAAAAATAGAGACACACAAGGAAAATTTCAGGAGAGTATTCTTCCATTTAGACAAAATATATTACAGTGCAACTATAAGAAACTTTAGGGTATATAGCTGCTACAAAAAAATGAGGGTACATAAGTGCAAAGTAGGAGAAACTATAAAGTATCTAAGCACTAATAATTCATATATCTATCTAGTTCAGTCAGTTATTTTAATAATAAAAAAATAAGGATCATTAAAATGTAACATCTTTTCCCGTGAAACCCTCTTCTCCTTCGGATTTGAATGATCTCCACTACAAAAAAAAGTAGTGGAGGGACCACTACATTATCACAATCACTGAAAATCTAGTAGATGATCATGATTTTTCTTTGAGTGTAAATTAGGAATGAGTGCAACACATGAGGATATGGTGAGTGTTATATTTAGAATAAATCAAAATCACCAACTAAATAATCAATGATTGTGATCAGTGGTTGTGATAATGCAGTGAACCCTCTACTACTATTTTGTGGTGGAGAGGATCCAAATCAGTTGTGCGACAATCTATGCTCTACATTGACCCGAGTCATGTTAATTTTAAGTGGCTATTTTGAGGATTAATTACATCTAGGTACCCTGAGGTATGATAAAACTATATGATTGATCATAGAGTTTGTGTATCTACACAAAGTAGTCCTAAGATTACTGATTGTATCTACACGAGTAACTATGTAGGAAAAAATAGACAGACTCCAAGTCACTCATATAACTATAATCAATCTTAACATCATCCATGCAAATAGGAAGACTCTAGGATCACTGTTGCAATTACATCATACCTCAAGGTTGTGAAGCACGTGGGTGGGGCCACAACCACGAGCCGTGCTCGTGGCCATCCGCGAGGCAGCGTCTGCGTGATGGGGTGAGAACCACCCATGGCGTTCGAGCAGCGACCACAGGCCTGACTTCGTGGGGCCACCCAACACGGTTTCGGTTTGTTTTCCCTCATGTTCCGTTACCGCAGCGTTTTGGCGTTTTCACCTATAAATAGGGGCCAGAAAAAGCGAGGGTTAGAAATTTGGAGCAACTAGGGTTTTGTGGAGGCCGAAAATAGGGTTTTTTTGAGCCGTCGTTTGAGAGAGAATTTGTGAGAGATTTGAGAGTTTGGTTTGAGGGTTTATTTGTGAGATCTTGAGTGATTGTAAACCCTATTTGTATTCTCTTTCTCTCTAGTAGTAAAATCTCTCCCCTCCTTGCCCCGTGGATGTAGGCAACTTGCCGAACCACGTAAAATTCGTTGTCTTGCTGATTTGTGTGATTTGTAATAGCTTGTTTAGGTTCCCTCGACAGGTCAGTCCTAGAACTGATGAGAGGAAGAGTAAATATCCCACTTTGTTGAGATATTTACTTCAGATTCTTATTTTCTTGATGAGACGGAAATTCTTATTGTCATCTAGCTCTCTTGTTGTAGCTATTGTTCGGCAGAGGTGCTACCGAAATTTTCGCTGCGCATAACAAGTGGTATTAGAGCGCCCGGGTTCTGACTTGGGGCTTGTTCAAAGGATTCGCTGAAGGATTCTTATTTGAAGAGTTAGATCTACAACATGGGTGAAACAAGCACATCGGGATCGTCTCTTACGAAGCGATACAAAGTCGAGCATCAATAATACAAAGATTGATATTTGAAGTTCGACGGCAAGATCAATTTGGTTTGTGGAGATGCCGAGTGATGGATCGTTGGATCATAAAATTTAGAGAGACTCTTGAGTTACAAGAGAAACACGAAGATATGGATGATAAGGTTTGGAAGAAGATGAATAGCGAGGGCTTGTGGAGTTATTCGGTCGTGCTTGGCGCAAGATCTTATTTATGATGTGATGAATGAGAGGTCCTGAAGAGACTATAGGAAGCGCTCAATGAAAAGTATTTTACTAAGAGCATTGAGAATCGGCTTCACTTGAAGAGAAAGTGTTACAGTTCAAGATGAAGAGGGAGTTTCCATTAGGGAGTATGTTAATAACTTCGAAGTTGCTTTGAGATATGGCCAATGTGGAAATCAAGGTTGAGGATGAAGACAAGTGATCTTGCTTTTGTGTTAGTTCTTGGGAGGATGATTACGACGCGTTTGTCCTCACTATGATAAATGGGAGAAGCTAGCATTGATTATAAGGAGGTGATCTCGGCATTAGTAAATTATGAGTTGAGAAAGAGTGATAGTGAATCCTCAGAAGGCATCAGGCGAGGCATTAATAGTTCAAGGCCGTACTCCAAATCATTGGCGATCCAACCGCTCAAAATCGAAGAATAGAGGTGGCCATAAGAGTGTTGGTAGGAATCGGTGTAAACTACGTAAAGAAGAGGGATATTGGAAGAGCGAGTGCCCAAAGTTGATAGATCAAGCGGGAAGAATAAAGGGAAAGGCTGTACAAGCTTCAAAGGTGAATGTTGCTAAAAGGCATTGGTAACAATTGATTGATTCTTGAGGCTATTCGTTATCCGCACTACCGTCGGTTTGTTATACCGACTCTGGAGTGGTTGATGGATCGGGAGCTACATACCATATTTGCCCTAGGAGGATTGGTTCTCGGCTTTGAGGAGTTGGAAAGAGGGATGTCGTGTTCATGGGTAATGATCACGTATGCCCTATTGGTGGTATTAGTACGATTCGAATCCGTATGTGTGCGTGGTGATTCGGAGTTGAAGGAAGTAAGGTTCGTTCCTTGAATGGCGAAGAACATTGTAGGCGTTGAAAATTGCCTATAAGTCCCGAGCGTAGCTTCGTGATAGCGAGAATAATAGACAAGTCATCCGATGAAGTAATGGCAAATCGTTGGCGACACAACAAGTGAAACGCGTATGGCAGCTCTCCTCAAAACGCCATCTGAGTTTTTTGAGTCAGCTAAGCCGGTTAGCGGTGAAGTCGAGGCGGCCCCATCAGGTCGAGGCGTATACGAAAGAAATCTTTCCTTCGAACCGTCGGTGATTCCGGAACACAGGTGAACTGATGTGCCATGAGTCGCGGCGAAGGATAAACCGACTTTGAAGCTTCAAATTAAGCGGATGACAAGTGGTCGGGGAACCAAATCAAGCTCGAAAATCAGCGAAGAAGAAGCGCAGCGTTCGGTCAAACCGAGACACCCGGAGGTGTCTCGGCAGCGAACACCTAGAGGTGTCACCGGCAGCGAACACCTAGAGGTGTCACCGGCAGCGAACACCTAGAGGTGTCACCGGCAGCGAACACCTAGAGGTGTCACCGGCAGCGAACACCTAGGAGTGTCTCGGCTTGGCGAACACCGAGAGGTGTCTTGCTTGGCGAACACCGAGAGGTGTCTTGCTTGGCGAACACCAGAGGTGTCTCGGCACGGCGAACACCAAGGCGAGCGGGCTGCGATTTTACAGCGTCGGCTACTGCCCATATATTGGGCGGACTAGGGTTTCATTTTCGAGGTGGAGAGATAAAAGCAGAGGAGATAGCGCCCGAACTCTTGTGTGTGCCTAGAGTTAGAGAATTTCCAAGGAGAGGAGATCAAGATCTAGACTTGCGGGGAGATTTGCATTTCGAGATCCAAAGTTTTGGATCGGATCTACAACGACAAACCATCCTTTGGATCAAGCTTGGCCTTGATCCAGAAGAAATAACGAGTTAAGCTTGGCGATCTGGTTCACTCGTTGATTAGTTCCTTGGCGAATTAATCTCGTGTTCGTTTAGATCTCGGATCGATCGATCTAAAATTCCCGCGTAAAGGAGGGATTTTTAGATCTAAATCGAATCGAGATCTCATTCGATCAACACTTGGGAAAGGAATCGTAGCGGTGGTCCACGGAATACATCCCGGCATAGGCAAAGAATCCCATAGCGAGGACCAGTAAAATAGAGATCCTGCGTGTTTGTTTAGGGTTAAAGTTGTAATTCTTTGATTTTCATTGTAAGCCTTATAAAAGGCAATCTTTTAAATTTCGTTGTAAGTGGTGAAGTTTGTAGCAGTTCAAGCAATGACAATCATCCCAACTTTTCAGAGAACAATGGCGACCACGATGGGAGCCACCGGTCTTACATCGAGATCGTTGTGCAGCCAGCGGTTCCAGATCCGTGATCGAAGAGAGTCTGCGAGTTCGACCGGAGAAATTTGAGGCCTATCTCTGCCTCATCAACTCCTTTTCCCCATGGCGAAGAAGCCCTCATTTGCAAGGAGGACTCACAAGCGTCACCCGTGAAGTGGCAGCTCTCCTCGCGCCGCCAACAACAATGGCGGCAATAACTCCCAGCGCCATCCAAAGGCGCGGATCTGATCTCCCTCCTCCGGCCAATGAGGAAAAGTCCGCCGAAGCGTGTGACTCTCAAAGAGAGCATGCTTGGCGTCGACAACGCTGCGTTGCAATACGCAAAGCGTTAGAATCCATGGGCGGTGTCGATACAAGCCGGATCTGAAGTCCCAGCGAGCGCGAGCCCCGGCGAAGATAGGTGGTAACTCCTCTAAACCGCCGGCCAGAAGAATGGATCGCGTCAGCGAGATCGCTCCACCCTCGGCCGGATCAAAAGCGGAGTGCCCTCGCGCGGCGTGCGCGTCGCGTTAGTTCAGGCTACTCAATAGCCTAAAGGAAGCGAAGGTGACCAAGAAGTCACCGAAGCAAGTCGAACTTCGGCCTCGGACCGGGAGCTTTTTCCTCGATGCGGCGGCGCCTTCCACAAAGACTCCGGCCAACACCACACCTTTTCGATAAGGGTTCGGTGTTTGGCGCCTAGGTCGGTTCATTGGATCAAGGTGAAAGGTCAACTCCTGCAAGCTTGTTGAAGAGATCGGGACAACTTCGCAATCTTTGGGGTAGCTCGCCCGCGCCGAGGAAGCCGGCCGGAGAATCCACCAAGCGGTTTCGCGGATCGAGGTCAAAAGCCGGTAGTCAGCGCGCAAAAGCGTCGCGTTAAAGCGTAACTTTCAAAGACTTATTGGCCGACCCAACCTCGGATGGAGGCGTCGTCATCGATGATGGCGTTATACACGAGAGATTATTATGCGCCGCCACGGTAGGTTGCTCCGGCGCTTATCTTGCGATGAGTTGTACTATCGTCTTTGAGGGTAGGAAGAAGTCACGTGACGAGCTCTCGAAACCGCATCCTCTTGCATTTGTACTAAATTGATCAAGGCGGTGCTCCGGTGTAAATCTTGCCATAAAATTCGGAAAGGGTGTCGGTCTTCCAAAGGCGAGCACCAACGAACCGCCAAGACCTCGGTCAAAGGCGTTCCCGAAGAAGACATGCACTCTGTCAAGGCAAGGATGGTGCTTGAGGTCACCATCAATATGACCAACAAGGCAGCGCCGTCCGCGGCATTCGAGCCCTCTAGCGTGTGACTTCGGTTGCGGGCGGTACTATCGAGCGGCCTAACTATCACGACACAGCGAGGATCCCTTCAAAGCCACCGATCGCGAAAGCCCGGAAGATGAAGTATCGGATGGCGGCTCGGCAATGGCATCCGATAACACCGTCTCTAGTGAAGGTCATACTCGTGAAGCACTCATGATTAGTGCGGTGAGGTGGCCAAGCTACTTGAAGAAGCCTTGGCAAAGCGAAGACAACTTCAAACTTCGAGATGGACATGGCCATGCGGCGGATGAAGAAATGCATGGCCGGCGGTCTGGCGATGATTAATCGCCCGAGGGTGAAGCGTCGTCGCAACAACGTCAATTTGGCGGATAGCGACGGATGAAAACAAGACCTTAACAGATGAAGCGAAGCGTGATGAAGACACCATGGTCCCACCTCAAAATCAGGGCGAGAAATGCAAGTGAAAATGACAAGATCAAGGATCACGGAGAGCAAGGTCAACTTCGCTCATCTCGGCTCAAGAAGTGAAGAAGGCGGGGATTAGTGTCCTTGCAGAGAGTGGGAGTCAATCCCTATCCGTGAAGTTTAATTTAATAAACTTCCGCCGTTCGATGGGAGAGGGTCCCCACTCAACATCTTATCTACTTCAAGAGCCATTTGGGAGTCATCTCGTGCGAGCCCTTGATGGTTCGGTCATTCGTCGGCACCTGCTGACCTTCGATTAGTATCGCCGTCTCAAAGCGGGCGGCATCAACGGTGGGGAGACATGGAATCTATGTTCTGGCGAACTTCTTCGATGGCGACCGAGAGGTTTCACTCGGTGCGTTATGGGGCGAAGCGAAGGATGGAGAAACCGTGGATAATTTTGTCAAGCGGTTCGCAACAAAGGCGATGGCTGTCGTGACCCAATCCGGAGAATTCATCCTCAAGACACGCGGCATAACCTCTTTGGGCGTGATCGAGGCGATGGGCGCTGCCGTCTAAAACACGGAAAGACTTGAAAGTCCAGGGAAGAGGCGGCGTTTCCTCAAAAGGCGGGCGAGGTCGGTGGCGTAAATCCACGGAACAAAATTTTGTCCCGGAACAAGGGAAAGCGCCAATGAAGAATGTTGATGCGCATCAAACTTTCAGTGCGACCACAACGACAACGGCGGCGAGCGGACCCCATCGCGGCAACAACAGTCCAGCCAGAAGCCGGGTTTCAGGCGTATTCTTCGAGGGGCGAAGAGGTGCACAGGATCTTCAAGTACTTGCTGAACAACAACAAGATCAGCTGCCGCCGATCGTCAACGGGAGGAAGCTCAAGGGCAGCCAGACCCCAAGTATTGCGCCTATCATAGAGGCGATACACCACCGACAAGTCATGCTACCGGTGAAGGACAAGATCAAGCTTTGATTGAAGTGGGGTGATCACTCCAAAACCAAATAAGGGAAAGCAAGTGAAACAAGCGGCGTCCATAAGCTTTGGGGCGGTGCCACCTTTGGTTCAGGCGAAGCCGTGGTCAAAGTGGGAATGAAGGCGGTGAATGGCGATCCCCACAAGCGGCGAGAAGGGTTAGTGCCGCTGACCCCAAATGGCGAACTCCTATGGGTCCACGGACTTACTTAAAGGCGATCGATGGGCGGCGTCTTCGTCTAAAAAGTCAAGGGAAAGGGCAAATCTTGCAATGCTACCTCGGCGGTTTTACTCGGCGGCGGCGAGCAAATTCCTCGTGTTCTTTGTCGGAGGAGAGCGAAGCCTTTGTCACCGAGGCGGCGTGAAATGCGGCTTACAAATACCGATGACTCCAACCTTAATGCTAAAAGCGTTAGCGGGCTTGGGGTAGTAACAATTCCACGGTTCCGCCACCCTAAGGAGGGCGCCACCCGAGCGAAGGAAACAACACGCAAATCACGAGGTGCAACCCGGCGATCCGGTTTAATCGCCCGATTGGAAGGGATAGGCAGGAACACAAGCTCTCCCTACGCTTGATGTGATGGCACAATTGGCCAACATCGGCAAGAATAACTTTATCGAGCTATTGAGGTTGTCCAAGGAAACCAGCGGCGTTCACGAGCGTTGGCGGACTTCGAGGTCTTCCTAACCCACATTAAATCAAGTCGGAGGGCGGAGTCATCAGCCGGGAATGCAATGTGGCCTCAAGCATATTCCACGCATCCGTTCTCTAAGGAGGATATGCGAGGCGAAACGTCGAAGCATGACGGGCAGCTCTACTTCCACGGGGTACATTGGTTCGGCGAAGTCAGCGGATCAAGTTGATCCGGGTTCGGCTGTGAGCATCATGCCTTTCGCTGATGTATAGCACAGGGATTCTGTCGGCAGGCTCGCTTCGGCCCGTGATATCACGGATTTAACACCGGTGGGTCTCGGCCGCTTGGTAAAATCCGCATTAAGTGTCGGATGGGGACTTAAAGTCGAAGTCACACTTCGTCATTGTGAGACTTCCTATAACTTGTTGTTGGGTGGCCCTTGGATCCATAACCATGTTATAGTCCCTCTACCCTCCATCGATTAATGCGAAATATGTAGACACTAATAGCGAGGTTAAGGCGGTGGTGCGGACAAACAACCGTTTAAAGGGCTGGAGAATTATTTCGCGACTCCCTCCTTTACGGTAATGAGTCGAATCTTGAATCATCGGCCCATAGCGCGGACAGCGGTGAGGGCGGCGTCTGAAGCGGGCTTGACTATAAAGGTGGTTTTGTTCTAAATGACATTGTACCCTTAGTAGTCAATCTTGGCGAAGAGGATCTTAGATGAAAGTTGTAATTGGCGGCTAGAAGAAGAAATAAAAGATGATTTAGAGTACTCGTTGTGTTTGAATGATGTAATGAAAAAGTTATATAATGACCACGAATTGCATATGCCAATTCGGTCATCTGTGTATCTGAAGCACCTTGAGACTCATCAAGGCGACTTCGTCGTCCAAGGAAAGGAGGCGCAAGAAGGACTTAGTCTGGCGGAGGAGTTAACTCCCATGACCTACTTCTGTGACGGGTTCAGATGAAGATAAACGAAACTTCATCTTTCGGATATAGCCAGCGGCACCTCATGAAGAAGTGGAGTGCGACTTTGCGTTGGGAGAAGGACTTTATTTTGGTAGGATCTCCGTTCCACCCAAAGTACATATGTACGAAGGAAAACCCGATAATTATTACAGTTTAAAGGGGATTGGGATCGCATCCTCTTGAAGATGAGTGTTGTTGGTTGATCAATAACCAACCACCCAACCTAGGCGGCAGTACTCATCCGATTCATTTGCACGGGACTCGGCGTCGGCATCGGCAAGATGTTGGGGGTTGATGTCCAACATGGCTCTGATGGACCCCACTACTGGAAGAAGGCGAAGAATTGCCAACATGGGAAGACCCATGGGTCCATCACCTCAACATGCGGTATGGGGACGGTTTGGCAGAGGAGCCTCCGTGAAAGGCGAGGTAGTCGAGATCAACATGGGTAATGAAGCACACCTAAACTTATAAATATTAGCAGTCTTCCCCGAGGAAAAGAAAAGGTTGATCACTCTTGTCGGAGAGTATATCGATGTTTTAGCTGGAGCTCGAGGACATGCGGGCTCGACCCGATGTGGCAATGCACCACCTCGACATTAAAGTGGATGCCAAACTGTCAAGCGACAGAGGCGGTTTAGTCCACAGTTATGGAGGCAATTGTTGCGAGTAAAGCTCATAGCCTCGGGTTTTATCAGGGAGGTTCAACATCCGGATTGGGTGGCGAATATTGTTCGGTGCTAAAAGAGCGGGACGATCGAATTTCGTCGACTCTGAGAGATCTGAATGCAGCGTGCCCAAAAGGCGACTTCCCACTTCCAATCACCGATGTGATGCGTCGATAATACATGTGGATTTGGCGAATGTCCTTCATGGATGGGTTCTCGGGTTACAACCAAATCAAGATGCATCGAATGGCGCAAAGCACCGGCGTTGAGAACTCCTCTAGGCATCTTACATTTACCATCATGCCATTGGTTGAAGAATCGCGCCACTTACCGGTAGCGCAATGACAAAGATCTTCGGGATCATCTTGGGAAGGCGGTCGAATGTTACGTCGATGACTTGGTTGTGAAAAGTCGTGACAAAGATGACCATATCCGGGACTTGAGGGCGGTATTGACCTCATGCGAGCTCATCAATTAAAGATGAACCCCACCAAGTCTTTCCTCGGAATGTCGGTGGCAAATTCCTCGGGTTTGTTGTTACCAACAAAGGTATCCACATTGACCCGACAAAATAAAGGCAATCAATGAATTGCAACCCCAAAGAATCTAAGGGAACTTCGAGGAGGATTACGAGGCGATTGGCGTACATCCGGCTTCATTTCCAACCTCTCAGGAAAATGTCGGCCATTCTCTAAAATTTGAACAAAAGGGGTGTCCTTTATGCGGGATGGCGCTGTCGAAGGCATTGAAGATATCAAAACATATCGGCGAATCCTCACGTACTCGTTACTGCAGAAGTCGGGTAAACCGTTCTTGATTTATATCAAAGCGGCGAACCATTAGTTGAGTGCTTTACTTGCGCAAGGCGGCGACCAGTCCGCGGCGGCGGTTTATTATCTAAGCCGAACCTTGGTGGGTGCGGAATCTCGCTACCAATGGCCAGAAAGAGTGTCTGTGGCGGTCTTTGCGATTGAAAATGCGACACTACTTAGTTGGGCAAGCGATCTCGTCATTTCGCGTAAATCTGTTGGTGTTCATGGCGACCGGCCTCTATGAATTGGCTGGCGAAATGGGCTTTACTTTTGTCCCGGTATGACTTGCACTTCAAGCGGCGAAGTCAATTAAGGGACAAGCCATCTGCGATCTTTTGGCGACCAACCCAACAAAGGATACGGTGAACTATTTGATGATTTCTGGGATGAGACCCACGAGGTTAACACAACTCTGCACCAACAGGTGTGGCATTTATATTTTGATGGGCGTCGAGCTACCAGCGTGGCGGCGCCCGGATGTTCTAAGATCTCCGTAGTCGGAGTAGTCTTAGTTTCCCGAGGAAGCATGTCATGCCTCGGGCTTATTCAGCGGTGAGCCTGCTCTAACAATGTCGCCAGTACAGCTCCTCATTGGACTTAGCTTGGCTAAAGAGGGGGGTAGAGTATCTCGAAGCCGGGGATTCCCAACTCATTGTCAAGCGGACTTCGCGGGGACTATGAGGTCGGGAACCCGATTTAATCCCATACCATCGGTACTGCTCGAGTTAGCGGACTCGTTTGAAGGATTCTTCATCGAGTACATTCAGCGCCTCGAGAATCGTATCGCGAGATGCTGGCGGCATTAGCGGTGTCTTTGGCGCAACCTCGAGGCCGAGCAAATGGTCACGGTGAGGACCCACCGATTATTCATTCCTATTTATGGCGGGGTGAAAATGGCGAAAGGGTAGTCACTAAGGAAGTGTATGCAACCCAAGTCGGACTTGAACCGAGATTGGCGCTTCCCTATTATTGACTACGTCTTGCGGCATCTGCCGAGAAGATATGAAGGGCGTGAATCGGTCCGTCGAAGCGCCAAGGTTCTTCTACAATACGGAAACCCGGGCGCTCTATCGGCGTGGGTATAGCGGTTTGCTACTCGGCGCCTTTCAAACAAAGAGGCGAGGAAGTTCTCAAAAGCACACGGAGGAGAATGCGGTGCGCACCGGCCAGTCCTAAGCTCTATGATCGGATCGGGAGGATGGGGTACTCTTGGCCTACTATGGTCAATGATGCGATCGCATATGCTCGGAAATGTCGCGTGCCAAATACCGCATAAACTACGCATCAACCTCAGAACAACTTCACCGTCGGCCACATCTTGGCCATTGAGACATGGGGCATGGATGTGGTAGGCCCAATCTTTCCTCTGTCGGCCAAAGGTGATCGGTTTATCTGGCGATCACCGATTACTTCTCAAGTGGGCGGCGATTCCCCTCAAGGAGGTAAAAGCCGACAATGTAATTCGGTTCATCAAGCACCGCGTCATCTATCGACCACGGTGTACCAAGGCGGATCGTACATGATAGCGGTCCCGGTTCATTAGCAATGCCTTCATTCGGTTTTGTAGAAATTCAAGATCCGGGCGTCTCCTCAAGCTGCGTACAATCCGCGCAAGCGGATTGGCGGAGGCCTTCAACAAAAGCGATCATTAAGATTCTCAAGAAGGCTGGTGAAAAATAACAAGCGGGATGATAAACTTCGGAGAAGCACTACAGGCGTATCGCCTGACGGTCGCACTGCCGTGGGCTACCAGTACTCTACGGTATATGGGTGTGGCGGTCCACGCCCTTGGAAGTTGATTCCATCCCTCGCATTGCTCATAGCGAGATGGCTGACGGAGGAGCTACATCAAAAGCCTCGAAGAACTTCGAGATGCTAGATGAAAGCGCTTGGAAGCTCAACGGCACATTGAGTTTTACCAAGCAAGGATGTCGGGGCCTTCAACAAGAAAGTCCGACAAAGGAGCTTCAAGGAGGAGACTTGGTCCTCATTTGCTCGGCGGCCAGATAATTCTCGACTCAAGAGGAAGGGTAAGTTTGAACCCAAATGGGAAGGGCGTTTGTGATTGAAGCGGTCTATTCCAATGGCATATCGCCTTATCACCCGAGGAAGGCGATAGGCAATTAATGCCGATCAATGGGAAGTTCACGAAGAAGTACTATCCTTAGTACCTTCGGGATAACTGTTTTGGAGGAAGTTCTTGGAAATATTTTCCTCGGAGATAACCTAATTCTTTCCTCGAGAATTCCCCACCGATCAAACTCATTGGCGGTGGGTCCACAAAATTTTCTCTGGTCCCTCCACGGCAAAATTCCCCTTGACTTCTTTCAATAAGCAAGGGGTCCATAAATTTTTGATCCTCTATCAAAATCCCTCTTGATTCCTTTCAATGAACAAGAGGTCCACTTTCAAATTAGGAGATCACTTTACGATGAGCAGAAAGCCTCCATCATTCCATTTGATCCGCCCTCCCATGGCGGTAGTACTAAAATGGAACACTCTCGATAAGCGAGACCTTGGATCGGTGGCGAATCCTATAAAGTGAAAACTACACGTATCTCTTGATTCTCGGTGGAGATCCCACTCTTAGTTTCACCTTAAGAGATTCTCGAGTGGAGATCCCACTTTTAGTTTCCCTTTCTTGGAGATAGGATATAAAATCCTTCCTCTCCTTCTTAGGAGATAGAATATAAAATTCTTCCTCTCCAAGACTAAGAAGCAGGATATAAAATCTTTCTTTTCTTATGTTCACTTGGGGTTCGTCTCGACCCGGACAAAGGAGACACGGAAATAGAATATAAAATTCTTTCTTTCCGGCACTTGGAGACGAGGATATAAAATCCTTCCTCTCCTTCTTAGGAGATAGAATATAAAATTCTTCCTCTCCAAGACTAAGAAAGCGAGGATATAAAATCCTTCTTTTCTTATGTTCACTTGGGGTTCGTCTCTACCAGGACAAAAGAGACACGGAAATAGAATATAAAATTCTTTCTTTCCGGCACTTGGAGACGAGGATATAAAATCCTTCCTCTCGACATCGGAAGCAGAATATAAAATTCTTCCTTTCCCACAATCAATTCCATTCACCGATTCGATCCGGTTCGGTCATTCTCGGGACAAAGAAGACACCAAGATTCATCTTGGGGCATTTTATCGAAGCCTAAGAAGGGATAAAGCCAGCCTTCGCCGCAGCGTTGCGGTTTAGTCTTTTAGATTGAAGAAGACACGAGCTTGATTAAGGGTATTTTATCGAAGCCTAAGAAGGGATGAAGCCAGCGCCCTGCGTTTAGGGTGGTTGCTACGTGAAAAGTGACAAAGTCTATGTATTCAAAGTCATAGCACCAAGTCTAAAAGAGTTTCATTCTTTTAGCACAACGTCACATCGCGGAGCGAGTTCGATAATCCATGCTAGCGGTTCAAGCGGTGTCGGTAAAGGCAAATCAAATCCGTTGAAGGTGAGGTTTGCCAGAATCCTATGAATCTTTGTGACAATGAAAATGACAGATCGCAAGTCACAACAACAATGGAACTCTTCCTAGACGCACCGACCATGATTGGTCCCTCGGCGAACCCTTTGGTAGTAACCCAGCTATACCTAGCTTTGGAGGAACATCTTACCAACAAAAAGAATTCATCAAGACCACCAAATTGAGGATGAACTAGCTAACAAGACTAGTCCCCAATTAAGCGGGATAGAGACTCAAGTGTTTCGGTGGGCTATCATAGAGAGCCGACCTCATTGCACCAAGAAATGGGATATGTCAACCTAGATGCATGGAGTCAATGGGGATGTACACAAGGGTCAATCATTACTCCTACGAGGTGGGTTCATCAGATCTCCCACAGGAGAGTATAGGGTCCTGAGCGAACCATGCACGGCTTCTTTCATTTAGTGGAGGAGCCCTATCGCGAGGCACCTCCTCAAAGGAGACCTTAAATGTGGTCCCATGAAAAACTCCCGAGGCACTAATAGTATACAATTCCAACCACGACCAGCGGATCAACTTGCGTCGGGACAATGAATGCAACTCATGAAGGGTTCCCTCTCCGGTAGGATCGATGAAATCCCCATGATGGTGAACCCACGAATACTCAGATAAGGAACATGAGTATAAAGCTGTTCCTAATTTATTGGAAAGTTCTGGAGGATAACCTAATTCTATTCCAACAAGGAGTAGGATTCTCCCACATGATACTCCAACTAGGTATCTGAGTCTAAACTATTTCCTATTTTGTCGAAGTTCACGGAGAATAGTTTTATATTCTTAAGGATAACTTCGACAATCCCAATTGCTTCCAGGTTCGACTACGGTATTTGGACAATTCGTTGTGATGAAAAATTGCCAATTGGAGGTTGAATTCGAGAAAATTTTTGATAGCGGACAGCGTCACATCTCGAGAAAATCCCTCGGCGTAGTGGAGTCACATAGCGAGCATGGTAAGGTTCACCAATCAAAGGATGAATCCTCAATATCCTCCCAGGGTTTAGTCTTATGCCAAGCCATGCGGTGGAGATTTCAGCGATTCAAAGCTAAGTCTCACGGAATTGGATGAGCGGTTCGGCGACAACTCACGATCCACGAGCTAAAAATAAGAAAATTCATTCATCGGCCATCGAGTCAAGATTTCGGCGGTCGGACAATAAATGCAGCACCGCGACACTTTTAGTTATCCTACAAAGCGGATGATGCGAAAGAATCGGAGAGATCAAGATTTGAAGCCGTTTTGAGTCCTATTACCCGGCGAAGGTGCGGGCCTATCACATCAAAGTATTTCGGCTTCTTCTATAAAAGCGAGGCGAAGCGCTTTGGAGGGTATCTGTAAGCGTTGAAAATTGCCTATAAGTCCCGAGCGTGCTTCGTGATGGCGAGAATAATAGACAAGTCATCAGATGAAGTAATGGCAAATCGTTGGCGACACAACAAGTGAGCAGCGGCGCAAGCGCTCTCCTCAAGAGCATCTTGAGAGTTTTGGATCCCGCTAGCCGGTTAGCGGTGAGATCAAAGAGGCGGCCCCTTCAGTCCCGGCATACAAATTTGAGAGCTCTTTCCTTTACGAGCCGTCGGTGATTCGGAACACAGGTGAAGCGATGTGCCATGAGTGCGGCGAAGGATAAACCCGACTTTGAAGCTTCAAATTAAGCCGGATGACAAGTCGGTCGAGAACCAAATCAAGCTCGAAAATCAACGAGAGAAGCCACGCGGCGTTCGGTCAAAACGAGACACCGGAGGTGTCACCGGCAGCGAACACCTAGAGGTGTCTCGCGGCGAACACCGGAGGTGTCACCGGCAGCGAACACCTAGAGGTGTCTCGCGGCGAACACCAGAGGTGTCTTGCTTGAGCGAGACACCGAGGTGTCTCGCTCGGGGCTACTCGGAGGTGTCTTGCTTGAGCGAGACACCGAGGTGTCTCGGCACGGCGAACACCAAGGCGAGCGGGCTTTACGCCCGATTTACGCATCCATTGCTGCCTATATATTGGGCGGCTAGGGTTTCATTTTGAGAGGTCGTGAGATAAAAGCGAGAGGAGATAGCCCGAACTCTTGTGTGTGCCTAGAGTTAGAGAATTTCCAAGGAGAGGAGATCAAGATCTAGACTTGCGGGGAGATTTGCATTTCGAGATCCAAAGTTTTCAGATCGGATCTACAACGACAAACCATCCTTTGGATCAAGCTTGGCCTTGATCAGAAGAAATAACGAGTTAAGCTTGGCGATCTCGTTCACTCGTTGATTAGTTCCTTGGCGAATTAATCTCGTGTTCGTTTAGATCTCGATCGATCGATCTAAGAATTCCCGTAAAAAGGAGGGATTTTTAGATCTAAATCGAATCGAGATCTCATTCGATCAACACTTGGGAAAGGAATGTAGCGGTGGTCCACGGAATACATCCGGCATAGGCAAAGAATCCCATGGCGAGGACCCGTAAAATAGAGATCCTCGTGTTTGTTTAGGGTTAAAGTTGTAATTCTTTGATTTTCATTGTAAGCCTTATAAAAGGCAATCTTTTACGAATTTCGTTGTAAGTGGTGAAGTTTGTAGCAGTTCAAGCAATGACAATCATCCCAACTTTTCCCGAGAACAAACATTATTTCCCTTGGAACTTTGGAAGCAGCTGGTTATCGGGTGATCTTGGAGAATGCAACTCTTAAGGTCACGAAGGGGTCCATGGTTATGATGAAGGGCGTCAGACAGAAGAATTTGTATTATTTAATTGGAAGCACGGTGATTGGTGAGGAGCTGATGACTTCTTTGGATTTGGCTAGACTGTGGCATTTGTTAAGGCTGTGATATTTATTTATTGGTGCCGTGCATTATTTGGTGAGGAGTGCTTTGACCTGTAATTGGAAGTCCTATGAGCACGTTGGTATGAGCAAGAAGACCGAGATGAAGTTCAGCACTCCTATAGTGAGGGGTCTTTTAGGTGGTGTTCATTCAGGCATTTGGGGGACTTCCCAAGAGGCATCATTGGGAGGTAATCGGTATTTGATTTCCTTTGTTAGTGACTGTTCTAGGTATTTGTGGGTTGCAACCAAGTCCTGTTGGGTTGAAGTCCTAGTAGTCAATAACAAGTTGAAGAAGTGTATTGGCAGAAAGGGAATACGTTGTTCAGTTTGTGGTAGGAATTCTTTTACGCATTTGTCTTGAGCTCATAGCAGTTGGAGACACTTCATTGGAAAGGAAACATTGGGGCGACGAGATGAGATGATAAATTTGATTGGTCATTCCTTTCTGGAGGAGGATCGGCGTTTGATGTTGAGCATTGGCTTTGGTGTTCAGACTTCGACATATTTGGGTCATCTTAGTCATAGGTCGTCGACTGCTGTATGTGGAGATTTTAGATCTGGTGGAGCTGCTTCAGATTTTGAGTTGCGTCGGATGTTTGGTTGTCCAGCATTTGGTCACATCGAGGATGTGAGATTTGATCCGATTGCATATTTGGAATTCAGAGGCTCGTTTGGTTATCATTTGAGAGACTCTGATTTTATTATGAGCAGGTATGTCACTTTTGACTCTCAGCAGGTGGAGAGTGTTGACCAAATCGTTGGGACATCGCAGCGGGTGAAGGGTAATGCTACTTCACGTTGGGTGGAGATTCCTCCACGTTCTCCAGATCATACTGCATCGTTTGGGATTCCAGCTGAGGTGACACAGTTTGGAGATCATGTTGTTATGGATGCAGATGATGAGTTGGTTGATTCGAATGCAGCTGATGGACATAGTTTGGATTCGGTTATGGCCGTTGGTTCACCTCAGGTGGAGGGCGTTTGGTTTGTTTCACTTTGGGGCCATTGGGAAAGCTATCGGTATGATTTGATCATGATATTAGAGAAGGGTTGCAAACTCTTCTAGTTGATTGAAGGCCTTTGGAGGCCATTAGTTGAACTACGTGAAGGCTTGATTCCTTGGGCAAGAGGATCGTGGCGATCGATTATGATCGACCGATTTGGTGAGTTGATACCGATGTTTGGAGAATGTTCTCATTCGATTGGAGTCTCGACTTGTTGTGGATTGAGTCCGTTGTCGTGAATGGTTTCACCGTCTTGGACACAACAAGTGAGACATTTGTTTATTATTGGTGTCGACTCGGTTTGTGCGGTGTTGGTTTTGATGGGAGGAGATTATTTGAACTCGTTTGAGTTCGACTTGTTGTGGATTGAGTCCGTTATTGTGGATTTATTCCGCCGTCTGGAGCGCAACAAGTGGGACATTTGGTTGTTTGGTGTCAGCTCAGTTTTGGGAAAACTTCACCGAGGTGGAGAATTGTGTAGCACGTGGGTGGGGCCACAACCACGAGCCGTGCTCGTGGCCATCACGAGGCAGCGTCTGCGTGATGGGGTGAGAACCCCCGGCGCATTTTGAGCAGCGACCCGCGGCGAGCTTCGTGGGGCCACCAACACGATTTTCGGTTTGTTTTTCCCTCATGTTCCGTACACGCGTTGTTGACGCGTTTTCACCCTATAAATAGGGACCGAAAAATAGGGTTAGGGTTGGAGCAACTAGGGTTTTGTGGAGGCTGAAAATAGGGTTTTTTTAAGCCGTCGTTTGAGAGAGAATTTGTGAGAGATTTGAGAGTTTGGTTTGAGGGTTTATTTGTGAGAACTTGAGTGATTGTAAACCCTATTTGTATTCTCTTTCTCTCTAGTAGTAAAATCTCTCCCCTCCTTGCCCCGTGGACGTAGGCAACTTGCCGAACCACGTAAAATTCGTTGTCTTGCTGATTTGTGTGATTTGTAATAGCTTGTTTAGGTTCCCTCGACAGGTCAGTCTTAGAACTGATGAGAGGAAGAGTAAATATCCCACTTTGTTGAGATATTTACTTCAGATTCTTATTTTCTTGGTGAGACGGGAATTCTTATTGTGATCTAGCTCTCTTGTTGTGGCTATTGTTCGGCAGAGGTGCTGCCGAGATTTCCGCTGCGCACAACAAAGGTACCTATATAAAATATTTGATCCTTATTTTAACCTAATTCCAACTATATTTTAACATAAATTACTAATATAGACCTATTTGATGTGACTAAATGATTTGAGGGTCTTTTCTGAGAATTACATTTTACAGGCCGAGTAGGAATCCTATGAGAATCATCTCTATTGGAGTTGGAGTGAATGATATAGATTACCTTATTCTATACGGTGTACTGATAGGATTTTTACTCTCGAGGGCCTATTAAAAAACCCTAGTCTTTTTTTGCAGAGCGCTTGGGATGGAGTATGTTGATCTCTATTTAATACACTTTCCAGCGAGGTTGAAGGGCGAGAAGAGGTTCATCTTCAACGGCGACGACGTAATCCCTTTGGACATGAAAGGGACATGGGAAGCAATGGAGGAATGCAATCGTCTTGGCTTGGCCAAGGCTATTGGTGTAAGTAACTTCTCCTGCAAAAAGCTCGAGCAGCTTCTCGTCCATGCCAAGATCTTACCAGCCGTTAACCAGGTACTTTAGTTTACTTAATTTACTCTAGAAAATTAATTAGGAAGTTAAATAAAAAATCCAATCTGATTTAACTATGGACAGTTCGCTCTTAAACTTTTGGAGACGTGTACTATTTGAGTTTGCTTTACTCTGGAAAATAACCAAGTACTAGAACTTGACTTGTTTCTTTGAAGTTAAAAGAACTGAACTATATATTATTTTAAAAGTTAACTATAAAAGCAAATAGTCTCTTTGTGACATCAGCAGTTCACTAACTACCATATAGATTTAAAAGGAAAATGCTACGCGTAACTCACTACTCATATGAAAAGGATGGATACAAATTAACTCGATTTGTGTCACATTGCATCATCAACGGTCTTTAGTTTCTACATGGGAAGAGAATGGGCTATAACTTACTAGAAATTAATTTTAATACATTTCATTTTAAGTGGGGCTCCATGAGATTATTAAGGTGATGTATATATAGTCTATTTCCTAATCAATTTGGATGGCATATATATATATATATATATATATATATATATATATATATATATATATATATATATATATATATATATATATATATATATATATATATATATATATATATATATATATATATATATATATATAAATATATATATAAAATAGGTGGAAATGCATCCTCTATGGAAACAAACACAATTAAGAGAATTTTGTAGCGAGAAAGGTATCCACATAAGTGCCTACTCTCCTCTCGGTGGAGTAGGTGTCATATGGGGCACTCCTGCTGTTCTTGCAAACCAAGAGATCAAAAGCATTGCAGAATCTAAAGGAAAAAGTGTTGCTCAGGTAATTTGTACACTTTCAATTTGAATTTCAAATGCATATTAGAAAATTCACAAACAAGGTTATGAAGTGAAGAAATGGTAACTTCTAATTACAATGGACAGGTTTGTTTAAGGTGGGCTTTTCAGAATGGGGTAAGCTTCTTGCCAAAGAGTTTCAACAAAGAGAGGTTAAAAGAGAATATGGAGATATTTGATTGGGAATTAAGTGATGAAGACATGAAGAGGCTTAATCATCTTCCACAGAAACGAATGGTCCTTGCAGAGGCGTTTGTATCACCTAATGGTGTCTTCAAGTCATGCAATGAATTTTGGGATGGAGAGTTGTGATGCAGTTATGTTTCCTTCAAAGATGATTTCATAGTGAGATTCATGTAATTTGAAGGGAATTTGGATATGCTTGTGCAATTAAAACTAATGGAAATAATTGAGTAACATTCTTAAATTTGTGGAGATTTTCCCAGATACAAAAACAGTCTGGTCTATGAAGATTTTTGCTGTTGAGGATGATGTTTTCATCAAGTCATGCAAAACTTTATCCTCATGCATATACAAAAGAGTCATCTCTGACATAATAGTATCAACAAGAGAATAGTTCCCATCAATAACAGCTCATCTATTGTCCTTAAACCACATCCTATAAAGCTCCCAATCATCCAAAATTGCATGGTAAGTCCTCATAACATGAATTGCAATCATAAACTTGAACTAAGCATAGCATACACACAATTCATCGACCAGTTACTTTTGTAGCGCATGTTTTTTCTCTATATGTATGTGTTATGCACAACGCCCCCCTTTTTCTATTTGCATAAAAAGGTAACACAAAAAAGTCCCCCTTTTTCTATTTGCATAAAAAAAGTAACACAAAAAGGATGGAGATGCAGGGGATCGAACCCTGTACCTCTCGCATGCAAAGCGAGCGCTCTACCATTTGAGCTACATCCCCTTCGTGGAAATTAACAAAAACATTTTTTAAAGTTACTCAAGCTTTAGCCTGCTCTGGAAATGGTGAACTCTTCTTCTTTCGATAATTCAACAACGGATTGATAATTAATTAGAGATAAATAAGGACAGTTTTGATGCATCATTAATTCCATAAAAATTGTTGGGCCTCTATTTACTATATTTAACTAGGACAGTGTATGTATCTTTTAACTCTTTAATTTATTATTATTTTTCTGCACACTTGCATAGTTTACCTAAAACATTTTCTTACCATCGCTATACAACAATAAAAATTCACTAATACTTCACTTGAAATCTATGAACATGTATTTTTTCGCTATACCATTTTTTTAAAATAAAATTAAGCATTGTTAATTTTTTTTACCAAGCAATATTGATCGTGCACATGAGTCCACATGTATGGTCCTCGCTCTATATAGCGCATCCATGAGTAGGAGTTGTATTCTCACTAAAACAACACAGTACATTTCTATTTGCTTTTACATGGCGCTGGTGCTCTCGCCTTGTCTCCTAAAATCAACCCCACACCCCTAAACTTATGTTCATTGAGAGATAGAGAGAGAAAATGAGATTAATGCCGGAAATACTTCTGAACTCAGAAGGGAGAATGCCGGTACGTGCTCGGCATGGGGAAGGCAACATACACGGTCCCACCGCCGGAGTTGGTCGAGGCTGTGGTTTACGATGTGATCGAGCTCAGTTATTGACACTTAGACTCGGCAAGTGTGTACTAGTCAGAGCGGCCCCTCGGCCGAGCGGTGGCCCGAGCGGTTGAGGATGGTCTGGTCGGAAGTCGGGAGGAGCTCTTCGTTACTTCGAAGCTTTGGTGCACGGATGTGCGCCCCGACGGTGTTTCGCATGCAATTGATGAGACTCTATGGTCAGGGTTCATTCCTATTTTTATTTTTATTTTTATTTTTATTTTCCAGTTCAAAGCTATCACAATGTTGTGCGTTTAGGGTGTGTTTGGCAACTTCAAAAAATAGGGTCAAGATTAGATCTGGTCATATTTTGATCAAATTTGTGTTTGTGTAAAATTGGGTCAATATTAGCTCAGTTTTACAAAGGCCAAATTTGGCTCTTAAAACAATTTTTATTTTGGACCACCTCCCCTCAGTCCAAAGACAAAACCAGTTTAGTTGAAAACAAGGTCATGGTGACTCCTGACCCCATTTTAGGGTGTTTGCCAAACACATCCTTAGTCTTATCTTACCCCCTGAATTGTTAAATTCTGCTATGTTTATCTGCTAAACTATTTTCAGTCTCACCTGTTTTTTTTTTGGAGTAAAATGGGAAGTAGGTACCCTCCGTGTTCTAGTAATAAGAGTTTAATAAATGAATCCAAAAAGTACAAGAAAAAAAAACCATTTAAAAAAAAAGAAAAAGAAAAAAAACCACAAAAGAAGCCGAAGGCTAAATGTGGCGATACAAAATAAAACCTGAACACAAAAGAAAAGAACCAAAAATCTCTAGGCATCACAACAAAGATCGCTATCACTTGAATGTGGTTGAACTTAGTGGATATTTAACAAAATCCAAGCTAGATTTTAACAAAAATTTCTAATACGGATCTATTTAATGAGGGATTAATGATCCTTTATTCTGATCTCCATAACCTGGAGATCAACGAGCTCACAAGATACTAATAATAGCAAGTAAGAAGAATGATAAACGAGATTTACATGACTCAATTGATTAAGTTTGATCTTTATCTGTGAGACAACAATATGAGAAATCTATTATCTATTAGATACAAGATTACAAGAGAATTCACCAATCTCTCATCTCTCAGCCTCACATGGACATACATTAGTCACCATCATATATTTTATTCAAAGTCGTAATCTGATCAAAAGCTCCTGCACCCTTCTCACATATAAAAGAGACTTATATAGTGCTATGAAATGAAACCCTAACACTAACTTAGCCTAAAGGCCCACTAAGCTTAAGAGGCTACTGAATGATAACATATACTAAATGATAAACATATACTAGACATATCTGAATATTTGATGATGCAACTTAAAGGATGTGTGGGGCTTTTCTCAAAATGATATATTTAAGGGACCTATTTTTTCCTAAACAGTAGACACCATCTTTAAAGTAGAGTCATTCTATAAAAATCACCTTTGATTTTTAATTTATATGTAAACCACATTTAAGCGGTTTTTTATCGTGATCAACCACCTAGACTCACTTTTAAGTCAAATTTTTTGGTTTTGCTGTAAAAGTTAGTTGTTAAATACAAAGTATATCAAAAAAAAAAAAAAATCTTATTTAAGGTGAGGTGGGGTCAAATACCAGAAAAACTTAACCAAAAAGTGAGCTCAGGTGGCTGATTGCAACAGAAAACTCTTTAAAGGCAGTTTATGTATAAATTGACAATTAAAGGTGATTTCTATAGGATGAGCCTATTTTAAATATGGTTTCTAGTGGGGAAAAATCCTTCAAATTATGTATATATTTTTAGGGTAACATCTTAAAAAAACATATTTTCTTATGTTTGCATCAAGCAAGGCTTAAGCTTAAGATGTCTGTTTTTGTGCAGAGCGCTTGGGATGGAGTACATTGATCTCTATTTGATTTATTTTCCAGCGTGGTTCAATGGCGATAAAAGGTTCACCTTTACTGGTGAAGACGTAATCCCTTTGGACATAAAAGGGACATGGGAGGCAATGGAGGAATGCAATCGCCTTGGCTTGGCCAAGGCTATCGGTGTAAGCAACTTCACTTGCAAAAAGCTCGAGCAGCTCCTTGTCCATGCCAACTTGTGCCATCAGTTAACCAGACAACATTTATGTATAGTGATTCCTTTCGATTTTAGTTCAAACTCTTTTAACTGATCCCATCTCATTGATGATTTTCTAAGAGAGCAATCCTTGTTATTATTTCAATAAGGGTTAACTGCGCGATGACCTGTTGTACTATCGTGTTGTGTCAATTGTGCCTCTTAAGTTTGGTAAAGTATTGGCCGAGAGGCCCCAGGAATCGAACTTAATTCTAACAATGTTCACGATGGAGAGGGAGCAGATGGTGAGAAATTGAGGGACGGAGTGTGATAGTACAGCGGGTCTATCTGCGACAAACCTCTGATGATGTTTAGTTTTGGGGGTCTATCTATCACTATTAAACTTAAATAAGTAGCCCAACAAGCATAGTACATAGGGTCTATTTGTGTTACTTTGCATTATTATAACCCCCTTCATTTCAACATGGCAAGATATAATAAGAAGTGTCAAGAAAATTCTTGACATGCTACACATTTCATTTAACCTGGGCTTTATTAGTTCATTAAATTGATGTATAGCCTAGTTCTAATTTGGATGGCACATATTAGGTGGAAATGCATCCTCTCTGGGAATAAACACAACTAAGAGAAATTTATAGCAAGAAAGGTATCCACGTAAGTGCCTACAACCCTTTAGATGTAACTGGTGTCATACGGGGCAGTCCTGCTGTTCTTGCAAATGAAGAGATCGAAAGCATATTGCCGAATCTAAAGGAAAAAGTATTGCTCAGGTAATAATTTCACACTTTCAACATTTAAATTTCAATTAATGTATATTAGAAGAATAACACAAACAAATTGATATTTTTAAGGACAATGGTGTTTTTAATTCATCAATTTTATAATGGACAGGTTTGTTTAAGGTGGACTTTTCAAACGGGGGTAAGCTTCTTGCCAAAGCATTTTAGTAAAGAGAGATTAAAAGAGAATATAGAGATATTTGATTGGGAGTTGAGTGATGAGGACATGAAGAGGCTTAACCATCTCCCACAAAAACGAATAGTACTTGCAGAGCCATTTGTATTGAATTTGGATCCTCTACACTGCAAGAAAGTAGTGGAGAGACCACTACTTTAATCTCAACAATTGATTATTTAGTGGGCGGTTATGATACAATCTAAATCTAATACTCACCATACCCCCGTGTATTGTACTCATTCCTAATTTGCACTCAACGAAAAAAATCACAACCACCAACTAGATAATTAATGGTTGTAATTATGAAGTGATCCCTCCCCTACTTTTTGGTAGTGGAGAGGTAGTGGATCGGATCCAAATCCATTTGTATCAATTAATGGTCTATACAAATCGTTTTATAAAATTTGGGATGGAGAGTTGTGAAGCTGTTGTATATTTGTCCTTGAAAAGTAATCTCATAGTTAGATTTATGCAATTTGAAGTAATTGTGATTCTTATACAAATATTCTTTGTTCCGGTTCTCTTTTCAGTCAGGTCAACGAAACAGACAGATGGCTAACTAAGGAGCTGTTTGATTCAAATCCTAAAATTTTTTGGATTTATAATCCCACAGGGAATTTCAAATCCATAAGATTTTACATGTGCCATGGGATTTCTAATATTTTATTTGGTTCAACATTATTATAGAAAAGCAAATCCTAAAATTTGTAATCTCTTGTTTGGTTCAAACCCAAAATTGTAGGATAACAAATTCTAAATGATATAGGAGAGAGCGGGATGGGTGTTTGCTGACGTAGAGCCCCAAAACACCCAAATCCACTCCAATTGATAGGATTTGGCAAATCCTTGCTTTTTGCATGTTAGGGATTCAACATTCCAAAATTTTTATTGAAATAAGCACCAAATATGGAATCCAAAAGAAAAAAAAGGACTCTTTTTGCTCTTAGAATTTGTAATCCACCCCAAATGCCAAAATTTTGATGAACCAAACAGCCCTAAGAGGCAAATGCAGACAAGTTTAATGCCTCATTTATTTAATAACAAATTGTTTGGCCTCAAAATATTATATTATACTTAACTATGACAGTGTATCTTATGTTATACAGATACATTTTTTTTGACCGAGAGAAGCAGGGTGAGGTTCCCTGTTCATATGTATGTATATATATAGCAAAATATCAACACAAAAATTCTATCCTAACCTTGAAGTCACTAGCCCACTGGAGGATCCAAAAAAATCAACGAATCCCCCGAGAGCAGGGAGAGGACCCTGGCCGTCACCTGCTACAAGGAAGGAGTCGAAGAATTGGGCATGGTGGGCTAGGCATTCAAGAAGAGGATAGGAAGATAGTTATAGTTTTACAAAAAGTTGGAGCTCACACATCGCTCCTATATACAACACAGTGTCATATGCATAAATAGACACGAGAAAATAACAAGAGTACTTGTTTGTAGTTACACAAAAGGGGTAGAGTCCATCTTTAGAGCCTCATCTTTAGAAGTTGTCTCCCACCATAGCCATGTCGTGGGAGGAGGAATCCTCAGGCAGCAGCAACTGAGCTATGCCCCTGTCAGTCACCACCTTGTAGGTGGTCGTTGCATTTTTACCTGCAATATGTCCTGTCCACAAGATTATAAAGTAGGTGATGTTAGAGGCAAGAACTCTAGTGGGAATCTTAGTTTGCTGGAAGACCATATTATACAGATACATGACAACTCTTTTAAAATTTTTAGCACAATGCATAACCTACAACTACTCTTTATTTTACCATAGCTAAACACCAATAACATTCACTAGTACTTTTACCCGAACCTATTAACATATAGTTTTAAGTATATCACGAGAAAAATTGACCCGCGCGTTGTCGCGGCATTAGTGTGAAAAAAAATAACGGATTGAGGAAAAACTTTACAATTGAGTCTACAATGCTGATCACAAGTACACAATTTAAGTGAGCAAATTAGAGTTTCATTTCCTTAAAGAACTCTCCAAAGTAGTATATCAATTCAATAGGACTCTAGGAAGGAAATACAACTTAGAACCATAAATTGTAAAGAGTCAGGTCAACTGCAAAGCGAAGGTATCATGGCCCTTTCTTCGTGAAGCTCTAATAAGAATACTTATTGAAATGACGCATCCATCAACCTATGCTTTACATGCTAATTAAATTTGAATAGGAGCAGTAAACATATTGTTTATGTCAAAACTTAATTATGCGGGTTGGGATGGATTTAGAAGAGCTTATGTCCCCTCAATCTTCTTTGATGGCTGATCACTTTGAGCAGAAGAAGATTCATGCACAAATATGAAAAGTTAGAGAGTCGGAGTTAGGTTCTCCGGTGGTCCCTCCGATGATCAAGTTGTTAGTTCCTTGGTTTTGATGATGTTCTAACAAATAATTTATAACTAATCTTGTTTGTCTAGTGTTTGTGTTTTCATATTTATTCTAGGCAAACAATGTGTTGGAGGATGGATGGACTTGCGCCTACACGATCATATCCGTTGGAGGATGGATGGACTTGCGCCTACACGATCATATCCATTGGAGGATGGGAGGAATAGTGGAGTGAAGCAATGCAATTCAAGTCAAGATTCAAGATCAAGCTTCATCCGTAGCCAAGACAAGCTTATTGTAAATCTCAAGCTTAGGTACATTAGTTTAGGTTTATACTTGTGTGTTTATACTTAGAGCTCAAGATTCATACACACACACACACATTTATTTTGATTTATCACCGTTTTGGATTATAGACTTAACAACATGATTTTATAACTTTTCTCAAGTTTATAAATCCATTGGAAAGTGTTTCAAAATATGTTTAAAAAATCAAAAATCTCAAGTTTATATCTTTTCAAACATGCACGAACATGCACGCATACACACTTTTTGCTTCTATGGCAAAACAAGTTAAAATTGAGAATTTATTGTATTCATGGTTCATTGATTTTATCACATTAATTTATATCTTATATAAAGTCCATAAACCAAATCAAAAGATCTCAATACTTGTTCATGTTCAAAATCATGCTTTTCACATATCATTATTTTTCATGCTTTTGCAAAACAATTGAGTTTTAACAATTGGAAAATGCAATTTGAAAAATTTCTTTGTTTACATGTTTATCTTTATATATACAAACATTTTCCCAATTTTTACTAATTTTGGAGTTGTTTTGTCATTTTCAATTGAGTTTACAAAAGAAGTTTTCAGCAGTTTTTAGAAACTGTTTATTTGTGTTCAAATAATTATTTCTCACAAATGGAAAGTGATATTTCAGAACTTCTTTTTGTAACATGTTTATCTATATCTTTATAACCTTCCTAAATATTTCATAATATTTGGAGTTGATTTACTATGTCAAATTAATTTTACAATGTCAAGCATTTTAGCAGTTTTTCAGAATCTGAAATATCTGTCCTGAAATAATTATTTATCACAAATGGGAAGTGATATTTTTGAAATTATTTCTCTAAAATGTTTATCCACATGTTTATAAATTTTCCTCAAAATTTCATGATTTTTGAGTTGATTTGTTATTTTTAATTAATTTTACAAAACCAGATATACAAATTTCTAGAATCTGGATTTTGGGGTATTTTGGTCTTTTCACCTATAACGGCAAGTAACGGCTAGTTTTATTTTTGAGTGTTTTGCTGGTTGTTTTTGGGGTTATTTCATGAGCCTATATATACCTCATGCCCCATTCATTTCTAACTAAGAGAATGTTTTAAAAGAAGTTTAAGAGAGTTTTTAAGATTTGTTTAAGAGTGTTTAAGGCATTCAAGCCTTGTTTCAAGTTTGTTTTGTGAAGCAAAGTTTTACAAGAGGAAGAGGAGATCATTCTTTGGTGGTTGAGCTTTCACTCATCTCTCTTTCACTCTTGATCTTTAGAGAAGTATTTCTAAACTCTTTCTAGCTTTACATTTATTTATTTGTTAATCATTTTATTAAAGCTAGATTTTAATTGAGTTTAGTTTTGATTAAATCTCATTGTTACACACACCCACTTGACCTTATAGTATTTTCATACATAGTATATTGGGGTTGTGAGAGTTTGTAACATTGAGTTGTGCTTAATTGAGTTCTCATCCATAGAGAACAAACATTTGTATTTGTGAGCTTTAATTGTGAGATCACATTGTATTACACTAGTACACGAGAGGAGTGTGTGGTGAGAGAGGGTTGTCCCAAGAGGAGTGGCATCGGTAGTAAAGCCTAGGGAGAGGTGGTAAATCCGAGCACTTGAGGGAGACACGGACTAGAGACCAACACTTGAGGTGGTAGTTAGTGTAAGTACATTGTGAGTGATTGTAAAGTTTTCGGTGAGCTAGAAAACGAGATAGTGTGGTGTAAGCGTTATTGGTGGCGTAGAAAACCGGTTGATATAGTGGAGATCTCCTCGAGGTGAGGAGCGGGGACGTAGGTCGTGGGTTGACCGAACCTCGTGAACATATTATTGTGTTTGAAGTTTGCTTGGCGCATTCATCTTGTTCATCTTTATTGCCTTGCTCTCATTTGTTTTATCTCTCTATCTTATTTACACTTGTTTACTTTTGTTTACTCTTTGTGTATATTACATATCCTTGCATATTATTCTTTGTATATCATACTTGCTAGGATATATATTTGTTAATTAGTTTTAATTTGGCATTAATTCGGATTAGATTAGCATATTGCCCTATTCACCCCCTCTAGGGCAATTTCACAAGTTAGTGATGATGTTTAGGCAAAAAGTATGTGAAAGAAGTAGTTTTTAGGGTTTTCTGTCGTAGAGAACAACCTACCTTCACACAAAAGATAATCTGCCTATTTATAATGAACCGACAAGGGTATATGGATAATTTCGGCCGGGTCCATGCTGTTACTTAGTCAGCCGACACTTTACACATGTCGCAGTGAGCGGTCCGAGTCATCCTTGCATTTAATGCGACAGCGACAGAATGGCTAAGGTGCTGGCGTGGTCCGAGGAGTCATTATGACTTCGACGGTGGAGTAATGATGGCTCTGACCGTGTATTTAATATGACGGTGACTGGCCGACGTTGCCTAGGAAGACGAAGCAAATAGGCTTCCTCGTGGTTCGAATGCGTCGCCAGGTCTGAGTGAGGACGCCTTTCATCTCGGATTCCTTGAAAAAGCTAGGGTGAGGGCGCCTTTCATCTCGGTTTCCTTGAGAAAGCCCGGGTGAGGATGCTGTCATCTCGGTTCTCAAAGTGCTTCAAGGAGGGGGAGCCGGTGCTCATGAGATCCAGGTCGTGTCGGTGTATCAAGTTTGAATCGGCTAATCGAGACACGTGTCCTCCTCTTGAAAGTAGTTTACACTTAGCAATTTTTGTGATACAACACATATACAATAAAGAACTATGCAAAGTATTAAACATTTCTTGCAGATCGTAATTTGTGGTTGATAATTTGAAGCAACACTCACCGTGAAGCTTGTTAGATGTCTCTTCATCAATCTTGCATCCAAATTCAAAGTATCACTCACAAGAGATAATGTAAACTTTCTTCTTTGCTTCCTCTTTACTGATTTGGAACAACAAAGGAGGAAAGCAACATAGATAAAGGAAAAGAACAATTATTATAAATAAATAAAAGATATAATGTCAAATTTGTAAAGACCGATATTATAAAATACATATAGCGTGGCAGCGTGGCACTAAAATTCCAATGGCAACATAGATCTCTCGAAAGATACACATAACATTATGGAATAGCACAAGAAGAAAAAAAATCTAAGCCCAAAGAAACCATACATAATAACCCTCAAATCTTAATCAAAATAAGGCTCAAAACTATCTCTTTTACTTATTATATACATTGAAGTATACAAGTGAATAGAGAAAATATTTCTTAGATATGCAATTTTGAAATATGAATCCCATTAAAAATATGATAAAATATAAACGAACAATCAATGAAATAGAAATTTTACAAAAGAGTAAAATTTCAAGCTAAACTGATCCTCAAGAAGCATTCTTTTTTCCCCTTCTCAAAGCTTATCAAATAATATGATGTAAGGGAATTTATAAAATGACACCATATAACATGGGAAATATACTTGACTTTTACAAAATTAGATAATTAAAGTGTAAAAAAGCCAAATGTTTATGAGTTTACCTTCAAATGAGCTTCGACAAGATATTTCAAGTTTTCAACACAAACTGATCTGAGCAAAATACCCTTCAAATTAAAATATCTAGTGCTTTGGAAGTCACAAAAGAACATAAGAATGAGAAGAACTTTTTCCATGAACCAGACCTTGGCTCGGTTTTGACATTAATTAATTTTTAGCTGCCACATTTAGAATAACATAAAGCAATGTGATTTGTATATACAAATCCAACAAACGAAGAGGAGAGATAGTCTAAGCATGACAACATAAATAAAAAAGCTATATGGCACAATATCCTTCTCATAGCAAACTAAAACTGAACAAAGGGTTATTAGTTGGTGTAATTTTGGAGTAAGTGGGATAATTTTTGGGACTTTACTTTATGGTGTTATTCATTGGGACAATGGGATTGAGATTTCACTTTGAAGTGTTATTCATTGGGACAATGAGATTGGGACAATTATCCCCACTTTTCCCAAAATTATATCACTTCTATACAAACTCTTTGTCCCAACCTCCAAAATTATCATTTTCTTAACTTTGGGACAATCATGGGGAAAGTGCGATAATTTTGAAGCATTAATTTATTAAATATCTAATATATGTTAATTGTATTATAATATATAATATATCTTTTTTGGTAAATGAAAAATTTTATTCATTTCACCAGATTTGTAAAGTTTTTGTACATCAAATTGCTCAAACAAAGGAGCATACAAAAGAAAGTATTAACACTTGGGATAGAACCCAAAACACAGCCTCATAAACTTTATAGAGAAATTAACCATTCTTTGCTTTCTTCCGACAGAGCGTTGTTAAGCATTATAGTCAAAACACTGACCATAATGTCCTTAACAATCTGATCAGCACTTTTAATTTTTTGGCAAAATATCCTTGCATTCCTTTCACACCAAATACTGTAGACTGTGGATGATAAAGCTAGCCTCTTAGTTGTTTGCTTGATTCCCTTCCCCCACAACCTGGAGTTATACCAATCCAGTAATCGATTCCAATCACAAGATCTCCAATTAAATTGAAGCCAATCCATGATACGATTCCATATACCCATACGATTCCATATAATATAATTAAGATATATAATATATCTTAATTATATTAAATTATAAAATTTTGCTATAACGTAAGATAATAAAATATTATATAATATTATCTAATATAACATTATTATATCATTATTACATATTAGTTAATAATATTTCATATATTATATTAATATTACTTTATATTATTTAATATATATTTTATTAGTTAGAATAAAAATATTATTGTAGTATTTTTACGATATAAAATATTGTATTATAATTTAGTGTTTATATATTTAATATAATAATATATTAATTATATTATAATATAATTTAATATGATAATAGATTCTATTATATAGAATATTTTAATTTATATAATAATTTACTTTTTCTATTACACTTTATTATATTAATTAATAGTTTTAAATATATCGTTAATATTGTGGAGTTATAATATTAAATAATATTTTATTGCTACAATAAAAATAGTAAAATCTACTATATATTAAAGGATGATATTATACATAATATTATATATAAAATTAATATAATATAATATATTAATTAATAATATTTTTGATTAATAATATTGAACATATTAGTAGTATATTACGGTTATTATAAATATTATATTTTAATAAGGAGCCATGTCATCAATTATTCCATGTAAATTATAGTAATTATCATAAAATATAATATTATATAATAATAATAATATAATATTTTAAATAATGTTATATTGAGTAAAATAAAATATTATAATATTTATATTTATATTAAATTAAATATTATATTATTAAAATATTATATTAAATATATTATTCGTATATTATATCAATTATTATATAATATATCATATTATTATAATATAATATAATATATTAATTAATAACATTAAACAGTTATAATTAATTAGTAATTATAATATAACATATTATATTTTAGTATAAAGTAAAATAATGTATTATATTATAATAACATATTAAATAATATACTAAACCAATTGGATAAATTAATTTAGACTTAATTGATAAATAAAATATTATATTTTAATAAGGTGTCACATCATCAATTACACCACATGAATTATCAAATCAAAGCTTCAAATTATCCCATTATCCCAACTTGTCCCACTTTACCCCACTCAAAATATCCCAAAGGGATAAAATTGCTCCATTAGAACAATTATCCTACTTGGCTCTAACTTGTCCCAACCAATCAACCCCCTAAGTATAGCACAAAAAACATAAAAATCAAGCCAAACAAATCCCTAATGAACTCTATCCACCTGCAACCTAAAATAATAGGGACAATAAGGATAGTTTCGTTGTTCTCCGTGAAGCTCTAAGTATTAGGCGAGGATGATGTCAAAAATATTTTTTAATATTAAATAAATAATGTGTCATAATAGATAAAAGAATCATGTGTGAGAATAAAATACTTAATTACATATTTTTTGTCTGCTTTCATTTCAAGAATGTCAAGATTGAAATAATATCCAGAAGCAATGGTTGTTCTCGCTTTTCAGGGATCTTTTCAACGAACACATAGCAGACGGGGAAGGAGGGTGGCGGCGACAGTAATTTTGCTAGAGGCCGACGTTGTCCTCGGTCGCCGGTTCGTCCTCCGCTAGCTAGTCAGCCATTGAGTTCTCTCTTCATGGGGTAAGGATCTCCTAGTGGCCATTTGAGCTTGTTTCGGTAATTTTTAGCAGGGAAAATTTTGACGACGTGTATTAGGAAGAAAATGAGAGATGTTTCTAGAAAGGTTTCACCCGGTTCTTTTGAGTTCACTGTAGAAATGAACAGTGACTTTCTACAGTGGAACATCCAATAAGGTTAGTATAAAGTATATGTTGGGATAAGTCCGTAGCGGTCTGATTAAGTGTACGAAAATAACACACTAAACAAATCAGAAAATAGAGAGACAATCACAAACACACAAGATTTACGTGGTTCGATCAAATTGATCTACGTCCACGACAAGAGGGGGTTTCACTAGAGTATTGCTCTCTCAATTACAACACTCATACAACCAAAACGAGAACTCTCTCACAAGCCCTCTCTTTTAAGTTGTAGCACTCTCTCTTGGGTTTTCTTAACACCAGGGACGAATTAGACTATCAAAGAGAGAGTCTGAAGAATAAAAATGAAAGGAAAAAATGAGAGTGAGAGCGACACTTGACAATGACCTCAACTCCTTTTTCCTTTCTTCTTCCGCTCATTACGCCAGCCGCAATTGTTGGATAATCTCTCAAGCGTCGCTTTCAATTGCTCATCAAAGGTCTCGTTCGGTGGCTAATAACTCCCCTTGTCAACAATTCCCCATTGTCAACAATTTCTCCTTGTCAGCACTTTCCCCTTGTCAACACTCTTTTGGCTGAGTTTATATTCAAATCCAAATGGGCCTCACCTTGTTGAATTCAAGCCAAATATCAACAATCTCCACCTTGGATTGAATTCTCAAGCATTAAGAACCAGTGAACTACACCCCTCTTACAAACAATGCCTCAAACGGGGCCACCTAACAGGTACGAATGCCTCCCAAGTCCAAGCAGTGCTTGAACTTGAAGGCCGGGACCGGTTTGGTCAACATGTCAGCTGGGTTGTCTGCAGTACCAATCTTCTTCATCATGATGCTTCTCTCAGCAGTTGCCTCACGAATGAAATGATATCTGACATCGATATGTTTTGTCCTCTTGTGGTGTGCTGAATTTTTACTTAGATGTATTGCGCTCTGATTGTCGCAAAAAATAACTGAACTAGCCTCCTGCTGAAGCCCAAGCTCACCAACGAGGTTTCTCAACCAAATGGCTTCCTTTACTGCTTCTGCTGCTGTCATGTACTCTGCCTCCGTAGTAGACAAAGTCACTGTCGACTGTAGAGTCGATCTCCAACTAATAGCTGAACCAGAAAGAGTAAAAAGATAATCAGTCAAAGATCTCCTTTTATCGAGATCACCAGCATAGTCAGAATCCATAAAACCTACAACTGAGGTTCCCGAAGTACTGCTGTCAAATACCAAACCCAAATCTGAGGTACCCCTGAGATACCGAAGAATCTACTTCACTGCCTCCCAATGTGTCTTTCCTGGCTGAGCCATATATCTGCTCACTACACTAACTGATTGCGCAATATCTGAACAAGTGCAAATCATAGCATACATAATGCTACCCACTGCACTAGAGTATGGAACTCGGGACATCCCATTCTTCTCGGTTTCACACTTAGGTGAATCTGAAGCTGAGAGCCTAAAGTGTGGAGCCAAAGGAGTCGTAATAGGCTTGGCATTCTTCATCCCAAAGCGCTCAAGCACCTTTTCAATATAACTTTTCTGTGAGAGATATAATGTTCCAGCTTTTCTGTCCCTCTTGATCTCCATCCCTAAGATCTTCTTTGCTGCACCAAGATCTTTCATCTCAAACTCATCACTGAGTTGTTTCTTCAAAATAAGAATCTGCGACATATTCTTAGCAGCAATAAGCATGTCATCGACATATAATAGAAGATAAATAAAAGAATCATCTCCTAGACGCATATAGTACACACAACTATCATAAGTACTTCTCGAGTACCCATGACTAAGCATAAAAGTATCAAACCTCTTGTACCACTGTCTGGGAGACTGCTTCAGGCCATACAAAGATTTCTTCAATCTGCAAACATGATCTTCTTTACCTTCTATGAAGTATCCCTCTGGTTGAGTCATGTAGATGGTCTCCTCAAGCTCACCATGTAAAAATGCAGTCTTCACATCGAGCTGCTCAAGCTCCAGATCAAATAGAGCAACCATGGCAAGCAACACACGGATGGAGGTATGCTTCACAACTGGAGAAAATACTTCATCATAGTCAATTCCCTTCTTTTGCCTATAACCCTTTGCCACCAACCATGCTTTGAATCTAGCATCTTCAACCTCTGGGATCTCTTCTTTCTTCTTAAAAATCCACTTGCATCCAATTATCCTTTTACCCTTAGGTAATTGCACCAAATCCCAAGTCTGATTCTTGTAAAGTGACTCGAGTTCTTCTCATAGCCGCGGGCCCAATGACCGATTCACTACATGAGACAGCCAAGAAAGTTTGATGGCTCTTCAATACCCATCTCTTCAGCTGTCGTGAGAGCATATGCCACTAATTCAGCATGTGCATATCTCTGAGGAGGTCTGATCTGTCTCCTCTCTCTGCCAGTGACTATGGAATAAGGTTCTTCAGTCTCAGCATCATCATCATCTGAGCCTGAATTATGTTGCTCTTCTACAACTGTAGGACCAATTTTTATAGACGATTTTTGAGAAGTCTCTCCCTCGAGCTCCACCTGAAGCTCCACCTTATCCATAGGCTTCTCTACATTTCCTGTAGACTCAACAGAAACCTTCCCATGATCAAGCATATATTTTTCATTAAAAGTAACATCCCTACTAATAATGAATTTAGGAGAATCAGGTTCAAGACTTCACAAGCGATAGCCTTTGACGCCATCAGCATAACCAACAAATATGCATTTCTTAGCTCTAGGCTCAAGCTTACCATCTCTAACATGATAGTAAGCAGGACATCCAAATACCTTTAAATTTGAATAATCACTGGGTTTACCTGACCATACCTCATTTGGAGTCTTGTGCTCAATGGCGGTAGAAGGAGACCGGTTCACCAAGTAACAAGCTGTGTTAACAGCTTTAGCCCAGAAGTCTTTATCCAACCCAGAGTTTGAGATCATACACCTAGCTCTCTCCATCAATGTTCTATTCATTCGTTCTGCCACCCCATTTTGTTGAGGAGTGTGCCTGACCGTGCGATGTCGTACGATCCCAGAATTTTCGCAGAACTGGTTGAACTCACCACTGCAAAACTCTAGGCCATTATCTGTTCGGAGACGTTTAATCTTCTTTCCAGTTTGATTCTCAACAAGAACTTTCCACTTCTTGAAAGTTTCGAACACCTCGCTTTTGCGCCTGAAAAAATGAACCCAAACTTTCCTGGAAAAATCATCAATAAACGTCAGAAAATAAATAGCACCACCTTTGGATGGAACCTGAGCCGGTCCCCACAAATCCGAATAAATGTAGTCGAGAGTGCCCTTCGTCGTATGTGAGCCAGTCGAGAAGCTGACCTGAGTTTGCTTCCCAAACACACAATGCTCACAGAAATCAAGTGATGATGTATGATCACCACAGAGTAAGCCACGTTTACTCAGAATAGTCATCCCCTTCTCGCTCATGTGGCCTAAGCGCATATGCCACAACTGAGTAGTGTCCCTATCAGCATCAAAGGACACACCTGCAGAGCCTGTCACCGTACTGCCTTGGAGAACATAAAGACTGTTCACCTTGCTACCTTTCATCACAACTAATCAACCCTTAGTAACTCTAAAGGCTCTACCTCCACCTGTGTAAGAACACCCAATAGAATCCAAAGAACTCAAAGAAATCAGATTTTTCTTTAAGTCCGGGATGTGTCTCACATCTGACAAAGTTCTCACTATCCCATCGTGACACCGGATGCGAACTGTACCAATACCAACTGTCTTACAAATTGCATTGTTGCCCATCAAAACTGATCCACAACTTATAGGTTTGTAAGTAGTGAACCAATCTTTATTTGGACACATATGATAAGACGCACATGTATCCAAGATCCATTCTCTATCAGAACGGTCATCCAAGGGACATACTGCAAGAACCGTCTCAGCGACATCAGCAACATTAGCCTTTGCCGTATTTGCTGAATCTGAGGTTTCGCCACGCTGGTTGTCTTTCTTCTTTAGAGCATAGCATTCGACTGTAATGCCCTTTCTTGTGACAAGAGAAACACTCCACGTTTCTTATTTTGGGTGACACGGACTTGAGCGATTTACGGATTGCTCTTTATCACCCTTTCTGGTCTTCGATCTACTTCTGGCTAGCAGACCATCAGCCTGCCTATCGGTACTTTTCCCATTCAACTTTGTTCTTAACTCAGCAGAATTCAAAGAGGCCTTCACATCCTCAAGAGTTATGGATTCTCTTCCATACAACATAGAGTTAACAAAGTTTTCATAAGAGTCGGCCAAGGAACACAACACAATGAGAGCCTGGTCTTCATCATCAAGCTTAAGATCTAGGTTTTTCATATCCATGATAATTTTATTAAATTCATCAAGGTGTTCCTGAATGGGTGTACATTCTCTCATCTTTAGTGTGTATAGCCGCTGCTTCAGGTACAATCTCGTTGTAAGAGATTTCTTCAAGTAGAGACTTTCGAGCTTTGACCACAACCCCGCTGTCGTTTCCTCATCGGCAACTTCACGAAGCACATTGTCGGATAGTGATAATTGCAAGGCGCTGTGAGCCTTTTCGTCCATCTCTTCGATCTCAGCAGTAGTCATATCTTCTGGGTATTTCCCATCGATAGCTTTAACCGTGCCTTCACGTCGCAACAAAGTCTTCATCTTTATCCTCCATAGGCCAAAATTGTTCTGGCCATCGAAGATCGACACCGAGAACTTCACAGAAGCCATTGTGGAAGATTGAAAGCTGTCCTAGAACCGAGAAGCTCTGATACTAGTTTGTTGGGATAAGTCCACAGCGGTCCGTAGCGGTCTGATTAAGTGTACGAAAATAACACACTAAATAAACCAGAAAATAGAGAGACAATCACAAACACACAAGATTTACGTGGTTCGATCAAATTGATCTACGTCCACGGCAAGAGGGGGTTTCACTAGAGTATTGCTCTCTCAATTACAACACTCGTACAACCAAAACGAGAACTCTCTCACAAGCCCTCTCTTTTAAGTTGTAGCAGTCTCTCTTGGGTTTTCTTAACACTAGGGACGAATTAGACTATCAAAGAGAGAGTCTAAAGAATAAAAATGAAAGGAAAAAATGAGAGTGAGAGCGACACTTGACAATGACCTCAACTCCTTTTTCCTTTCTTCTTCCGCTCATTACGCCAGCCGCAATTGTTGGATAATCTCTCAAGCGTCGCTTTCAATTGCTCATTAAAGGTCTCGTTCGGTGGCTAATAACTCTCATTGTCAACAATTCCCCATTGTCAACAATTTCTCCTTGTCAGCACTTTCTCCTTGTCAGCACTCTTTTGGCTGAGTTTATATTCAAATCCAAATGGGCCTCACCTTGTTGAATTCAAGCCAAATATCAATAGAATAATTTTCGGTATATAATTATTAAGCATTTTTTACCAATCAACATTGATCGTCCAACCATTCATAACATAACAAGCAGTTCCTATTTTATCTTTACAATATTGTACTCCTGGGCGGTGCCTTATCACCTACGTATGCATGCCTAAAAAGTCGACCCCATACCCTATCATTTATGTCCATTGAGAGAGAGAGAGAGAGAGGCAGACAGAATGGGTTTGATGCCAGAGATAGTTCTAAACTCCGGTGGAAAAACGCCGGTGCTCGGCATGGGCACTGCAATGTATCCGGTCCCACCACCGGAGGTCGTGGAGTCTGCGGTCTATGATGCGATCGAGCTCGGCTACCGACACTTCGACTCAGCCAGCCTGTACGAGTCGCAGCGGCCCCTCGGCCGAGCGGTGAGCAGAGCTATTGAGGACGGTTTGATTGGAGGTCGGGAGGAGCTCTTCATTACTTCAAAGCTATTTACCACCGATGCATATCCTGATGGCGTTCTGCCTGCAATCCGTGAGACTCTAGGGTGAGCGTTTTGTTTTCAATTTGTTTGTTGTTTTGTCAGCAATTTATAATTTTCCAATCTACAAAATAACTAATTCATCTTTAAAATATATAGATAAACTCTGAACTTTATCTCTAAAGTATCAATTTACCTATTTTTTTCTCTTAAACAACGTTTGTGGTTTTAGTATGATCATTTTGTAAACCCATGGTTAAATATGTAACAGACTAATGACATGGGGGTGTCTCTTTACATTTCTTCATGAAGTTTTACCAACTTGTTACCTTTTTCCCCGACTAAAAAAAGTTTCTTATAGGTACCCTGAGATACGATGCAATTACATGAGTGCATGATCTTAGGGCCCGTGAATCTATACAAGTAGTCCTAAGATTACCGATTGTATCGACACGAGTAACTAAGTATGTGTAACTAAGTAGGAAAAAAATAAATAGACTCCAGGTCAACCATGTAACTACAACCAGTAATCTCAATGTCACCTAATGCAGATAGGAAGACTCTAGGATCACTGTTGCAATTACACCATACCTCATGGTACCTAGATAAAATATTTAATCCTTATTTTAACCTAATTCCAAATATATTTTAACATAAATTAGTAATATAGACCTACTTGATGTGACATAAATGGTTTGAGGGTCCTTTTTTGCTCTTAGCGCCCTATTTAGAAAACCAGTCTTTTTTGCAGAGCGCTTGGGATGGAGTATGTTGATCTCTATTTAATACACTTTCCAGCGAGGTTGAAGGGCGAGAAGAGGTTCATCTTCAACGGCGACGACGTAATCCCTTTGGACATGAAAGGGACATGGGAAGCAATGGAGGAATGCAATCGTCTTGGCTTGGCCAAGGCTATTGGTGTAAGTAACTTCTCCTGCAAAAAGCTCGAGCAGCTTCTCGTCCATGCCAAGATCTTACCAGCCGTTAACCAGGTACTTTAGTTTACTTAATTTACTCTGGAAAATTAATTAGGAAGTTAAATAAAAAAATCCAATCTGATTTAACTATGGACAGTTCGCTCTTAAACTTTTGGAGACGTGTACTATTTGAGTTTGCTTTACTCTGGAAAATAACCAAGTACTAGAACTTGACTTGTTTCTTTGAAGTTAAAAGAACTGAACTATAAATTATTTTAAAAAGTTAACTACAAAAGCAAATAGTCTCTTTGTGACATCAGCAGTTCACTAACTACCATATAGATTTAAAAGGAAAATGCTACGCGTTACTCACTACTCATATGAAAAGGATGGATACAAATTAACTCGATTTGTGTCACATTGCATCATCACCGGCCTTTAGTTTCTACATGGGAAGAGAGAATGGGCTATAACTTACTAGAAATTAATTTTAATACATTTCATTTTAAGTGGGGCTCCATGAGATTATTAAGGTGATGTATATATAATCTATTTTCTAATCAATTTGGATGGTATATATATATATATATATATATATATATATATATATATATATATATATATATGAGAAAAATGGAAGCTTTGATATAAAGTTCTTGAAGCTTGATAGTGGCGATGGATAAATTTGGTCATGAGTTTAGGCTTTTAAAAAACTTTCTCTCATCTCTCCTCTCCCCATTCTCCTGAGGTGTGGACGGATTGTCCATTTTCCATTACAGAGTTAAACTTTAAGCTTTGGTTATAGTATCATATATATATATATATATATATATATATATATATATATATATATATATATATATATATATGAGGAAACTGGGGAAGCGCTGGCCAGTGCTTCCCCGTGAGCTGCGAGGGTGAATTTGAAAAACGCCGACTCTCGTGACCCCAACTGCAAAAACCCTCGTGACCCCAAAATCCCCAAAATCCCTATCTCCAAGTCTTGCGGCTCCTCCTCCCCGAGCTCCATTCTCCCTGCAAAAACCCTCGTGACCCCCAAAATCCCTCGTGAGCTCCATTCTCCCCAAAAATCCCCCAAGCTCCATTATCCTAGTCGCCCAACTCCTCCTCCCCGAGCTCCATTCTCCCCACGACCCCAACCCCAGCCCCGACGCCGCAAGACCCCAACCCCATCCCCGACGCCGCAAGACCCCAACCCAGCCCCGATGCCGCCCGTGTCTTCTTCCTCATCCCCGGACGCCGATGCAGCAACTCCGCTGATGCAGCCAACTCCGCGAGCCAAGAATCCCCCTGATTTCGATCTTTCTCCCCGCTTGAACGACCCTTCCAACCGACGCTGCCAAAATCGAGTTCTTCGTCCTCCGCAAGCCATCAGCACCGACGCTACCGGTAAAACCTCGTTCTCTCTCTCCCTCGGGTGTGCTTGAAGAATAGTTACAGAGTGTTAATTATGCTTGATCTTGAGATCTGTTATATGCTCTGTTTAGGGGTTAATTTTGGATTGAATTATTTATGGTCGAGTTTTCTGAATTGAGCTCACCTTTGTTGTTATTGTTTTCAAGAGTTCTAGAGTTAAGACTAAAAGAACTTTGTTCAAGAACAATTGAGAAACAAATGATAATATGATATAAGCAGAGAGATGATATCTTTTTCTTTTGTTCTTCATGTCTTACCCATTGCTTGTTGTTAATCACTTGGCAAGCTAATTGTTAATCACTTATTTAGTATACATTATCACTTGGCAAGCTTGATAATTCAATTTGTGTTAGATACGTGCATACTGTTTGGTAATTTTAGGAATTTAGCTTGCCAAGTGTGCTTTCTACTTGTATAAAGATCTATATTGAACTCATGATTGTAAGTCGAAATTAATAGTGATGGCTAATAAGTTTAACTTAAAATATAAATGAGAGAGGTTCTTCCTCACCTTAGGGTTGTTTCTGGAAATATGATGTGTTGTTTCTGGAAACATGATGTGTTGATCTTGCAATTTTACTCGCCTTACTATGCGATCTCGAGTTGTAAGTGCAATTTTCAGGTTATCCATGACAAGAAAGAATTTTTATGTTGTGAAGAGAGGTCGACGACGTGGCATTTTTGATAATTGGGACTAATGTAAATCTCAAGTTGATAAATTCCCAAATGCCTCCTACAAAGGGTATGCAACGTATGAAGAGGCTTTGATTGAATGGGAGAAGCACACCACCACTGTGATTCAAAGAACCACCAAGGCCGTTGAGACACCAGTTCAATTTCAACAACAAATACTTTCGGACAGCACAAACTGGATGAGGACGAGGAAAAACTTGGGGAAACTTCTATTTCCCCCATCTACGCTTTTGCATTAGGTTCAATGTTTACAATATTAGTGTTTGTAGTATCAATCGTTGCAATAGTTGTTGGCTTCTCAATTGCGAGAAGAATGTGATGTGATTTGTAAGTTGTGTGTGTGTGTGTATTCGTTGCAATAGTTGTTGGCTTATGAACACTTTTTCATATGTATATATGGATGTATATGTGTGTGAGTGTTTGTGCACGTGCAAACCAATTGAAGATATATATGTGTGTGTGTATTTGTTGGCTTATGAACACTTTTTCATATGTATATATGGATGTATATAGATGTATATGTGTGTGTGTATATTCGCGTCACTTCTCTGAAAAAATATCGGCAGTTGGCGGCGAGCAAGTTTTTGAAAATAAAACTTGCTACTGATCATATGTATGCCTTGATCAGAAGCTCGTACATAGGAAAACAAACAAAAATCATACCAACTACTTTCCCCATATTACAGAAGGTAAACATATTACAATTGTGTCAAAAGTCACCAAAGTGTTTCAGATAGTATTTATTACAACAAACACTTCCAAATCTCACACTTTAAAGCCAATTGCTTTACAGAACAAATTCCAACCTGTATCAATCACAATAAATATGAAGTATCTAAGCCAATTATTTAACAAATAGGAACAGAAATGAAAACTAATAGTGCAACATTCACTACAACATAAACTTTCCTCCCTCTGGTGACAACATTATATTTCCAAACCATATATTATTCATTCATAACATTCCTCACTCAGGTAAGGAATTACATAAATTTTTGCAATACTTCATTCGTTGAGCAATGAAAAGGTTCTGTGCACCAAATCTTCATTCGTAGAGCAAGCAATACTTCTTATCTGCACAGATTTTGATGACCTGCACAGATAAAACTTGCATCAATAACTTGCATTATTATTATATTATGATTTTTATTTGCACATAAATTGTTTGAGTTATTTTTCCATTTATTGTTTGAAAACTTACATCAAATGACAACAATGCTATAAAAGAAATTTTCACGCTATAATACCTGTAGGGCGAGATAAGTAGCCACACACAAACAGTTCCCTATCAAGCATAAGACACCAATATGACAAAGAAATAGAGCAGAGTTCCAGGACTAGAACACAAATGACTAGTTGTTTTTGAGTCAGGGACTCCACATTTCTACTACATCATATTTGGTTCGTGATTAGTAACCTGAAAGAGAGAGAGAGAGAGCAGTGAACAAACCTCATAATCCACCACCCGTGCTTGCGATGTTTAGCTGCAAATTTCATGACAAATAACAATGAAAAATAGAATAAGATCATGAGATATGGCAACATTATTGTATGAAGTTTCATGAAAAAAATTAATTGTACCTTTGCGAGTTGACTTTACAGCTAGTTCTATAATGCCCGAGTTCACCACATCTGCTACATATATGTTTCTTCCTTTCTTTCTAGAATTGTCTCTATTAGATCTATAGCCCTCCTTATCACAAACAAACTTTCTGTCTAGAACGTCTCTAGTCTTGCGAGAGTAATTTACCGTGCTCTTCCTTATTTCAAAACCCATCAACAATGCATAAGAGTTATAATAGTTATAAGCTTCTTCATAAGTATTAAACTTCATTCCTAGTAGTGGTTTAGGAGTATTTTCAGTATTGGCCGTAATTTCACTTCCAATAGCACTTGATTCTCCCATTCCAAACTCTACGCTAGTTGAATTTATTTCCTCCATTGTAAACTCTCACATTCCCATGCTTTTTCTGTAGGAAAGAGGGAAACTAAAATAAGTGATTAACAATAACTAGATAATGTATACTAAAATAATTGATTAACAATTAGCTTGCCAAGTGATTAACAGCAAACAATGGGTAAGACATGTACAACCTTGCTCCATCCACTCAAAATAACTGACAACAGAAATGTTTATAGAATGAAAATAAGTTACGGCTATTCTTCAAGCACACCGACAAATAATTCAATACAAAATTAAGAAAACTCGACCATAAATAATTCAATCCAAAATTAACCCCTAAACAGAGCATAACACAGATCTCAAGATCAAGCATAAGCAAAGACCAAAAACTCTCAGAATATGTTAACACTCTGTAACTATTCTTCAAGCACACCGAGGGAGAGAGAGAGATCGAGGTTTTACCGGCAGCGTCAGTGCTGATGGCTTGCGGAGGAGGAAGAACTGGATTTTGGCAGCCTCGGTTGGCTGCAACGGCGGAGTTGCTACGTCAGCGTCTAGGGATGAGGAAGAAAATACGGGCGGCGTCGGGGCTGGGGTTGGGGTCGTGGGAGAATGGAGCTCGGGGAGGAGGAGTTGGGCGACTAGGATAATGGAGCTTGGGGATTTTGGGGAGAATGGAGCTCACGAGGGATTTTGGGGGTCACGAGGGTTTTTGCAGGGAGAATGGAGCTCGGGGAGGAGGAGCCGCAAGACTTGGAGATAGGGATTTTGGGGGGGATTTGGGGGTCACGAGGGTTTTTGCAGTTGGGGTCACGAGAGTCGGCGTTTTTTTTCAAATTCACCCTCGCAGCTCACGGGGGGAAGCACTGGCCAGCGCTTCCCCAGTTTCCTCTATATATATATATATATATATATATATTATAGGTGGAAATGCATCCTCTATGGAAACAAACACAATTAAGAGAATTTTGTAGCGAGAAAGGTATCCACATAAGTGCCTACTCTCCTCTCGGTGGAGTAGGTGTCATATGGGGCACTCCTGCTGTTCTTGCAAACCAAGAGATCAAAAGCATTGCAGAATCTAAAGGAAAAAGTGTTGCTCAGGTAATTTGTACACTTTCAATTTGAATTTCAAATGCGCATATTAGAAAATTCACAAACAAGGTTATGAAGTGAAGAAATGGTAACTTCTAATTACAATGGACAGGTTTGTTTGAGGTGGGCTTTTCAGAATGGGGTAAGCTTCTTGCCAAAGAGTTTCAACAAAGAGAGGTTAAAAGAGAATATGGAGATATTTGATTGGGAATTAAGTGATGAAGACATGAAGAGGCTTAATCATCTTCCACAGAAACGAATGGTCCTTGCAGAGGCGTATGTATCACCTAATGGTGTCTTCAAGTCATGCAATGAAATTTGGGATGGAGAGTTGTGATGCAGTTATGTTTCCTTCAAAGATGATTTCATAGTGAGATTCATGTAATTTGAAGGGAATTTGGATATGCTTGTGCAATTAAAACTAATGGAAATAATTGAGTAACATTCTTAAATTTGTGGAGATTTTCCCAGATACAAAAACAGTCTGGTCTATGAAGATTTTTGCTGTTGAGGATGATGTTTTCATCAAGTCATGCAAAACTTTATCCTCATGCATATACAAAAGAGTCATCTCTGACATAATAGTATCAACAAGAGAATAGTTCCCATCAATAACAGCTCATCTATCGCCCTTAAACCACATCCTATAAAGCTCCCAATCATCCAAAATTGCATGGTAAGTCCTCATAACATGAATTGCAATCATAAACTTGAACTAAGCATAGCATACACACAATTCATCGACCAGTTACTTTTGTAGCGCATGTTTTTTCTCTATATGTATGTGTTATGCACAACGCCCCCCTTTTTCTATTTGCATAAAAAGGTAACACAAAAAAGCCCCCCTTTTTCTATTTGCATAAAAAAAGTAACACAAAAAGGATGGAGATGCAGGGGATCGAACCCTGTACCTCTCGCATGCAAAGCGAGCGCTCTACCATTTGAGCTACATCCCCTTCGTGGAAATTAACAAAAACATCTTTTAAATTTATTAAGGTTTAGCCAGCTCTGGAAATGATGAACTCTTCTTTTATTTGGGTTCTCTCTTTCGATAATGCAACAACGGATTTAATTAATTAGAGATAAATAAGGACAGTTTTGATGCATCATTAATTCGATAAAAATTGTTGGGCCTCTATTTACTCTATTTAACTAGGACAGTGTATGTATCTTTATCTCTTTAATTTCTTATTATTTTTTCTGCACACTTGCATAGTTTACCTAAAACATTTTCTTACCATCGCTATACAACAATAAAAACTCACTAATACTTCACTTGAAATCTATGAACATGTATGTTTTCGCTATACCATTTTTTAAAATAAAATTAAGCATTGTTAATTTTTTTGACAAAGCAATATTGATCGTGCACATTGAGTCCACATGTATGGTCCTCGCTGTATATAGCGCATCCATGAGAAGGAGTTGTATTCTCACTAAAACAACACAGTACATTTCTATTTGTTTTTTACATGGCACTGGCGCTCTCGCCTTATCTCCTATGCCTTCCAAAAATCAACCCCACACCCCTAAACTTATGTTTATTGAGATATGGAGAGAGAGAAAATTGAGATTAATGCCGGAAGTAGTTCTGAACGCAGGAGGGAGAATGCCGGTGCTCGGCATTTGGACGGCAACGTACATGGTCCCAACGCCGGAGTTGGTCGAGGCTGCAGTTTATGATGAGATTGAGCTCGGTTACCGACACTTCGACTCAGCAAGTGTATATGAGTCAGAGCGGCCCCTCGGCTGAGCGGTTGAGGATGGTCTGGTCGGAAGTCGGGAGGAGCTCTTCGTTACTTCAAAGCCTTGGTGCACGGATGCGCTCCCCGATGGTGTTTTGCCTGCAATTGATGAGACTCTCCGGTCAGGGGTCATTCTCAATTTTTTTTTCCTTTCGGTTCAAAGCTATCACAATGTATGTTTAGGCTGTGTTTGGTAACTCCTCAAAATGGGGCAGGGTTGGACCTGGTTTCATTTTGGGCAAATTTATATTTTTGTAAAATTGGGTTAATATTAGCCTAGTTTTACCAAGACCAAATTTGGCCCCTTAAAACAAGTTTTATTTTGGACCACCTCCCCTCGGTCCAAAACAAAACTAGTTTAGTTGAAAACATGGTCATGGGTACTCCTGGCCCCATTTTAGGGTGTTTGTCAAACACACACTTAGGGGGTGTTTGGCAAAATGAAAGTGAATTGAAAGAGTGAAAGTCACTTTTTTTTGCAAGTGAGACAATGTATCCCTGTGAGCATAGAAGTGAAATACAATGTTTGTTTGTAAAATAAATAATTAGTGAAAGTGAAAAATTGAAGATGATGTGGCAATTTCTTTATTTATTTATTAAATCAATTTCTAAATTATTTTCAAAGAAGTTAGATTATTTGTTGCCATTGTTAAATTATTTTATCTAAATTAAAAGTTTATTATTCTTATCCTTGACTAAAAGTTTATTATGTCAATTCATGTGCATATTAGTTTTAGGCATAATGGATACACGAGTCTATTAAAATATATAAAAAATATTGACCACATGTATTATAAAAAATTCAACGATGCCTTTGTTTATCCACAGATTGCTTGAGAGATAATGCGGAAGGAATAAAACTAACGAGTAAAATGACAATAATAAATATGATTATGGTAAAAAAAGATATATATTAGTTAATATAGTATTTTAATTGGGAGTGGTCTCCATTTTTCTCACTTTCATCGGACTTGACACTTTTTAGGGAACTTAAACTGCATTAAATCGACGTGGATTCTTTTTGACATTTCACTTTCATAACCACTTACAATCAAACAAACAACCGAAGTGTTAAATGCATTTCACTTTCTCACTTTCGTCTCTTACTTTCATACAAACAAACACCCCCTTAGTCTCATCTTACCTCCTGAATTGTCAAATTCCCCCATGTTTACCCGCTAAAGTATTTTCAATCTCACCTTTTTTTTATAGTAAAATGGTGAGTGGGTACCCTATGTTCTAGTGATAAGAGTTTAATGAAACAACCCAAATACCAAAAGTTTTGCTAAAATGGTATTACAGGATTCAAATCTAGGTGCATGACACGGTGAAAAGTTCAATCACTCGCCATCAATTTACCCCATAGGAAAATTATCGATCCACAAACTGCCGGTCGGTGTGATGAATCCCAAATCATCCTCTTCTGCTGCATAATAAAAGAAGGCATGCAATAAGTCCCACGATACACACTATTCGTCTCCCCGGTCTATTTTGGGTACTCTGCTGTAGGCGTTAAAATTGCCTATAAGTCCCCGAACATAGCTCTTAACGGTGAGTTGACAATCGACGAGCCATCCGATGATGTAACGGCGAACCGCTGACGACGCCGCAAGTGACCGCGACGCAAACCCTCTCATCAAAGAGACCCTCTGCAGTTACCGGCCGGTCAGCTAAGCCAGGTTAGCGGAGAAGTCAAGAGAGCGGCATACGGAAAATTTTTAGAAGCTCTCTCGCTACGAACCGTCACCTAATTAGGGTCTTGGCGGCCCGACATGCTAAGCGTTGGCGTCATTATAAACGAGCCGACGAGATGCCAAGTCGGCAGTCGGCGAAAACACACAAAGCAAGCCGATGAGCGTCAAGTGACATCTGGATAAAGCGTATGAAGCAAAAGTGAATCGGCAAAGGCGTCTGAGTCAGCGAAGCGACATATCGTGGAATAAACCGATAGCGAAGTTGACGAAGCGAGATGACTAAACTCAAAGCGCCGGCGAGGCGGAATCAACCGTGCAGTCCGTCAATGCAAGCGAGCCGTTGAGCTACGAAGTTGATCGGATAACGGATTCAAACACAACGGCGACATCACTAGGAAAAGCGGGAAGACCGAGAGTCGGGGAAAAGCAATAGCAGTAGCAGCGAAAAATAAGATCTCGGCCAACTTGGCGAGATGCCGACAAGTGGTAGAGGTGGCTCGACAACATGGCGAGAGGTGCAAACCAACGGCGGGGTACCGGCTTTCGACCACGGCGAGGTACCTCGACAAGTGGCGAGGTGGCTCGATCAACATGGCGAACGCCTCGGCCAACAGCCGGTGGCTCGGCAACTTGGCGGTGGCTCGACAAAGTGGTGGCCACTTTGGTGTGACACCTATTCTATAAATAGGGGTCTTCCTCGGCCGTGGTATGCGGCGGGGATTTTCGATTTTGGAGGCTTGGACTTGAGGATTTTGGGATTTTGAAGAATTCTCGCGAGATCTACAGTCGTTGTTGCAACGTTCAAGCTGCGTGATCACAAGTTCGGTCTCGTCCGGATATTCAATCGCGAGGTAAGCGAACTTCGAATTGGCTTCTGGTCAATTGTGATTTCTCTAGTAGATCTCACCGCTCGTGATCCTCTCGCCGTGAGTGTGATCCCCGGCGATCCTCTCGCCGTGAGTGTGATCCCCTCGACCGTTTCCTTCCGTGAAGCGAGGCCCTTCCGTCTGTAGTTCGAGCGGGTTCCACACGGATCCCGAATTGCGAGTCCGCAGACGAATAAAAGTCCGACGAGGCGAAGAATCCACCTGGCGGGATCCCGTATAATGAGAATCCGGCGTTTGTTGAGAAAAGTTATAATTTTCGTTTTCATTTATGCGCCTTAAAATAAAAGGCATTTCTTTTGAATTTTATTGTAGGCCAACGGCCGTAAACTAATTCAAAGAACAATGAATAACAAAATGACTTTCCCCGCCAACAAGCCGGGCGTAATTAGAGCCAACGGCTTCAAAGAAAGAAGCCGTTGCGTCGCGAACCGCGGATCCCGATCCCGCCATCGAGGTCGAAAGTAATGACGGACAAAAGAAGTACGAGGGAGTACCTCTTCCTCGCCCGCATCCGCCCCAAGAAGTCCAAGATGGTCTCCGCCGCAAGGAAGACCAATCGGCCTCGTGATGTGGAGGCGAAAATCCACCACCACCGCCGCCGATCGCACAACGGTGGTTCCCCGCCCCTAACAACGCCAAATCTTCGAACCCCTATCTTTGCAGGGGTCGATTCCGCCAATGGCGCCGCGGACTCTCCAAGAGAGCCCGCCGAGGCGACGCCGCCGGGCGAAATAATTAGCCTGTGCAAAAGAATCAATGGAATGGGGTCCGCTATGAGGCGGATCTAAGATCCAAGTTGACTCGTAGATCGAAGTCCGAGATCGTAGCCGCATTCCTACGTGTCGGCGACAAACGAATGGGTCCGAAGTCAAACGGAACTCGTTTCTACGCCTCAGAGCGTATCCGAAGCCGCGACGCCCTCAAGCAGCACGGCTTTGGTGCAACAAGCCCGAATTGAAGAAGGCGAGGCGCCAAGAAGTCGCCAACAGTCGGCTAGTTTGGAAGCCCAAGTCCGCCGAGGCTTCAACTCCCGTGAACCCGACATCAAGCCCGGCTCGCCAGCGAGGCCAACTCACGCTCCGTGCTCAAATCGAGTTGCAGGCACCTCAGCAGAAGTGGTATTGACACGAAGTTACCTCCGATTATGCGCACCCAAACTTTGTGAAACCAACTCTACGCCACGACCGGCGGGCTTACCGTCAAAGAAGGCTGGGTCCGCTAAAGGAATCAGCGGGTCACTCACGTCTGAGTGCACCCACAAAAGACAGAAGAATCCTGCGGTTTGCTGCGCGCGGGCTTCGTCAGTCGAGAGCGTCGAATTCACACTTTCGAAGGCGTGCGTCGCTGACAGTGACTTATGAAAGGCCTATTTTCTCTCAAAGGCGGCTCTCATCGGCGATGACAGCGTTATACGAAGTCGTGACCTGCGATAGGTTGCTCGGTATTCATGCTACGAGTTGTACTATCGTCTTGGGGAGTGCGAGTAAATCGAAGAGGCAGAACCAAACATGCCTTGCTTGTGCTCGGCTGATCAAAGCGGTGTTATCCAGTGCAAGCTAGCGCTAAAGCGACTCGGAAAAGGCGTCGGTCTTTGATAGGCTTCGGCGCGAGAATGCGAACCAGTCAAGGCGCTTCCGCAAGAAGAGATGGCCTCAGGCGATGAATTGCGAGAGTGTTACCATCAATATGACGGCGAGGGGCGTCGTCCGTCTTCGTTCGAGCATCGCGAATGACTTCGATGCGGTCAGGAATTTGTTAAAACGACGATTATCGCAAGATGCGAAGGATTACCCTCAAATGATGAAGTGTGGGATGCGGCTCATAATGGCTTAGATAATATAATTCCGACGCCAGGACAACCTCGTGGCGTTCATGATCGGCGGAACAAGTGTCCCGGATGCTTGAAGAGGCCCTAACCAAGCAAAGGGACAACTTTAAGCTTCGAAATGGAGCAGCCATCGGCGGATGAAACAATGCATGACCAGCGGATCCAGCGATAATGAACCGCCAAAGCGAGCCAAGTCGTCGCAATAATGTCAACTTAGATAGCGACAGGACGAGAGAAGGAGGCGAAATGTAGATGATCATCTTTTCGGCAACAAGCGATAACACCGTCGTTCCTCCCCAAGTTTACGAGCGAGGCGTGGGAAAATGAAAAATAAAGACCTCGAGAGCAAAATCAATACTTTGATTTCGCTCAAGAAGGTAAAGAAAACGGTATATACCATGTCCTTACAGAGGAGTGGGAATCAATCCGTGTCCAACAAATTCACCTCATCAACTTCGCCGTTTGTGAAAGGGATCACCCACTCGACACTTGATCTACTTCAAGTCTCATCTAGGAGTTATCTCCCGACCTTGAGCCCGATGGTTCGGTCATTCGTTAGCACCATTGGTGGGCTGCCGATTGGTACCGCCGTCTCAAACCGGGGGCGTTAATAGGCAGGATGATATGGAGACCATGTTTCTCACCAATTTCTTCACGATGACAGAGGTATCCCGGTTCTTTGTTGGATGAGAAATAGAAAAGCGGAAAGCTTGATGGATAACCGTCAAGAGGTTGAGAAATAAGGCAATGAATTGCGAGACCGGTCGCGGAGAGTTCATTCTCCAAACTTGTCACAACAACTTGTCATTGGGCGTGTTGGAAGCAATGGAGCTACCGTCCAGGGACACGGAAAGATTTAAAGTCTGGCGGAGAGCAGCCGGCGATTCACGAAAAGGAAAGCGGAGAGGTCAACCTGGTGAATGCTCTATGCAGAACTTTGTCCCCATTAAGCGGTAAAGCGCCCGGCAAAGTACGTAGAAGCTAATCAAGCGTTGAGCTGCAACCACAGCGCGATCGCTACAGCGCGTCACCACGGCAATCGCGGCCTCAATGGGCCAACAAACTCGAATCGAAACCATCCGGTTGAGGTTTCCCAAGACTTTTCGTTCAGGGCGAGGAAGTTAGAGCATCTTCAAATACCTTACGGAAAACAACAAAATCCGGTTGCCCCAATTATAAACCAAGAGGAGGCAAACAAGGTTACGATCTAAGTAAACACCACAAGGCGGTACATCATCCTAAAGTTACGCTACCATCTCAAGGATAAGATTCGGGCCTTGATGATGTTAGAGTCATTACTCCAAAACCCTCTAAAGAGAAGAAGGTGGGAGCAAATCACGGTCTCTATAAGCTTGGATCGGTTCCTTGGATTGGTTCCAACCGGCGCCCGATGGTGAAGGTAGGAATGAAGATGGTGAATGAAGATCCTCCACGAACAGCGTGAGAAGGGCCTCGTACATACCACGGCGACAAGCGGAGAAACCCTTTGGGTCCACGACTTCTTTGGAAGACAATCGGACTACCTCTTGACCAAAAGAAGTCAAGGAAAGAAGCAAACTATGCCTTCTTTGCCAGCAATTCGAGAAGGGCGATGAGGAAGTGGTGACTTTCCGTTTTACGAAGAAGAGCATGAAGTCTTTGCCACAAGGTGGACCGAATCTGACTACAAGTATCAGGAGACTCAAATCAGCGAAGCGGCTGTCGAGAGTGGGGTGGCGATTCCTCTCACTCGTCTTGAGAAAGGACAACGGAGGCGGTTGCTAAAGAAAGAGCAGTGAAGCAAAGGAGAAGCAACCTCAGGCCCGAAGCTCAACTCGGCGATCTCGGTTCAATCACCCGATTAGAAAGACAAGCGGGAAGCTCAACCCATATAAACCCGGCGTTATGGCCCAATTAGCTAATATTCCCTTAAGAATCACTCTTTCACAGTACATTGCTTGTCAAAAGAGACAAAGCTCTTCAAGAACCCGGCGATTGAAGTCTTTCTCACCCAGTTAAGCCGAGTCGGAAAAGTGGCCCAGCAGTCCTTAACCTTCGAAACACTTCGCATTACTTTTACAAAGGAGGATATCACGGGCGAGGGATTCAAGCATGATAGGCGCTATACTTCACCGGGTATATTGGCTCTAGTGAAGTTAACGGATCCAAGTCGATCCAGGGTTGTTGTGAGCATCATGCCCTGCGCCTCATGTATCACACGGAAATCCATGACGGCATCATTGCGGTGATCACGGTTTAACACCAGTCTCGACGCTTGGTAAAATCGGATAAAGTGTCAAATGGGGACTTAAAGTCCGAAGTCACCTGCTATGTGATTGGCTTGAGACTTCCTATAACTTATTGTTGGTCGATCTTGGATCCGCGGTAGCGTTATAGTCCATCTACTCTTCATCGATGTCTCAAATATGTAGGCGAATAATGAGAATCAAGGCGGTGGTGGCGGACAAACAACGTTTAAGGGGATGGAGAATTATTTCTTGCGATTCTCTCCCTCTGATAATGAGTCCAGCTGAATCATCGGCCCAAAGGCAGGACGGTGAAGAAGGCGTCTTTTGAAGCGGGCTTGATTATAGTGGATTGGTTTTATTTTAAATGACATTGTACCTTGTAATCAATCTTGGCGATGAAGAATGCGTCGGATGAACGTTGTAATTGGCAAATGGCCGATGAATCAATAAATGATGATTTAGAGTACCCTTTGTCTTTGAATGATGTGATGGCGAGGTTTATCTAGCGATCCCGAGTTGCACTTACCAACTCGGTCATCTTGCTTTACAGCAGGTTAGAGAGACTCCTTTGGAATTTTGTTAGCGGTAAAAGTAGATTACATTATTCATTGCTCCGTTGAATTTGTTTCACGAACGTTGGCCTACAACAAGATTCAAAAGAAAGAAAATTGCCTTTTATTTAAGGCTTACAATGAAAGCGAAAATTACAACTTTTATCCTTTTGAACAAACACGAGGATCTCTATTATACGGGATCACCAAACTGCGTGAGGTTCTTTGCAGGGGACTTTTGTTGTCCGGATGACCGCAGCGCAATTCCGATCACAGTGTAAACGGGTTGGAACTTCTGAGGCGTAGAGGGCTCGTTCCGCGAAGGAAGCGAAGCGCTGAGGATCACACTCCACGAAGGAGAGGATGCGCTGGGGGATCGCCTCCGCGAAGGAGAGGATCGCGGGCCGGGTGAGATCTACAAGGAGAAATCCGCGGCGCTATCCACGAGATTAAAGCGAAGCTTAATCTAGAGGTATCTGTAGTTCGACGAGTTTGCTTACCTCGCGCTTTGTAGATCGGCGTCGGCCGGACTTGTGTTCGCCGGTTTCCGGAGCGGTCGTCGGCGGCTCGTGGATCTCGTGAGAACTCTTGAGAAAATCCCGAGTTTCCCGAAATCCCAAAATCCTCAAAATCCAACCCGGCTTCAAGACCCCCTATTTATACAATGGAGAGAGCGCTGAAGCCAGTGCTAACCACTTGGCGAGGCCACCGACCAAGTTGGCGGTGGCTCAACCATGGCCGAGCACCTCGACCAAGTTGGCGGGTGGCTGCGACAAGGAGAGAAATGGAAACCACCTAACCACTGGCAGAAGTCTTGTCAGCGGCGTTAGATCGTTTTCGTCGTTTTTAAATCGATTCTTTCGGTCTTCGGGCTTAGTTTTGCTCGGTGATGTGTAGTTGTGTTTGAGTCCGTGCGATCAACTTTGAGCTCAAGCGGCTCGTTTGCATTGAAAGACTAGTGCGGTTGATTCCGTCACCGTCAGCGTTTGAGTTTAGTCAGCTTCGGCGTCGTTTCATTGGCTCCGTGCGTCTTGCCGACTCACTTCATGTGCTTTCGTCGACTTCGCTCTGGCGTTTTCTTGGTAATGTCGGCGTCGTCGTGAGTTACAGTCATGGCCGGACGGATCGTCGGTTGTCAACCCACCGTTCTGAGTCTTGTTGAATGCGATAAGCAATTTTAACGCTTCTGAGATACCCCTCTAAAGCGTCTCGATCTCGATTCTTGATGAGTGCGGGATGCTTTGGACATGATGAGCCTTTCACCTTTTAGTTGGTGTGATAGGACTTATGAATGACCTTGGCGTTTGATCTCTCCTCTCCCGGTCTTTCCGGTGCTTTGTAGGATTTTTGAAGATATTCACGTCTTGCATTTTTGTCGACCGTTGTTGAGATCTTGACGAAGTCGATAAATGAATTCCTTTGGGATTGGCTCCGTATTTAATTCCTCAATCCTCTGGGTTCTCCGGTGCTTTGTAGGATACCCAGGGGTGTTACGGTCTTTGCATTTATTGCTTGACCGTTGTTGGAATTCGGTGTAGCTAATTAAGTTTCCTTCTTGCCGACCACGTCTTTGGTGAATTGTCGTCCAATTGACCATCGAGATTCCTCCGTTGATCGGGGATCCTTCGCTGCGGACAGCGTTAATGGCGTCGAACTACATGGGTTTTAGCCTTCAATTGGCGGCGCTTAGCGTTGGCCGCGTCGCGGTCTTGCGGATCGAGCTGTTGATGGTGAATCCTTTGGCGGACGGCGTTGGTTGGCGTTACTCTTGTATCACTCCTTGTCCAGTACAATTGTCCCGGATGGGAGGAATTTTTTTTTTGGATTTATCCCAATTCGAGTTGTTGGTGATTGGCCTTCTTGTGGCATGAATCGGCATTGTCTGTGGGAGAATTCTTTCAAGGTTGAGCCTTAGCGGTAAAGCATGCATAACCTTGTCGAGGATTCGTCAATTTATCCCTCTTTGAGGTTCCCGAGTGGGAGGAAGTTGAGGGTTATCGAATTATCCTTAAGAATATGGTAATATTCTCCGGGAACTTCGTTAAAATTAGGAACTAGTTTATACTGTAATCCTATTTGGAGTAGGGCTGACTGGGAGAATATCGGGAGATTGATGCACTTAGTCACATTCTTGATGATTTGACCATTTAGAGGTTAAGCTCCAAAGTCTACAAGATTTTGAAGTAGCGGGGCTCGCCTCATATATCGAGGCTCGCGGCGGCTTGGCGGGATGCTAGCGTTATCTTGGACTCGAAGTTCAAATCGTGAGGCCAGTGCATCATTGGAAGTAGCTTTGCTGAAGCTTCATCTTCAGTGGGACATTTTGGTCTTGTGCCGCTGCTGAAGCGAGGATAGTAGAAGCTCGAGCAGGGAGCTTCAAGCGGTGAGGAGAGCTGATCGTCTTGAAGGCGGCAAGAAAGAAAAGATTCGCGGTCGTGCAGAAATCTGAACTCTCAGCGAAGGCTGGTTGACATCAAGAAGGAGCTGCGGAGGCCGCCTGGCAGCAAAGGGAGACTTTGGGGCCGAGCCGGAGGAACTTCAACAAGCTTTCTCAATAAAGTATCGAGTTAAAGCGACAAATTCTTTGTCACAAATTTCTTGTTTAAACTTGTGTAACCGGTCTTTTATCGATAAAACATATTTCGTCCTCTTTTGTGCTCTATTATGATTCTTTATTTCATCGAAATAATTAACCATAATACTTATAGGATTTTTAGCAAACCCTCGGCCGTCAGCGGGTTTGATTAGCCTCCAACTGGGTTTGAATTGGGCTAGCGTCGCGGATTATGCGGATCCGTTCCATGCGTGGCGTTGTCTTTGGAAGAATGAAACTCTTCTAGACTTGTTGCTATGATATTGAATACATAGGCTTGCTACTCTTTTACGGACAAGAGATGCGACAGCGGCGTGTGAAGCGTTGGCTTAATCCTTCTTAGGCTTGGGATGAAATACCCGAGTCGGACTCATTGTCTTCTTCAATGGGAGAAAGACTAAACGGCAACTTCGTGTGGCGTCGACTTTAGGGTTATTGGCCAACCCCAGCCCTCAGCGGTTTGATTAGCCTTTACCAACTACGTTTGAGTTGGGCTGGCGTGCGGATTATGGATCCGTTCCGCGTGGCGTTGTGCTAAAGAATGAAACTCTCTTAGACTTAATGCTACGATGTTGAATCGTGGGCTGGCGTACTCTTTTCGGGCAGAGAGACCACCCGGCAGCAGCGTGTGGCGTTGGCTTAATCCCTTCTTAGCGGGATAAATACCGAATCGAACTACGGTGTCTTCTTCAATGGAGAAAGACTAGGCGGAAAAGCGTGTTAAGCGTCGACTTCATCCTTCTTAGGCTTAGGATAAAAAACCCAGATGAATCTTGGCCTTCTTTGACGGAGAAAGTTGAACGGCATAGGTTGATTGAGGTGGGAAAGGAAGAATGTTTCTATTTCGAAGGTGGAGAGGAAGGAGGATCTTGTCTCCTATCTCAGGGTAAGGGATGAACAAGAGAGAAGGTTTGTATCCTATCTCTTGCGGTGGAGGAAGGTTTTGTGTCCTATCTCGAGGTGCTCACAATTTGAAATAGAGAGGAAGGTTTGTATCCTATCTCTTATTGATGGAGAGGAAGGATCTTGTCTCCTATCTCAGGGTCTTTGGAAAGGAAGGATTTTTGTCTGTTTCGATGAAAGAGCTGAAAATGGGATCTCCATCTTGAGAATCTTGAAAGATGAAACTAAGAGTGGGATCTCCACTCAGAATCTAAGACAAGAGAGAGAGGAAGAATGTATTCTATCTCTTGCTTAAGAGAGGAAGGATGTCCTATCTCGGTGAAGGTGGGAAAGGAAGAATGTATTCTATTTCGATGAGAAACTAAGGTGGGGTCTCCACTCGAGAATCTTGGAAGGGTATGGATAGCTTTAGCTTTTGTAGGATTGCTAACGAGAATGAAAGTGGACCTCTGGTTAAGTGGAAGGAATCGAGGGAATTCTTTGAGTGGTTGGACGGGGAGATTTTTAGTGGGCCCACGTCAATGAATTTGTCGGTGAGAGAATTTTGGAGAAAACACAATAATTTAGGGTTATCCTCATGAATATGAGTGGGATATTCTCTGAGGAACTTCCCATCAAAATGGGTTATCTGAATGTACTAAGGATATACTTTTGAAACTTCCATTTATCGGCATTAATTGCGGTCGCCGTCTGTGTGATAAAGGCGATATGCCGTTTGAATAGGCGTGTCTATTATAAGCGGTCCTTCCCATTGGGTTGAATTTACCTTTCTTCTTGGAGTTGAGAATTATCGATTAGTCTGGCGGGCGAATCTCCCTCCTTAAGGTTCTCTGTGAACTTTCTTGTTGAAAGCCCTCGACATTCTAGCTTGATAGAACTCAATGCATTGTTGAGCCTCAGCTTCTCATCTAACATCTCAAGTTCTTGAGGCGTTTTGATATTGTTCTTGATCGTCATCTCTGTTGCAGAGGCGGCCTGAAGTGGCAGGATCTGGATTTCCAGCGGAGAATTGCTTCAGTAAACGAGAGATGCGGGGTAGCTCTGTTGGCGTGCGTACCGTTGTGCGATATGCCAGTGCTTCTCGAGTTTATCGTCGGTCTAAACATTTATTCTTCACAAGCTTTGACAAAATCTTGATGATGCGTCTTGTTGAGCCTCGGCTAATCCATTTCTTTGGCTGGATTATAGACATCGTGAGACATCTTGTATCTTGAACTTTTTAAAACGATGAAGAATTGCGATAAATTGGGGACGTTGTCATGCACGATCCGTCTCGGGACACCATGTCGATAGATGACATGGTGTTTGATGAATCGGCGGCGGTACTTGCCTTTACTTCTTTTAGCGGGATTGCTTGAGCCCACTTGGAAAGTAGTCGGTGATCGCTAGAATAAACCGATCTCCTTTAGCGGCGGAGGAAAAATGGGACCCACAATGTCCATTCCCCATGTCTCGAATGGCGAGGATGTGGCGAAGGATGCTGCTTTCGGGGCGATGCATATAATTGGTGAATTTGACAGCGGCGTGGCATTTCGGCGTGCTCATTGCGTCATTAATCATTGTTGGCGAAGTAGCCCATTCTCTAATTGATCGTGGAGTTTGGGACGGGCTGATGCGCACCACATTCACCTTAGTACTTCCCGAAGGACCTCTTACGCCTCTTTGTTTGAAGAGGCCGGATTAAAGACCGTCATACCCGGCGATATAACATCACGGGTCTACGTGTCGTAAAAGAATGCAGGAGCTCTTAGCCGGATTGACTCTCTCTCCTCCGCGTCTTGTGGCGAATACCATGCCGATAATGATAGGAATGATCGGGGCTCCAACTTGGTTTGGGTTACATGCACCTCTTTGGTAACTACCCCTTGTCTTCTTGTGCCCCATTATATATTGAGTGCGAAGAGTTGATGAGTCGACCGTAACTAATTGCTTCGGTCTCGGAAGGTTGTGCTAACGACACGCTACGCCGAAGTGCATCTGCGTAAAGCGTTTTGGAAGTAGCGGGATATATGATGAAGAACTCTTGAGCGAGTTTGCCATTTCGATTGCTACTGATGATAAGGAATTAGATCACGGATTTCGACCGTAGTCTCCGGATTTGCCTAACTATCGGTTGTGAATCGCCGTATGCTTGAGATATTGACCCCGGCTCCTTGGCGAAGCTAAGTGATAAATGTAGCGTTGTATTCACTCGTTATTGGAACAAGGTTGGTGAGTGAATAAGGCGTGACATGATTCCCGGAAATCAAGACAACTCCGACTCGGTGATTTTTAGAACATCCGGGGGTACTTGCCACATTAGTGGCTCGAGAACTCGTCAAAATATAATCGCCATATTTGTTGGTGCGATGTAGTGTTGACTTCACGAACTTCATCAGGAGATCATCATATAGCTCAAGCTGCGTCCGTTGTTGGTGGCGACCAAGAGATCACAAATCGCTTGTCCTTTGGCTTACGTTGTTTGAAGTGCAAGTCATATTGGGACAAGTAAGGCCATTCGCCAGGCGCCAACTCATTGAGGCGAGTGGGTCATAAATATTGGACCGGTTACATTAGAGATAGCATAAATCGTCAGTCCGATTAAATGAGTCTGCGCGTTACGAATCGCGAACACTAATGAAAGCCTTGCTTCTTCGACCATTGGATATCGAGGCTTCGGCCAGGCTAATGTTGGCTCGGGTAATACTGCACTGTTGCGTGACATTTGTGTCGTCTGCGAGTAAAGCGTTAGCAGTGATCCGTTGCCTTGATGTAAATCGAAGCGGTTTTCGACTACGGTGCAACAAGACGGGAGGTTTAGCGAATCTGATTTGATCTCTTCGCGCGGCTACGGCCGGTCGTCCCGAATAAACAACCACGCCCTTCTTGTTCAACGGAAGCGGTTGGCACTTCGGATAGGTTCGATATGAACCTTGCCGTCGGATGTCACGCCAATAAGCCCGAGTTACCCGGGTTCTCTCAGTTTCGGAGGTTGCAACTCTTGAATTACCTTCACTGTCGGGGATCAGCGTGGATGCCCTTATTTGTGGCGACAAAGCCAGGAACTTGCCACTGACATCCCAAGGAAGGATTTGGCGGGGTTCATCTTTAGTTGATGAGTTCGCATGAGTTCGAATACCGTTCTAAGATCTTTGATGTGATCTCCTTTGTCCGCGGCTTTTCCGCGACCAAATCGTCGGCGTAGCATTGACCGTTTTCGAAGATGATCTGGAAAATCTCCGTCATTGCTGCATTTGGTATGTTTGCCGGCATTTTAGGCGAGCGGCATGACCGTGTTAATATATACCGTCGTTCGAGCTTATTTGTGTGTTTGGCGTCATCGGGGTGCATCTTGATTTGATTATACCGAAAAGCCATCCATAAAGGATATTTTTTCAAATCCACATGTATCAACTATGGCGTCGGTGATTGGAGAGGAAATCATCCTTTGGGCAGCGGTGTTGGTCTGTAGTGAAACCACGGATCCTAATCGAACCATTCTTCTTCATGGCCAGGGACTATATTAGCCACCCAATCCGGATGTTGAATTTCCTCGATGAATCGATTCTATGAGTTTCTTTACCGTCAGCGATTGCTTGCAATATTTGTGGGCAAGCCGTCTTCTTTGTTGCTTGTGGGTTTGACATCCATCTTGATGTTGAGGCGATGTGTGCATAGGGAAGTCGAGTCTGGCGTGTCCTCGTAAACTCCGAGAATACATCGATATACTCCCTAATTAAGGCGATCAACTCTTCTTTCCCTTAGGAAGAGTATTAGCGATGTTTATGAGCCTAGGATGCTCCTCATCACCCATATTAATCTGGACTACGTCTTTGGTGGGGGTTCTCTTTTGTTAATTTATCCCAAAGCTGCTCTGGAGTTGATGGATCCATGGGTCTTCCCATGTTGGCATACCTTCATCACCCTCCATGAGTAGCGGGATCAGCAGTAGCCATATTTGACATCAAAGCCTTGAAAGCTTCTCAGAACGGTGTCCTTTCTGCAGTGAGAGGGTGCACCCAGCTCTGGCGGTGTCTTAGCATTTGGGTTTGGAGCCTCAGGATATTTGCTATATTAGTGTCCGCTCCTAGTAGCGAAGACTTGAGCTCCTCTTGAGGAGGAATTGAGGTGGCTACTTTTCATCATTCTTCTACGAAATTGCTGGCGGCATGGCATAGCTTGCCTTTCCCTTGGAATTCTTTATGGCGAGGATGTAGTCCAGCGATGCGTCTTCTAGCAAGTCGGGTGGACCCAAAGGATTTCTCCGTTCTTTGTGGAGTGTGCGGTGCGAGGCCCCTTCTTCGTTGCGGGTGAGGATCTTCATTCACCATCTTCATTCCTACCTTCACAAGCGTCGGTTGGAACCAATCGAAGAAACTGATCCGAAGCTTATAGAGGCATTTGCTCCCTTATTCTTCTCTTTAGGGTTTTGGAGTAATGACTCAACATCGATCAAGGCCTGAATTTTGTCCTTGAGATGGTAGCGAGAACTTTGTAGGATGATGTACATACGTGGTAAGCCACGGTACTTAGGATCTGTAACCTTGTTTGCCTCCTCTTGATTTACAATTGGGGGCAAGCTGGATTTTGTTATTTTCGAAGGTATTTGAAGATGCGGAACTTCCCGTCCTTGAGCGAGTAAGTCTTGGGAAACCTCGAACGGAAGGTTTCGATTCGAGTTTGTTGGCGCCATTGAAACGCGATTCTTTGTGGTGCGTTGTTGCGGCTGTTGTGGTTGCGGTTCGAGCGTTTGATTAAGCGTCTGGAGACTTTGCGGCTTTACCTTTACGGGGACAAAGTTACGCTGTGAGCATCCACCATAGGTGACCTCTCTCCGCTTTCTTCCTTCTCCGAATATGCGAAGCTTGCTCTCCGCGTATCCTTAAATCTTTCGGTCTCGGGCGGTGCGGTTCCATTGCTTCCACCGTCCAATGGCGGGAGTTGCTATGACAAGTTTGGAGAATGAACTTCTCGGATTGCTCGGTCTCGGCAATTCATTGCCTTATTTACGAACCTCTTGATGAAGTTATCCCTTTGTTCCCAGTCTCTTTACGTTTCGTCCAACAAAGAACCGATGGATACCTCGGTGTCATCGTCGAAGAAATTGGTGAGAAATATGGCCTCATATCATCCCGACTATTAGCGGCTCACGGTTTGAGGCGGTACCAATCCGAAGGCAGCTCCGCGAAGGGTGCCAGCGAATGACCGAACCATCAAGGGCTCGTTGCGGAGATAACACTAGATGAGGACTTGAAGTAGATCAAGTCGAGTGATCCCTTCGAATCAAGCGGTGTAAAGTTGATGAGGTTGAATTTTGTGGGATACGAGTTGATTCCCACTCCCTCCGGTAAGACATGGTATACCGTCTTCTTTACCTCTTGGCGGAAATCAAAGTATTGATTTTGCTCTCGGGTCTTTATTTTCTCATTTTCCCCTCGTCTCCGTTCGGGTAAGCTTGGGGAGGAATAGCGGTGTTATCGCTAGCGTTTTCTTGGCGACATGATCATCGTTTGACCTCCTTCTCTGTCGTGTAAGCTATCGTTAAGTTGACATTATTGCGGCGACTTGGCTGCGCCTTGGCGGTTCATTATGCGTGGATCTGTTGGTCATGCATTGCTCTCATCTGGCTGCATGGCGGTTCCATTTCAAGCTTAAAGTTGTCCCTTTGCTTGGTTAGGGCCTCTTCAAGCATCGGGACACTTGTTCGTAGCGATCATGAGCGCCTGCAGCGAGTTATCCTATCTTGGAAATTGTATTATCCGGAAGCCATCGGCGGGCGGCATCAGACACTTCATCATCGAGGGTAATCCCTTACGCATCTTGCGATGGTGAATTGGATCTGCGGTCGGACCTTAATCGAGTCATTCGTTCGCGATGCCGAGCGACGCGTGGCGGCGTCCTCTGCGGTCATATTGATGGTAACACTTTCGGCAATTCATGCATGCGAAGCCCATCTCTTCTTCGCGGCGTCTTGACTTGGGTTCGGGCATTCGTGCGAGCCTATCAAAGACCAGCGCCTTTTCGGTCGTTTTAAGCGCGGTTGCACTCGATAACTTGCCTTGATCGGTTTGAGCACAAGCGGGGCATGTTTGATTAAGCGTTCCTCTTTGGGATTTTCGTACCCGGCCGCGATAATACAACTTCGTCGGCATGAATACAGGAGCAACCTATCGTGTGTTGGCCGCGACTTCGAGGTATAACGTTGTCGCCGTGAGATGAGGCGTCTCCCGAGAACAACTAGGCCTTTCATAAGTCACCGCGCCCTTGGCCTTGCGCTTAGCGGTGTGAATCTTCGGCGGGCTCTCGGACTTGATTTGAAGCCGGTCGCGAGCAAGCTGAGGATTCCTCTTGTCTTTGTGGAGTACGACCCCAGTATCGAGTGACCAGCGATTCCTTTAGCGGACCAGGCGATCCTTGGCGGTACTGGCTGGTAGTGGCGAGAGTTAGCTTCGTAGGAAGTTGGTCTGACGGGAGGTTGTTCGGAAAAAAGTCACTATCTTTTTCATTGGTGAAATCATTCTACCTTGATGGGATTACAAATGAGTTTGAATAAAATAAGCCTTTTATAAGGCTTTTTACAATGAAAAATGATAAAATTACAACTTTCCTCCTTGTGAACAAGCGGGGATGTTTATCGGATCAAACTGCGATGGGATTCTTTCTTGGGGATGTATTAGTGGACCGCAGCGATTCCTTTCCCAATTGTTGATCGAGCGAGATGCGGATGCGGATCTAGATCTAAAATCCCTCCCGGGAATTCTTAGATCGTCGGATCGAGATCTAAGCGAATCTGAGGAGATTAATTAGCCAAGGAATTAATCAGCGTAGTGAGCAGATCGACGGCGAACTTCGTTACTCTTCTTCGGATCAAGGCCAAGCTTGATCCAAAGGATGGTTTGTTGTTGTAGATCGGATCGGAAACTTTGGATCTTGAATGTAAATCTCCCCGTGCAAGTCTAGATCTTGATCTCCTCTCCCTTGGAAATTCTCTAACCTAGGCACACACACAAGAGTTGGTGACTATCTCCTCTGTTTTTATCTGCTGGAGGCCTGAAAATGAAACCCTAGCCGTCACTTTTATAGGTCAGCGGCCGGATCTTGGTAGCTGGGCAAAAGCCCATTGACCTTGGTGTCTCGCCCAGTAGAGAACACCTCACGGGTGTCTGGCTAGAGACGAGCACTCTGAAATGTCTCTTTCGAGGCGAGACACCTACGGAAGTGTCGGTTTTGACCCGGCGTTGCGTGGCTTCTCTCTGTTGGTTTTAGAGCTTAATTTGAGGCTTCAAAGTTGGGTTTATCCCTTCACTTTCGCACTCATGGCTCCGGTTCACCAAAGGTTAGAATCGGTGGCCCATTTCGAGAAAGGAGAGAGCTCTTTTCTTGTGTGTTCACTTGTTGTGTCGTCAGCGGTTTGCCATTACTTCATCGGATGACTTGTCGATTATTCTGTCATCACGAGCTTCGTTCGAGGACTTATAGGCAATTTTCAGCGCCTGAGATACCCCTCAAAGTGTTTGGTCTGCTCTTTTATAGAAGAAGCGAAATACTTTGGATGTGATAAACCCGAACCTTCGATCGGTGTAATAGGACACAGCGGCTTCAAATCTTGATCTCTCCGATTCTTCGGACTATCGGTGCTTTGTAGGATAACTAAAAGTGTCGCGGTCTTTGCATTTATTGTCGACCCTTGTCGAAATCTTGACTTCGATGGCCGATGAATGAATTTTCTTATTTTTGCTTCGTGGTGTGAGTTGTCGTCGAGCTGTTCATCAATTCCGTGAGACTTAGCTTTGAATCGGTGAAATCTCCCTTTGCATGGCTTGGCATAAGACTAACCCGATGGGAGGATATTGAGGATTCATCCTTTGATTAGTGAACTCTTCTTGCGATGCTGCGTTGCGGGGTGACCACGGTGGGAGGGATTTTCGAGATGTGGCGTTGTCAGGCATCAAAATTTTCTCTCGAATTCAACCTCCAATTGGCGATTTTTCATCTGGCAATTGTCGGCGTCGTGGTGAACCCGGTGGAAACAAATTGGGGATTGTCGAGTTATCCTTAAGAATATAAAACTATTCTCGGGAACTTCGACAAAATAGGAAATAGTTTAGACTTCGTATACCTGGTTGGAGTATCGCGGTGGGAGAATCCTACTCCTTGTTGGAATAGAATTAGGTTATCCTCCGGAACTTTCCAATAAATTAGGGAGCGGTTTATACTCATGTTCCTTATTGGAGTATTCGGGGGTTCGTCATGGGGATTTCTTGTCCATTGGAGAGGAACCCTTCATGAGTTGCATTCATTGTCGGCCTTAAGTTGATCCGTTGGTCGGAGTGGTTGGAATGTATACTATTAGTGCCTCAGTGGGAGTTTTTCTTGCGGGGACCGCATTTAAGTCTCCTTTGAGGAGGTGCTTGCCAGCGATAGGGCTCGACAGTGAAAGAAGTCGGTGCATGGTTCTTTGTGACCTATACTCTCCCGGGGGATCGATGAATCCGACCACATAGGAGTAATGATTGACCCTTGTGTACATCCCGATTGACTCCATGCATCTAGGTTGACATATCCCATTTCTTGGTGCAATGAGGTCGGCTCTCTATGATAGCCTTTGGAACACTTGAGTCTCCATCGGTTTAATTGGGGACTAGTCTTGTTAGCTAGTTCATCCTCAATTTGGCGGTCTTGATGAATTCTTTTCTATTGGTAAGATGTTCCTCCAAAGCTAGGTATAGCGGTGGTTACTACACCAAGGGCTCAGAGGACCAAGCTGCTTGGTGGTCGTCGGCGGTAGTTCCATTGTTGTTGTGACTTACGATTTGTCATTTTCATTGTCCACGGCATTCATAGGATTCTTGGCAAACCCTCGACCTTCAGCGGTTTGATTTGCCTTTACCGATTCCGTTTGAACCGGGCTAGCATGCGGATTATCGAATCCGTTCCGCATGTGGCGTTGTGCTAAAAGAATGAAACTCTTTTAGACTTGGTGCTATGATTTTGAATACATAGACTTTGTCACTTTTCGCGGGTAAGAGACTAACGGCGTGTTGGCGGCGACTAGGAGTTATTGGCCAACCCGACCCTCAGCGGATTTGATTGGCCTTTAGATTCCGTTCCGGCCATTCCTTCATTTCATCTGAATCCATTCTCATTCCACCCATTCAATGTTGATCGGCTTCATCCCTTCTTAGGCTTAGGGATAAAATGCCCCAAGATGAATCTTGGTGTCTTCTTTGTCAGGAGAATGAAGTGACGGATCGAGGCTGGTGAATGGAATTGATTGTGGGAAAGGAAGAATTTTATATTACGTTTCCCGATGTGAGGAGAAGGATTTTTATATCCTGTCTCCAAGTCTTTGGAAAGAAAAATTTTATATTCTATTTCGAGGTCTCCTTTAATGCGGTAGAGAGCGAACCCCAAGTGAACATAAGAAAAGAAGGATTTTATATCTGTTTCTTAGTCTTGGAGAGGAAGAATTTTATATTCTATCTCAGGGAAGATGGAAGAGGAAGGATTTTATATCCTATCTCCAAGAAAGAAACTAAAAGTGGGATCTCCACTTGAGAATCTCTTAAGGTGAAACTAAGAGTGGGATCTCCACTCAGAATCGAAAGATACGGGTAGTTTTCACTTTTATAGGATTAGCCACGATCACGAAGGTCTGGTTTATCAGAGTGTTCCAATTTTAGTACTACCGCCATGGGGCGTGGTGAAATGGAAATGATGGAGGCTTTACGTTCATCAGAAAGTGATCTCCGAATTTGAAAGTGGACCTCTTGTTCATTGAAAGGAATCAAGAGGAGATTTTGATAGAGGATCAAAAGATTTTGTGGACCCTGCTTATTGAAAGAAGTCAAGGGGAAATTTGGTGGAGGGAGAAAATTTTGTGGACCCACCGTCAATGAGTTTGATCGGTGGGGAATGCGGAGAAAAGATTAGGGTTATCTCAGAGAAAGTATTTCGAAGAACTTCCCTCCAAAGCGGGTTATCTGAAGGTACTAAGGATAGTACTTCTTGAGGAACTTCCCGTGTCGGCATTAATTGCCTATCGCCTTCTGGGTGATAAAGCGATATCGCCATGGAATAGACCGTTTCAATCACAAGCGGCCCTTCCACTTGGGTTCAAACTTACCCTTCCTCTTGGAGTCGAAATTATCGATTAGTCGGCGGCGAGGACCAAGTCTCCCTCCTTGAAGCTCCTTTGTCGGACTTTCTTGTTGAAGGCCACGGACATCCTTGGTAAAACTCAATGTCTTTGTTGAGCTTCCAGGCTTTTCATCTAGCATCTCGAGTTCTTGGCTTTTGATGTAGCTCCTCATCGTCATCTCGGTTGCGAGAGCAATCACGAGGAGATGGAATCTGAACTTCAAGGCGGGGCGCTTCACACCCATATACCCGAGATGCGGGGTAGCCCGGTCGGTGTCGCGAATCGTCGTGCGATGTGATGCTTCGAGTTTATCATCGGTCGCGTTTGTTATTTTCACCAGCTTCTTGAGATTTTAATGATCGTTTTGTTGAAGGCCTCGCCAATCCGTTTGTGGCAGGTTATGCTGATTGAGGAGGCGTCACGGATCTTAAATTTCATAAAACCGAATGAAGGCATTGCTAATGGCGGGGACCGTTATCATGTACGATCGCCTTGGTACCGTGTCGATAGATGGCGTGGTGCTTGATGAACGAATTACATTCGGCTTTACCTCCGGGGAATCGCCTCGCCCACTTGGAGATGTCGGTGTCGCGGGATAAACCGATCACCTTTGGCCGGCGGAGGAAAGATTGGGCCTACCACATCCATGCCCCATGTCTCGAATGGCCAAGATGTGGCGGCGGGTGAAGTTGCTCGGTTGATCGAGGTAGTTGGCGTGTATTTGTACGCAGCGTGACACTTCGAGCATATGCGACGCATCATTGACCATAGTAGGCGGTAGTACCCCATCCTCGATCCGATCATAGAGCTTAGGACACGGTAGTGCGCCGCATTCTCCTCCGTGTGCTTCTTGGAGAACTTCCTCTGCCTCTTTGTTTGAAAGCGGGTAATAAACCGTTATACCCACGCCGATGAAATCACGGGTTTCGTATTGTAGAAGAACCTTGGCTCTTCTGGACTGGTCAGCTCCTTCATATCTTACGCGGGATGCGTGCAAGGCGTGTAGTCAATAAAGCGCCAATCTCGGGCTCAAGTCCGACTTGGGTTGCATACACTTCCTTAGTGACTACCCTTCGTCATTTTACGCCTGTCATAAATAGGAATGAATAAGCTGGTGGGTCCTCACAGTGACCATTGCTTTCGATCGGGAGGTTGCGCCAAAGACAACTAATCGCCGGTATCGCATACGCGATACGGAAGCGGAATGTACTGATGAAGAATCCTTCAAGCGAGTCCTAACTTCGATAGCGGCGATGGTATGGGATTAAATCACGGGTTCGACCTCATAGTCCCGAGTGTTTGACAATGAGTTGGGAATCCCGAAGGCTTGAGATACTCTACCCCGACTCTTTGTGAAGCTAAGTCCAATGAGGCGTTGTACTCTGCGACATTGTTAGGCGAGGCTCGGTCGATGAATAAGCGAGGCATGACATGCTTCCACAGGAAACTAAGACTACTCGACTCGTGGAGATCTTAAATTTATCGAGGCTTCATACGTTAATTGCTTCGGGGCGCTCCATCAAAATATAAATTGTTGGTGCGAGTTGTGTTAACCTCGTGGGTCTCATCCGGTAGATCATCAAATAGTTCAGCCGTATCCTTTGTTGGGTTGGTGCCAAAGATCGCCGAGATGGCTTGTCCCTTAATTGACCTGGCGCTTGAAGTCAGTCATCTTGGGACAAAAGTAAAGCCCATTTCGCCGGGCGCCAATTCATAGATTGCGTCATGAACACCGAGCGGGATTACGTTAGAAATGGCGTAGATCGTTTGCTTGACTAAGTAGTGTCGCATTTTACGAATCATAAAGACCGGTAGCGAGACACTCTTTCTCGGTCATTGGGTAGCGAGATTCGCACCCACCAAGGTTCGGCTTAGATAATAAACGCTGCTTTCGTGACCGTTAGTGCGTCGTCTTCGCGCAGTAAAGCACTCAGCGAATGGTTGTGGCTTTGATATAAATCAAGAGCGGTTTACCCGCCGGTGCAGTGCGGGAGGATTAAGTCGGATATGTTTTGATATCTTGAATGCCTTCGGCGAGCGTCATCGGACAAAGGACACCCCTTTTGTTGGCTTAGAGAATGGTGACATTTTCGGAGAGGTTGGAGATGAAGTCGGATGTGCTAATGCGCCCTGTAATCGAGTTCCTTAGATTCTTTGGGGGTTGCAATTCATTGATTGCCTTTATTTTGTCGGGGTCAATGTGGATACCTTTGTTGGTAACAACAAATCAGAATTTGCCCATTTGGACATTCGAGGAAAGACTAGTGGGGTTCATCTTTAATTGATGAGTCATGAGGTCGAATCACCGTCCTCAAGTCTGGATATGGTCATCTTTGTCCGCGACTTTTCACAACCAAGTCATCGGCGTAACATTCGACCGTCTTCGAAGATGATCACGAAAGATCTTTGTCATTCTTGTATTTGGTAAGTGGCGCGGCATCTTCGATCCGAATGGCATGGTATAGCGAAGATGCCTAGAGGGATTCTGACGCCGTGTGCTTTCGTCATCGGATGCATCTTGATTTGGTTGTAACGAGAACCCATCCATGAAGGACATTAGCTCAAATCCACATGTATTATCGGCGATCACATGTGTATTGGAAGTGGGAAGTCATCTTTTGGGCATCGCGGCATTGGATCTCGTAGTCGACCAGTTACGATTGTCCGTTCTTTTTGCAGGAGCGATATTAGCCACCCAATCGGATGTTGAACCTCGGATGAAACCGAGGCTATGAGCTTCTTTACTTCATAACAATTGCCTCCATAATCGTGGGCCGAAACCGTCTCATTCTTTGTTTGGCGAGTTTGGCATCCACTTTAATGTCGGTGGTGCATTGCCACATTGGTCGAGCCACGGCATGTCCGTAGCTCGGTGAAAACATCGATATACTCTCGACAGAGTGATCAACCTTTTCTTTTCCTGCGGGGAAGGCATTTGCTAATATTTATAAGTTTAGGGTGTGCTTCATTACCCATGTTGATCTGGACTACCTCGTCTTGATCGGAGCTCCCTCTGCTCAAACCGGTCCCCATCTGCATGTTGAGGTGATGGACCCATGGGTCTTCCCATGTTGGCAATTCTTCATCTTCTTCGGTGTAGTGGGGTCCCTTTGTAGCCATGTTGGACATCAACCCACGAACATCTTGCGATCTTGTGTCGAGTCGAGGCGTGAATCGGATGAGTACTCATCATCTAGGTTGGGTGGTTGGTTATTGATCGACCAACAACACTCATCTTCGAAGAGGATCGTATCCCAATCCCCTTTGAATCGTAATAATTATCGGGTTTTCCCTTGGTACATATCGACCTTGGGTGGAGCGGAGATCCGCCCAAAATAAAGTCCTTCTCCCAGCATAAAGTCGTACCCCACTTCTTCATGAGGTCTTGCTGCTTCGGGCTATATCTGGAAAGATGAAGTTTGGTTTATCTTCATGGAACCCGTCTGCGAGAAGTAGTTGGGTGGGAGTCAACTCCCCTCTGCCGTAGACTAAGTCCTTCTTAGGCCTCCCTTCCCTGGGACGGACGAAAGTCGTCTTGGATGAGTCTCGAAGGTGCTTACGTATTACGGGATGGCCAGAATTGGCATATGCAATTGGGGTCATTATACAACTTTTCATTACATCATTCAAACACAGCGAGTACTCTAAATCATCTTTTATTTCTTCTTGGCAGTACGCCAATTACAACTTTCATCGGAAGATCCTCTTCGTCAAGATTGACTACTAAGGGTACAATGTCATTCAGAACAAAACCACCTTTATAGTCAAGCCCGGCCCGATATCGGCGTCCTCACATTTGTCCGTGCCATGGGCGATGATTGATGTCGGACTCATTGCAGTAAAGGAGAGTCGATGAAATAATTCTCGGTCCTTTAAGCGGTTGTTTGTCGCGACCGTCTTAACCTGTTATTAGTGTCGACATATTTGGAGACGATGGAGGTAGAGGGACTATAACATGGTTATGGATCAAGGCGACCCACAACAAGTTATAGGAAGTCTGCGTCAATGGCGTAGCGGTGACCGGACTTTAAGTCCCCATCGACACTTAATGCGGATTTTACCAAGTGCGAGACCCGGTGTTAAATCCGTATATCCGCGATGCGGTCGAGCGAGCTGGGCGAGGAATCCCGGGCTATACATCGAGCAAAGGCATGATGCTCCTGTGAACCGGATCAACTTGGATCCGGTTGACTTATTTGGAACAATGTACCACAATAGTAGAAGCTGACTGTCATGTTTCGGCGTCTTCGTGCATATCCTCCTTAGAGAGCGTGATCGGGGGAATATGCTTGGAGGCCACATTGCATTCGGTGATGACTCGGGCTCCTGCGGACTTGATTTAATGTGGGTTAGGAAGACCTGCGAGTGCATAGCGCTTCTAAATAGCAGCGGGTTTCCTTGGACAACCTCAATAGCTTCATTATAAAGTTATTCTTGCGGGATGTTGGCCAATTGTGCCATCACATCGAAGCGGTAGGAGAGCTTGTGTTCCCGGTCTATCCCCTGTCGGGCGATTAATCGGAATTGCCGGGGTTGCACCTCGGTTGAGGTTGTTTCCCCGCCGTTCTAGTGGCGTCCTCCTTAGGGTGGGGCAGTGGGAATTGTTACTACCCCAAGCTCCGTTAACGTTTTAGCATTAAGGTTGGAGTCATCGGGTATTTGTAAGCGTACTCCGCCCACTCACGGTGACAAAGGCTTCTGTTCCTCCTCAGACAAAGAACACGTAGGAATTTGCTCGTCGTCGTTAGTAGAACATTTGAGGTAGCATTGCAAGATTTGCCCTTTCCTTGGACTTCTTTTTAGGCGAAGGCGTAAGCCCTTGATGTCTTTAAGTAAGTGCGGGTGGACCCATAGGAGTTAAGCCATTTGGAACGTGTCGGCACTAACCCCTTCTCTCTTGCTTGTGGGGATCGTAATTCACCGTCTTCATTCCCGCTGACCACGGTTTGGCGGGAACCGGGTTGTAGGCAACGTCCCAAAGCTTATGGGCGTCGGCGTTTCGCCCTTGCTTTCCCTTATTTGGTTTTGGGGTGATCACCCCACTTCAATCAAAGCTTGGATCTTGTCCTTGGTGGTAGCATGACTTGGTCGGTGGTGTATAAGCCCTATGATAGGCGATGCTTGGGGTCCGTCGTCCTTTGAGCTTCCTCTGGTTGGCGATCGATGGCGGTTGGATCTTGTTGTTGTCTAGCAAGTACTTAAAGATCGGGCACCTCTTCATCCACGAAAGAATCGTCTTGGGCACGAGTGGGCGCCCTCGGTTTTACGGTAATTGTTTCGCGATGGGGTCATAGCTGCTGCTTCATTCTTGTTGTGGCTTTGTTTGGAAAGTTTGATCGCATCAACATTCTTCATTGAGCCTTCCCTTGTTCGGGGACAAAATTTTGGTTCAGTGGGTTTGGCTGCTGACCTCGCTCCGCCTTCTCCCTTTTGAGGCGCTTCGGCCTCTTCCCCTCGGACTTTCAAGTCTTTCCGGGTTCTAGGCGGTGCGGTGCCCATCATGATCACGTCCGTGAGAGGTTATCTTTGGCGGGTCTTGAGGATGAATTCCTCGTGATTGGGTCGGCAGTTCATCGCCTTGTTGCGGAACCGTTTGACAAAATTATCCGGTTTCTCCATCATACGCTTCTCGTCCCATAGCGCCCGAGTGAAACCTGCATTAATGCGTCATCGAAGTTCGCCGGGAACATAGATTCCATGTCTTCCCGGTGTTGATCTTGCCGCTTTGAGGCGGCGGTACCAATCGAAGGCCGCCCCTCGCGAGTCTTAGGCGAATGACCGAACCATCAAGGGCTCGTTACGGAGATGACTCTAAATGGCTCTTGAAGTAGATAAGATGTTGAGTGGGGACCCTCTCCCATCGAGCGGCGTGAAGTTTATTAAATTAAACTTGGGATAGAGATTGACTCCACTCTCTCGGGTAAGAGCCGCGGAATCCCGTCTTCTTCACTTCTTGAGCGAGATGGCGAGTTGACCTTGCTCTCGGATCCTTGATCTTGTCATTTTCCCTTGCATTTTGTCCGGTGATTTTGAGGTAGGACCATGGTGTCATCATCGGCGTTACGCTCATCGGTGTTAAGGTCTTGCTCTTCATCCGTGTGGCTCCGTCAAATTGGCGTTGTTGCGGCAGCCCTCACCAGCGATTAATCATGGCTTGCATCTGCCGGGTCATGCATTTCTCTCATCTGTTTGCATGGCCATGTCCATCTCGAGTTTGAAGTTGTCTTCTGTTTTGCCAAGGCTTCTTCAAGTAGCAGCCACCTGGTGCACTAATCATGGAGTGCTTCCGCAGTATGACCTTCACTAGAGGCGGTGTCATCGGATGCCATTGCGATCGTCATCCGATACTTCATCTTCGAAGGTACTCTTCGTTGCGGTTGTGCCTTGAAGGGATCCCTCGTTGCAGTCGTGATAGTTAGGCCGTCACGATAGTACCGGCCCTTAGCCGAGTCACCGTTGGGAGGGCTCGGAATCTGCGTGGCGGCGTTGCCTTGTTGGTCATATTGATGGTGACCTCGGCTCATCCTTGCCTTGGCGAGTGCATGTCTTCGGGGAGCATGACCGAGGTCTTGGCGGATTCGTTGGTGCTTTCGATCTTTGGAAGGCCGACACCCTTCCGGTTTTATGGCGGCATTTACACTCAAAACCGCCTTGATCAATTTAGTACAAATGCAAGAGGATGCGGTTTAAGGCTCGTCTCGAGACTTCTTCCTACCCCGGCCACGATAGTACAACTCGCCGGCATGAGTCGCGGAGCAACCTACCGTCGCGGCGACACAATCTCGGGTATAGCGTCATCATCGGATAGCGGCGTCTCATCGAGGTTGGGTCGATCCGCGAAGTCTTTGAAAGTTCGGCTATGCCTTGCGGCTTTTGGGTCGCGACCTCTCGGCGGCTTTTGGACCTCGATCGCAAACCGGTTGGTGGATTCTCCGTGACTTCGTCGGTGAGGCGAAACTACCCGGCATGCGAGTTGTCACGGATCTCTTCAACAAGCTGCGGGGTTGACCTTTCACCTTGATCAAGCTGAGCAGGACCTGGCTTTGAAACGAACCCTTATCGAAGGGGGTGTGGTGTTGGCAGTCTTTATTAGGCGCCGGTACATCGAGAAAAAGCTCTGATGCGGGAGGTGAGTTCGACTTACGGTGACTTCTTGGTCACCTCGCTCCTTTGAAGCGTTGAGTAGCTGAACCAGCGCCGCGCGTCACGTAGAACGCGGCGTTTTGGATCCGCCCGAGGGTGGGCGATCTCGCAGCGGATCCATTCTTGATTCGGCGGTTTAGAGGAGTTACCACCTATCTTAGTCTTACGGGGCTCGTGCCCGTCGGAACATCGGATCCGACTTGTATCGGACACCGTCCATGGATTCCTAGCTGCGTATTACAGCGCAAAGGCGTTGTCGGCGCCGTTGGCGGGCTCTCTTTGAGAGAGTCACATCGCCTGGGTGGACTTCTCCTCATTGGCGGAGGAGGGAGATCAAATCTGGCCTTTGGATGGCGGGGAGTTATTGCGTCATTGTTGTTGGCGTCGGCGTCGGTCGGTGGCCCTTGTGAGTCCTCCTTGCGTGAGGAGGGCTTCTTGCATGCTCTTGAGGGAAAAGGAGTTGGATGAAGCGAGAGATAGGCCTCAAATTTCTCTGGTGAACTTCGTGCTTTCGACCTCTTCGATCCGGGGAGGTCCATGGCTGCTGACTGCGATCTCGGATGCAAGACCGGTGGCTCCCACTGTGGTGCCCGACTTGTTCGGGGAAAAGTCACTATCTTTTTCATTGGTGAAATCATTCTACCTTGATGGGATTACAAATGAGTTTAGAATAAAAATGCCTTTTATAAGGCTTTTACAATGAAAAATGATAAAAATACAACTTTCCTCCTTGTGAACAAGCGGGATCCGTTTATGCGGATCACCAACTGGTGGATTCTTTGCATGTGGGGATGTATTAGTGGACCACAGCGATTCCTTTCCCAATTGTTGTTGATCGAGCGAGATGCGGATGCGGATCTAGATCTAAAATCCCTCCTTTTTGCGTGGGAATTCTTAGATCGATCGGATCGAGATCTAAGCGAATCTGAGGAGATTAATTAGCCAAGGAATTAATCAGCGTAGTGAGCGATCACCGGCGAACTTCGTTACTCTTCTTCGGATCAAGGCCAAGCTTGATCAAAGGATGGTTTGTTGTTGTAGATGCGGATCCGAAAACTTTGGATCTTGAATGCATAAATCTCCCCGTGCAAGTCTAGATCTTGATCTCCTCTCCCTTGGAAATTCTCTAACCCTAGGCACACACAAGAGTTGTGACTATCTCCTCTTTTTTTATCTGCAGACCTCGAAAATAAAACCTAGCCGTCACTTTTATATAGTGCGGCCGGATCTTGTGGCTGGGCAAAAGCCCATTGACCTTGGTGTCTCGCCGGGCGGGACACCTGGAGTGTCTCGCCCGAGTGAGGGTACCTCCCAATCTTCGCTTCGGTGAGACACCTCGAATGTCGGTTTGACCGGCGTTGCGTGGCTTCTCTCTGGCGAACAGAGCTTAATTTGAGGCTTCAAAGTTGGGTTTATCCTTCACTCGCACTCATGGCGCATCGGTTCACCAAGGTTCGAGGAATCGGTGGCGACCACCGAGGTTCGGGGCCGTAGAAAACTCTGCGTATGGCATCTTGAGGCGTTTGGCTGTGTGTTCACTTGTTGTTAATCGTCAGCGGTTTGCCATTACTTCATCGGATGACTTGTCGATTATTCTCCGTCATCACGAGCTACGTTCGAGGACTTATAGGCAATTTTCAGCCCTCTGAGGTGACCGGTGTCAGCGCCACTTTTGTTGAGTGCTCATAATTTACGATTTGAGCAGGCGAAGTTAGCTTCTTGGCGAGAGCTAGGCTTGAATCTCGGGTTCGTCGGAGTTGAAGCTTGACGGACTTGATTTCAAACTAGCCCATTTGTTGGCGACTTCTTGGCCACCTCCTTCTTCCTTTCGGGCTTGTTGCACCAAAGCCCGTGCTTGCGAGGCCTTAGCGGCTTCGGATCGCTCACAGGCGTGGAGCGGTTCCGTTTGGCTTCGGACCCATTCGTTCATCGCCCGGCTGTAGGAATCGGCTCACGATCTCGGACCCGGTCACGAGTCAACTTGGATCTTAGATCCGCCTCATAGCGGATCCCATCCATTGATTCTTTTGCCTAGGCTAATTGTTTAGCCGGTTGGCGTCGCCTCGGCGGGCTCTCTTGGAGAGAATCCGCGGCGCATTGGCGGAATCTACCAAAGATAGGGGTTCTAAATATTTGGCGTTGTTAGGGCGGGGAACCACCGTCGTCGTAGTCTTGGCGGTGGTGGTGGTTTTCACCGCCTCGCATGCGAGGCGATTGGGTCTTCCTTACGGCGGAGACCATCTTGGACTTCTTGGGGGTGGATCACGGGCGAGGAGAGATATTCCTCATACTTCTTAAAGTCGAACTTCGAACTTCGACCTCCTCGATGGCGGGATCGGGATCGCGGTTCGCGACCACGGCGGCTTCTTTGTTGAAGCCGTTGGCTCTACTGTAATCGCCCGGCTTGTTGCGGTAAAGTAGACTTACATTATTCATTGCTTTCCGTTGGCCTACAACAAGATTCAAAGGAAAGAAAATTGCCTTTATTTAAGGCTTACAATGAAAGAAAATTACAACTTTTATCCTTTTGAACAAACGAGGATCTCTATTATCACGGGATCTAAGCTTGTGGGTTCTTTGTGCGAGGGACTTTTGTTAGTCCGTTGACCACCGCGCAATTCGATCACAGTGTAAGCGGGTTGCGGAACTTCTGAGGCGTAGAGGGCTCGTTTCCGCGAAGGAAGCGGCGCTGAGGATCACACTCCACGAAGGAGGATGCGCTGCGGGGATCGCACTCGAAGGAGAGGATGGGGGTGGGTGAGATCTACAGGAGAAATCCGCAGCTATCCACGAGATTAAGAGCGAAGCTTAATCTAGGGTATCTGTAGTTCGACCGAGTTTGCTTACCTCGCTTTGTAGATCGGCGTCGGCTGGACTTGTGTTCGCGGTGCTTTCCGGGCGGTCGTCGGCGGCCGTCGTGGATCTCGTGAGAACTCTTGAGAAAATCCCGAGTTTCCCGAGTCCCAAAATCCTCAAAATCCAACCTTCCCAAGCTTCAAGACCCCTATGGAGAGAGTGCTTGTGAGCCAAGTGGCTCGGCCACTTGGCGAGCACCCTCGGCCAAGTTGGCGAGGTGGCTCGACAAAGTGGTAGAGCCACCTCGGCTTTGCTGGCGAAACTTTCGGCGAGTGCGGCGTCGCTGGCGTTCGTGGTTTTCGCGTCATTTTTAAATCGATTCTTCGGTCTTAGGGCTTAGTTTTGCTCGGTGATGTGGCCGTTGTGTTTGAGTCGTGCGATCAACTTTGAGCTCAAGCGGCTTGTTTGTATTGGCGGACTAAATACGGTTGATTCCGTCTCGTCAGCGTTTGAGTTTAGTCAACTTCGACACGTCGTTTCATTGGCACGTGCGTCTTGCGACTCACTTCATGTGCTTTCGTCGGCTTCGCTCTGGCGTTTTCGCGGTAATGTCAGCGTCGTCGTGAGTTACGGAATGCCGGACCGGATCGTCGGTTGTCAACCCACCGTTTCACGAGTCTTGTTAGAATGCGATAAGCAATTTTAGCGCCTCACGGGACAACACTCGTCATCCCACGAAGATCAAGTAGTGAAAAAGACTTGGTTTCACGGAAGAGGAATCACGGTTCCAGCGAATCATTTCTTAGAAGAAGATGAAGATGACAATGGGCTATCCACACATTGAGATATAGTCCTGAGACTTGGGTATCATGAAGAAGTGGGGGTATAACTTGACACAAGGGGAAGGTCTATGTTTGGTAGGTCCTCGAGTCCCTCGAGCGGCTTATGTCCCAAGAGGAAAGCGGATAACTACTATGCCTCTAGAAGGGATTGGGATACGAATCCTCCTCGAGGATGAATGCTCATGGATGATTGATAGTAATCCACCCGATGAGGGAGAGCGGACGTGCGATTCTTGGCTTGGGATTACGACACCGACCTCGGAGAAGCTTTCAAGGCTTTGATGTCAAATATGGCTACGATCGATCCTGCTACTATTGAGGATGATGAAGATATGCCAACATGGGAAGACCCATGGATCCATCAACTCAAAAGCGGTTTGGGGATAGATTGAACAAAGAGACCCCCACTAAAGGCGAGGTAGTCGAGGTTAATATGGGTGACGAAGAACATCCTAAGCTCATAAATATCGCAATACTCTTCCCTCGGAAGAGAAGGAAAGTTGATCGCCCTAATCGGGGAGTATATCGATGTATTCACACAGATTCACGAGGACATGCGAGGACTCGACCTAATGTGGCGACACATCGCCTCAACATCAAGGTGGATGTCAAGCTGTCAAGCAACGCAAAAAGGCGGTTTAGTCCACAAATCTTGCGGGCAATGCGTTGATGAAGTGAAGAAACTCATAGAATCGGGATTCATCAAAAATTCAACACGGTTGGGTGGCGAATATAGTCGGTCCGCGAAGAAGAATGGTTCAATTAGGATGCGTGTTGACTCTGAGAGATCTGAGCGGCTGCTTGCGAAGATGACTTTCCTCTTCCCATCAGCGATGTCATAGTCGACAATACGTGTGGATTTGAAGAATGTCATTCATGGATGGTTTCTCGGGTTACAATCGGATCAAGATGCACCCGATGATGCCAAACCTGCGTTGAAGCAGCCCATCGGTATATATTGCTACGGTCATGCGTTCGATTCGAAAAATCTTACGCGCCATTGGCGATGACGAAAATTTTCGGGACCATCTCGAAGCGGTCGAATGCTACGTCGGCGACTTAGTGGTAAAAGCGTGACAGGAGAGATCACATTAAGATCTTAGAGCGGTATTGAGCTCATGCGGACTCATCGACTAAAGATGAACCACAAATCCTTCCTTGGGATGTCGGTGGCAAGTTCCTCCGGCCCGTCGTCGCAGAGCAAAGGAATCCCGTCGATCGACAAAGTGAAGGCAATTCAAGAGTTGCAACCTCAGAAATGCGAGAACTTCGGGGGTTACAAGAGGCGATTGGCGTACATCCGGCGGTTCATATCGAACCTATCAGGAAGTGCCAACCGTTCTCTAAGTTGAACAAGAAGAGTGTGCGTTTATTTGGGGCGGCGCTGTCGAGCGTTGAAGAGATCAAATCATATCTCGCTAAACCTCTGTTCTTGTTGCACGATGGGAAAACCTTTTGATCTACGTCAAGGCAGCGGATCACTCGTTAAGCGCTTTCGCTGCGGGGGCGATGGCGATCCGCGAGCGGCGATGTATTACGAGCGAACATTAGTGATTTGGTCTCGATACCCGATGGTGGGCGGTGCCTTGCATTAGTGTTAGCGATTGAAAAATCGGCACTATTTAGTCGGACGGGCGATTTATGTTATCTCTAGCGTAAATCCGGTCGAATATTATATGACCGGCCTCAATGAGTTGGCGTTTGGCGAAATGGGCCTTGCACTTGTCCCAATATGACTTGCACTTCAAACAACAAAAGTCGGTCAAAGGACAAGATTTGCGATCTCTTAGTACGCCAACCCGGAGGAACGGTGAGGAGCTATATGATGATCTTAGGATGAAGTTGAAGTCAACACTACATCGCACCAACAAATATGGCGATTGTATTTTGGCAGACTTCTCGGGCGCTAATGTAAGTACCCGGATGTTCTAAAATCTCATTTGGAGTAGGAGTTGTCTTGATTTCCAGGAATCATGTCATGCCGTGCTTATTCACTCACGAACCTTGTTCCAATAGCGTAGCGAATACAGCGCGTTACTTATCGGACTTAGCCGCTTGGTGAAGTCGAATATCTCGAAGCATCTGGCGATTCACAAGCGATAGTCGGAGATCAGCGGAGACTCTGAAGTCAATCGAGATCTAATTCCTTATCATCGGTGCAATCGAAATGGCGGACTTCGTTGAAGAGTTCTTCATCGAATATATCCCACGCCTCCGCTCCGGATGCGGCTGGCGTTAGCTGTAATCGTTAGCACAACCTTAGAGACCGAGCAACTAGTTACGGTCGGGACTCATCAACTCTTATTACCAATATATAATGAGGTACAAGAAAATAAAGGGGTAGTTACCAAAGGGTACATGCAACCCAAACCAAATTGGAGCCGAGATTGGCTTTCCATCATCGATTCGTCTTGCACGGTATTTTGCGAGAAGGCGTGGGGAAGAATCAATCGGTGAAGAGCTCAAGATTCTTTTACACACGAGACCCGGATGTTATATCGAGTGAGGTATGGGTCTTTACTCCGATGCCTTTCAAACAAGAGGAGGCGGAAGGTCCTTGGGAAGCACGAAGGTGAATGTGAATGCTTTTGACCTGGTCCCAAGCTCTGATCGAATCAGGAGAATGGGCTACTTTTGCCACAATGATTAATGGCCCGATGAAATCACCGGAAATGCCCAGCGTGTCAAATTCCAATTATAATGCATCGACCTCGGCGGTTGCATCCTTGACGCATCACGGCCATTGAGACGTGGGGAATGGGCGTTGTAGGTCCCATTCCCTCCGTCGGTCAAAGCGTCGGTTTATTCTAGCGATCACCGATTACTTCTCAAGTGAAATGAAGCAATCCGCTAAAGAAGTCAAGGAATGCCGTCGTCAGTTTATCAAACACCATGTCATCTATCGACATGGTGTAAACGGATCGTGCATGACAGCGGTCCCAATTCATCGGCAATTCCTTCATCGGGTTTTGCGAAAAGTTCAAGATACAAGATGTCGTCGGGCGACCTATAATCCACAAATGGATTAGGCGTTCAACAAACGATTATCAAGATTTTGTCGAAGCTTGTGAAGAATAACAGGCGGGACGATAAACTTCGGAGAAGCACTACGGGCATATCGCGCCGTCGCATGCATATGCTGGGCGACCCGTACTCCACGATTCTGGGTGTGGCGATTCTCCGTTAAATCGAGTTCCGTCACTTAGCGTAGCCCTTTCCAGAGATGGCGGCCAGAAGAACAACATCAAAAGCGTCTCGAGAAGAGCGAGATGTTAGATGAGCGCGGAGGCTCAACAATGCATTGAGTTCTATCAAGCTAGGATGTGAGGGCTTTCAACAAGAAAGTTCGACGAGAGAACCTTTAGGAGAGATCTGCGTCCTCGCCACTCGGCCGATAATTCTCAACTCAAAAGAAAGGTAAATGAACCCAAATGGGAAGGACCGTTTATAATAGACCTGATCTATTCAAATGGTGCATATATATCACACACAAAATGGCGTAGGTTAATGTTAATTAGATAAATGGGAAGTTTACGAAAAGTATTATCCTTAATACATTGAGGATAACCCATTTTGGTGGGAAGTTCCTCAGAAAATATCTCACTCATTTCATGAGGATAACCCTAAGTTATTGTGTTTTCCTCCAAAATTCTCTCACCGATCAAATTTATTGGCGGTGGGCCCTATAAAATCCACTGGTCCAACCCGGCCAAAATCCCTCTCGATTCATTCCATGAGAGAGGTCCCTCTCAAATTTTGGTTAGCAATCCTATAAAAAAAGCTATCCATACCCTTCAAGATTCTCCGGTGGAGACCCACTCTTAGTTTCTCATCGGAAATAGAATCGTTCTTCCTTTCCCAAATTCACGGAGATAGGACACATCCTTCCTCTTGAAGCAAGAGATAGAATACATTCTTCCTCTCTTGTCTTAGATTCTCGGAGTGGAGATCCCACTCTTAGTTTCATCTTTCAAGATTCTCAAAATGGAATCCCATTTTTAGTCTCTTTCGGAAGCAGGACAAAAATCCTTCCTTTCCGCCTTGGAGATAGGAGACAAGATCCTCCTTCCTCTCCATCGGTAAGAGATAGGATACAAAACCTTCCTCTCTTTATTAGTGAGCTTCAGGAGATAGGACACAAAACCTTCCTCTCCACTTTCAAGAGATAGGACACAAAACCTTCCTCTCTTGTTCTTCCCTTACTGGGAGGTAGGAGACAAGATCCTCCTTCCTCTCCACCTTAGGAAATAGAATACATTCTTCCTTTCCCACCTCAATCAATCTTATTCGGTTGATCGTTCTCGGTCAAAAGAAGGCACCAAGGTTCATCTTGGGAATAGATCGAATCCTAAGCGGGGATAGGTCGGCGCTAACTGCAGCGTCGTAGGGTTAGTCTTCGTGAAAAAGAGCGAAGCCTCGTATTCAACATCGTAGCATTAAGTCTAGAAGAGTTTCATTCTTTTAGCACAGCGTCACGTGCGGAGCGGATCTAGATAATCCATACGCTAGCTCAAGCGGTAGTTGGTAAAGGCTTATCAAACCCGTTGAGGGGTTGGCCAATAACCTTAAAACCAGCCTCATGCGTTGCGGTTTAGTCTTTGATTGAAGAAGACACGAGTTTGATTGGGGTATTTTATCCGAGCCAAGAAGGGATAAGCTAGGCGCTCACAAGTGTTGCGGTTTAGTCTTTCGATTGAAGAAGACACGAGTTTGATCGGGGTATTTTATCCGAAGCCTAAGAAGGGATAAAGCAGCGCACTCATCACGTTGCGGTTTAGTCTTTTTCGATTGAAGAAGACACGAGTTTGATTACAGGGTATTTCATCCGAAGCCTAAGAAGGGATGAGTCTCAGCAGCGTTCAGCGTTGAATGGTCTCTTGCCCGTAAAGTATCGAGCCTATGTATTCAATATCATAGCTACAAGTCTAGAGAGTTTCATTCTTTGCACAGCGTCGCGTGGAGCGGATCGGATAATCATACGCTAGCCCAACTCAAGCGGTAGTTGGTAAAGGCTAATCAAACCCGTTGATGGCTGAGGGTTTGCCAAAAATCCTATAAGTATTATGGTTAATTATTTCTGACGAAATAAAAGAATCATAATAAAGAAAAAAAAAGACATATTTGATTAAGGATGAGATTACAAATCCGTAAACATCAAATTTATGGGAGAATTTGTTATACTTTATCGGTGAAAGTTCTTTGAAGTTCATACGAAGGACTCCTCGCTGCTATTAAGGGCCCTCGCGGTCTCCTTCTCGATGTCAACCAGCTTCTGCTTCGAGAGTTCAAATTTCTTGGGCATGACCGCAAGAGTCTCTTCTTTGTTGGCCTTCGTCAACTTCAAGATGATCAGACTCTCCCTGCTTGAAGTTCTGTTCGAGCTCTACTATCCTCGCTGCCAAGATCGAAAATGAAGATGGAGTTCTTACAGTAGATGCAGGTCTGTTGCATTTGAACCCGAGTCGTAATAGCGCAAGCATCCTACCAAGGTGTCGAGGCGAGCCTCTGTCTGTCTCTATATATGAGGCGGTTGTCTCAAAATCTTGTAGACTTTGGAGCTTAACCTCCAAATGGTGAAATCATCGACAACGGCACAGGCAAACTCAATTTTCCAAATATTCTCCCATGTATAATCCTACTCCAATCGAGAACACGGTATAAGCTGTTTCCTAATTAGGTAGAAGTTCGAAAGAATATTTCCATAAAAATATTCTTAGGGATAACTTCGATCGTCTGGATTACATCGGCCTAATCAGCGATAAGCTAATGCTACTCAACTAGGAATATGAGTATAAACTATTTCCTAATTTTGGCGAGAAGTTCTGGAAAATATCTTAAGGATAACTTCGACCACCTCGAATGGGTATATGAGGATAAACTAATTCTCAAAACTCCGGTGAACACATGAGTATAAAGCGTGTTGGCCTTGCCAATAGCGTCATAATCGCCGATTGAAGGTTGAGCGTCAAGAGAAATTTGGCCAGGAAAACACGTTCTACCTCGAAGGACTCGTACCAATGCCGATTCATGCATCAGCTGCGGAAAGCCCATCGGTCAGCGATTCGGAGCGGGAATAAATCGGAAAAATTCCCCCGTGGATAATTGCTCCAACAGGAAGTAATAAGTGGCGCCGCCAACGGCGTCGTCGTAGGAGAATTCAGCGATCAGCGGTTGGATCCGCGTAAGATCGCCGCGCCGGTCAGCGCGTCACATCTCAAAAAAACCTCCCGGCTGGGGTCAATCACGCAATGGCGTCTAGCGAGGAGTCCCCGATTAAAGGCGAACCACCAATCTCCTCCGCTGCGGTTAGGCCCTACGCCCGGCAATAGCGGAGAATCGCCATTCAAGGCTAACCCTCATGAAATATGAAATTGAATGGTGAGTTCGGCGATAACTCACCAACACGAGCTAAAGCAAATAGTTCATTCATCACCCTCGGGTCAAGACTTCAACACCGGTCGGACAATAAATGCAGCACCGTGATACTGATCATCCTACAAAGCCTTTGGATAGTCAGAAAGAATTGGATAAGTCAAGACTTCGAAGCCATTTTCAGTCCGTTATGCCGAAGGTTGGGGCCTATCATATCAAAGTATTTGGCTTCTTCTATAAAAGAGACGAAGAAATACTTTGGAAGAATATCTGTGGCGTTAAAATTACCTATAAGTCACGAACATAGCTTCGTAACGATGAGTTGACAATCGGCGGCCATCCGATGATGTAGCGGCGAACCGTTGGCAATGGCGCAAGTGACGCAGCGCAAACCCTCTCATCAAAGAGACCCTACGCATAGTTTTGGCCGGTCCGCTAAGCCGGTTAGCGAGCGCGAGGTCAAGAAGCGGCGGCCCTGTCGAGTCGAGGCATAAATTAGAAGCTCTCTCTTCGAACCGTCGGAATTCAGGGTCTTGGCGAACGACATGCTGGCGTTGGCGTCGTATGAAGCAAACGACGAGATGCCGTCGGACGGTCGACAACAAAAGCAACCGATGAAGCGTCAAAGTGACTTATCTTGATAAAGCGTATGAAGCAAAAGTGAGTCGGCAAAGCGTCTGAGTCAAAGCGACATATCGTGGAATAAACCCGATAACGAATTCGGCAAAGCGAGATGACTAAACTCAAGCGACGAGGCGGAATCAACCGTGCTTGTCCGTCAATACAAGCGAGCCGTTTGAGCTCAAAGTTGATTGGATCACAGTTCAAACCAACGGCGACATCACTAGAAAAACTAAGGGAAGAGAAAGTCGGCGGAAAGCGGCGGCGAAAAGCGGAGGAAAACAAGATCTCGGCCAGAGTGGCGGTGGCTCGACCATGGCGACCACCTCGGCAACAACAGTACTGGTGGCCCGACACCTATTCTATAAATAGGGGGTCTTCGGCCGTGGGGGGTTCGATGGGGATTTTTCTTTGATTTTGGAGGCTTGGACTTGGCGGATTTTGGGATTTTGAAGAATTCTCGCGAGATCTGATGCGTTGTTGCAACGTTCAAGCAGGCGATCACAAGTTCGGTCTCGTCGGATATTCAATCGAGGTAGCGAACTTCGGGTCGGCCTCGGTTATTGTGATTTCTCCTAGTAGATCTCACCGCTCGTGATCCTCTCCCGTTGAGTGTGATCCCCGGCGATCCTCTCGCCGTGAGTGTGATCCCCTCGGTAACCGTTTCCCGTGAAGCGAGCCCCTTCCGTCTGTATCTAGAACCGGGGTTTGGATCGAAGTAGCGGTGGTCCACGGACGAATAAAAGTCCCGACACAGGTGAAGAACCCACGCGAGGATCGTTATAATAGAGATCCGGCGTTTGTTCGGAAAAAGTTGTAATTTTCGTTTTCATTATGCAGCCTTAAAATAAAAGGCATTTCTTTTGAATTTTATTGTAGGCCAACGAAACGTAAGCAATTCAGCAACAATGAATAACAAAACGACTTTCCCCGCGAACACCTGCATGTCTAATATCTTGGCAACTTTCCTTCTCATGCCCGATCTTGGCTCATACCAATAGACTTTGTATGGGTCTATCAATAGTACAAGCAGCAGCAACAACAACAACAACAACAACAACAACAACAGCAACAACAGCAACAAAAAAAAGACACACACACACAAAAGAAGCCAAAAGGCTAAAATGTGGCTATACAAAAGGAAAACTAAACACAAAAGGAAGGAGCCAAAGATCTCTAGGCATCACGACGAAGATCGCTATCACTTGAATGTGGTTAAATTTAGTGGATTTTTAACATAATCCAAGCTAAACTTTAATAGAAATTACTAATATGAATCTATTTAATGTTAGGGATTAACAATCCCTTATTCTAATCTCCACAAACTGGAGATCAAACAATGAGCTCACAAGATAGTAACAATAGCAAGTAAGAAGAATAACAAATGAGATTTACATGATTCTGTTGATCAAGTTCGATCTACATCTGTGAGACAACAGTATGAGAAATCTATGATCTATGAGATACAAGATTACAAGAGAATTCACCAATCTCTCTCATCTCTCAACCTCACATGGACATACATTAGTCACCATCATATATTCTATTCAAAGTCGTAATCTAATCCAAAGGTCCTACACCCTTCTCACACATAAGAGAGACTTACATAGTGCTATGAAATGAAACCCTAACTTAGCCTAAAGGCCACCTAGGCTTAAGAGCCTGGAATACTAAGCAGGATACTAGACACATCTCAACATTTGATGATGCAACTTAAAGGATGTGAAGGGCTTTTCTCAAAATGGCCTAAAATGACATCTTCAAGGGACCTATTTTCTCCTAGGCAGTAGACACCACCTTTAAAATAGAGTCATTCTATAAAACCACATTTAATTTTTAATTTATATGTAAACCATATTTAAGGTTTTATTGCAATCAACCACATGGACTTACTTAAGTCAAATTTTTTATTTTTCTATAATAATTAGTTATTAAATACCAAGTATATCATAGAAATAATTCTTAATTAAGGTTAGGTGGGGTCAATTATTGAAAAACTTAATCAAAAGTGAGCTCAAGTGGTTCATTGCAACGAGAAAACTCTTTAAATATGATTTATGTATAAATTGATTGATAAGAGTGATTTTTATATAATGACCCTATTTTAAAGGTGGTTTTGAGGAAAAGACCCTTCAAATAATCTATATATTTTTAGGGACAACATCTTAAAATACCTACTTTCTTATGTATGCATCAAGCAAGGCATAGCCTTAAGATGGTATGTTTTTATGCAGAACGCTTGGGATGCAGTACATTGATCTCTATTTAATTCATTTTCTAGTGCCGACTCAATGGCGATAAAGGATCGTCTTCACCGGTGAAGATGCAATCCCTTTAGAGATAAAAGGGATATGGGAGGAAATGTAGGAATGCAATCGTCTTGGCTTGGCCAAGGCTATCGTTAACAAATTTACTTGCAAAAGCTCGAGTAGCTCCTCATCCATACCGACATCGTGCCAGCAGTTAACCAGGCAACATCTCTTTATAGCGATTTCTTTTGATTTTAGTTCAAACTCTTTTAACTGATCCCATCTCATTGATGATTTCCTTAGAGAGCAAAGTTTGTTACTATTTCAATAAGGGTTAATTGCACAAAGACTCTTTTTGTTATCCTGATGTGTCAATTGTGCATCTTAAGTTTGGTATTGGCAGAGACCCCAGGAATCAAACTAAACTCTGACAATATTCGTGACGAAAGGGAGTAGATGGTGGGAAATTGAGGGACATAGTGCAATAGTACAGGAGTCTATCTCACAAACCTCTAATGATATTTAGTTTCGAGGGTCTATCTGTCACTATCAAACTTATATAAATAAGTGGCCTAATAACGTAGTACATAGGGTCTATGTGCAATTGACCCTACAAAAGAACACAAAATTTGTGTTATTTTGGATTATAACCTTCATTTCAACATGGCAAGATATAATAAAAGTGACTGGAAAATTCTTGACACACTACACATCTCATGTAACACGGGCTTTGTTAGATCATTATGTTGATGTATAGCCTAGTTCTAATTTGGATGGCACGTATTAGGTGGAAATGCATCCTCTCTAGCAACAAACACAACTAAGCGAATTTTTTTCTTTTTGAAGTAAAAACAAGGGATTTTCCCTGTCATATGTAATTAAAACTTCAAAGTATTTACATAGTGACACGAGATAGTGTCTAAAAACTGTTTTCTCTATAGAACATGATAATCCCTAAAGCATAGAGGTATAGAACTTTCCCTTAGATAGATCTATGAGGGTGAAGAGAGGACCACTAGTCATTCACCCCACACATAGATATACTAAGGGACCAAGCTCAACCCTATACATACACTGCAGTGATTAGGAGTTCTATACAAAATTCAAAACAAAAGCTAACATTAAAGGGTAGGATAGTTCAAACAAAGATAAAAACAAGATATCTAACTTCAAAACAAATTGCACTGCTTGACCTGCAATCACTAAGCAGAAAGATATCTATCAATCTCTTCCATTTCAACATTCTCTCTTTCAATTATCATAGGCAAAGGGTGAACTTCCAACTCTTCTTTGATCAGCTGCTTGCTTTTCTCACTTGCTGCATCTGACCAAACATTGATAAAAGCAATAACAGAGTTAATAATATGAGCTGATGAAGAGTTAATAATATGGCTAAGGGATAAGCATATTATTACAAGTCAAGGTTTTTATCTGAATGGAGTATGGTCATGGCATCCTCTTGTCAGGAGAACTCTCACGGATAATGCATTTGTTGAAGAAGTTCAACTATTCCACCTTCTATCTCATATTAGCCCTTCAAACCTTCCAGATGAACCAAAATGGTGCTTAACTGCTTCTAAATTCTTCTCTCTGAAGTCTTTATACTGTTTTCTTAATACAAGAGGGGTCTCTTCAAATCTGAATCATTTAATTTGGAATCCTATTTTGCCTAGCAAGGTTAAGATTTTCACATGGATTCTATCTAAAAACAAACTCCTAACAAAGTACAATATGTTCAAAAAATGATGGCAAGGAGATCTATCATGTGCATTCAGTGGGGGTCCTCAAGAAGATGCAAATCATCTTTTTCTTCTCTGTCCTGTATCTAAAAAGGTCAAGGACCAGTTTGGAAGTTGTTTGGGGTTGAATGAATGGCATGAATCTCTAGCAGAGCTTCTTTTCTCTATGGCAAATTTATCTCAATCCAAGGGCTTTAATTTGTTGTGGTCATCTATTTTCTTTACTTCATGTTGGTGCATATGGTCTGCAAGGAACAACTAAGAGAATTTTGTAGCAAGAAAAGTATCCACATAAGTGCCTACAGTGTCCTATGGGTGGAATTTGTGTCATATGGGGCAGTCCTGCAGTTCTTGCAAATGAAGAGATCAAAAGCATTGCCGAGTATAAATGAAAGAATGTTGCTCAAGTAATAATTTCACACTTTCAGCATTTAAATTTCAATTAATGTATACGAGAAGAATAATGCAAAAACAAGTTCATATTTCTATGGACAATGGTGTTTTTATTTCATCAATTTTACAACGGTCAGGTTTGTTTGAGGAGGGCTTTTCAAACGGGGGTAGGCTTCTTGCCAAAGAGTTTTAATAAAGAGAGATTAAAAGAGAATATAGAGATATTTGATTGGGAATGGAGTGATGAGGACATGAAGAGGCTTAATCATCTCCCACGTAAAAGAATGGTGCTTGCAGAGCCATTTGTATCGCCTAATGGTCTCAAAACTTTGGATCTTGAATCGCAAATCTCCCCCGCAAGTCTAGATCTTGATCTCCTCTCCCTTGGAAATTTCTAACCCTAGGCACACACAAGAGTTCGGGCGGCTATCTCCTCTGCTTTTATCTCTCGCACCTCTCGAAAATAAAACCCTAGCCGCCACTTTTATAGGTACAAAGAGCCGATGCGGGCGAATCGGGCAAAGCCCATTCGCTCGCCCCGCCGCCTGTGCCGAGATTACCTTCCGCTGGGTGTTCACGCAGCGACACCTTCGGTGTTCGCGGGCGACACCTCTCGTGTTTGTTTTGACCGAAGGCGCTGCTTTCTCGCTGGTTTTCCGAGCTTAATTTGAGGCTTCAAAGTGGGTTTATCCTTCACTGCGACTCATGGCGCATCAGTTCACCAGGTTCCGGACCACCGACAAATTACCATAATTTGACCGCCAAAACTCCCGCGTATGGCATCTTGAGGAGAGCGCTGCGCTCGTGGTTCACTTGTTGTGTCGCCAACGGTTTGCCATTACTTCATCGGATGACTTGTCGATTATTCTCGCCATCACGAGCTACGTCGGGACTTATAGGCAATTTTCAACGCCACAGAGGTGACTTCGTCAACGCCATCTTTGCTGAGTGCTCATAATTTTCGATTTGACACCGGAGTGAGTTATCTGGCCGCGAGCCAGCTTGATATCGGTTCGCTCTGAGTTGAAGCTTCGACGGACTGGGTTTCCAACCAGCCGATTTGTTGACGACTTTTGCCACAATTCTCCTCTTCTTCAATCCTCACGCTTGTTGCACCAAAGCCCGTGGTTGCGCCGAGAGAGCGCTACGGGCGCCTCCCGATACGCCTCGGCGCTGAACGGTTCCGCTTTGACTCGACCTATTCGCTTCATCGCCGCCTCAGAGGAATCGGCACATCTCTACTTCAGTCTCTCGAAATAATTGATCTTAGATCCGCCTTCATATCCCATCCATTGATTCTTTTGCCTAGGCTAATTGTTTCGGCCAGCGCTGACGTCGCCTTCTCTCGACGGGCTCTCTTGGAGAGAGAGTCACGACGCCATCGGGCGAATCTACCCCTCGCAAAGATAGGGTTCTAATATTTGGCCAAGTAGCACGGGAACCACCGCCGCCTCAGAAGTCTTGGCCGTGGTGGTGGATTTTCTCGCCCAAGACTGAAAATGACGGTCTTCCCACGAGACCATCTTGGACTTGCGGGGGAATTGATCCGGACGAAGAGGAGAGATATTCCTCATACTTCTTTCTCGGTCGAACTCAACTCGATTCTCCTCGATGACCGGATCGGATCCGCTGTTATGCATATACTCCACGCTTCTTTGTTGAAGGCGGCCCCACTGCGGTCAGCCTTGTTCGGCAAAGTAGACTTCAGATTCATTGCCCTGAATTTGTTTACGCCTTCGGCCTACAACAAGATTCAAAGGAAAGAAAATTTGCCTTTATTTAAGGCTTACAATGAAAACGAAAATTACAACTTTTATCCTTTTGAACAAACACGAGGATCTCTATTATACGGGATCCTCGCTATGCGGGTTCTTTGCTCGTGTCGGGGACTTTTGTTCGCCCTGTTGACCACCGCATTCCATCCCGGTGTAAACCCGGGTTCGGAACTACAGACGAGGGGCTCGTTTCACGAAGGAAACGGTACCGAGGGGATCACACTCACGGCGAGAGGATCGCCAGGGGATCGCGACTCCGCAAGGAGAGGATCGGCCGAGCGTGAGATCTACAAGGAGAAATCACAACATATCCCTCGAGATTAAGACGAAGCTTAATCTAGAGGGTATTCAGAGTTCGACCCAGTTTGCTTACCTCGCTTTGTAGATCCGACGCCGATCGGACTTGTGTTCGCCGGCCGGAACGTAGGCCGTCGGCCTCTCGTGGATCTCGAGAACTCTCTTCGTAAAATCCCCGAGTTTCCCGTAATCCCAAAATCCTCAAAATCCAACCTTCCCAAGCTTAAGACCCCCTATTTATACAATGGAGAGAGGCTTGTTGCGGAGCCGGGCCATTTCGTCGGCGCACCTCCAGCAGTTAGCCGAGGCGTTTCTACCAAAGGCCGAGAGCCACCTCGCCACTTCGCCGGCGGCACCTGCGTCGGTGCGCTGTCAGCTGGCGTCCGCCGCTTTGCGTCATTTTTCGTCGATTCTTCGGTCTTAGGGCTTAGTTTTGCTCGGTGATGTCGCCGTTGTGTTTGAGTCCGCGTTCGATCAACTTTGAGCTCAAACGGCTTGTTTGTATTGACGGACTAAGTACGGTTGATTCGCCTCGTCAGCGTTTGAGTTTAGTCAACTCGGCACGCCGTTTCATTGGCTCGACGTCTTGCCGACTCACTTCATGTGCTCGCCGACTCGCTCTACGCGCTTTGCGGCAATCGCTGTCGTCGTGAGTTCTCGGTCATGGCCCGGACGGATCGGTTGTCAACCCACCCGCGAAGTCTTGTTCGCATCGATAAGCAATTTTAACCTCATGGGGACAACACTCGCCATCCAACGAAGATCAAGTAGTGAAAAACGGAAGAGGAGATGCGGTTCCAGCGAATCATTTCTTAGAAGAAGATGAAGATGACAATGGGCTATCCTCCACACATTGGATATAGTCCACAGAACCTTGGGTATCATGAAGAAGTGGGGTATAACTTGACACAAGGAAGGTCTATGTTTGGGGCGAGGTCCTCGAGTCCTCCCGAGGCGGCTTATGTCCCAAGAGGAAAGGATAACTACTATGCCTCTAGAGGGATTGGGATAGAATCCTCCTCGGAGGATGAATGCTCATGGATGATTGATAGTAATCCACCCGATGAGGGAGGCGGACATTCGTCGATTCTTGGCTTGGGATTACGACACCCACCTTCGGAGAAGCTTTCAAGGCTTTGATGTCAAATATGGCTACGATCGATCCTGCTACTATTGAGGATGATGAAGATATGCCAACATGGGAAGACCCATGGATCCATCAACTCAAAGAAGCGGTTTGGGATAGATTCGAACAAAGAGAACCCCCACTAAAGGCGAGGTAGTCGAGGTTAATATGGGTGACGAAGAACATCCTAAGCTCATAAATATCGGCAATACTCTTCCCTCGGAAGAAGGAAGAGTTGATCGCCTAATCGGGGAGTATATCGATGTATTCACACAGATTACGAGGACATGCGGGACTGACCCTAATGTGGCGACACATCGCCTCAACATCAAGGTGGATGTCAAGCTGTCAAGCAACCGCAAAGGCGGTTTAGATCCACAAATCTTGCGAATGCGTTGATGAAGTGAAGAAACTCATAGAATCGGATTCATCAAGGAAATTCAACACGGTTGGGTGGCGAATATAGTCGGTCCGCGAAGAAGAATGGTTCAATTAGGATGCGTGTTGACTACGAGATCCTAACGCTGCCCGAAAAGATGACTTCTTCCTCTTCCCATCACCGATGTCATAGTCGACAAATACGCGTGGATTTGAAAGAATGTCATTCATGGATGGCTCGTTACAATCAGATCAAGATGCACCCCGATGATGCCAAACACACGCAGCTCGTAACTTCCATCGGTATATATTGCTACGCTCATGCCGCTCGGTTCAAAATGCCGGGCGCCACGTATCGTGGAGCGATGACGAAAATTTTCCGTGACCATCTCAAAAACGGTCGAATGCTACGCCGACGCACTTAGTCGTAAAAGCCGCGACGGGAGATCACATTAAGGATCTTAGGAACGGTATTCGAGCCGCGGACTCATCGCCTAAAGATGAACCTCCAAATCCTTCCTTCGATGTCAAGCAGCGGTGTTCTCGCATTGCCACCACAAAGGAATCCACGCCGATCCCGACAAAGTGAAGGCAATTCAAGAGTTGCAACCTCCGAGGAATCGAGAGAACTCGGGGGTTACAAGGGCTTATTGGCGACATCCGACGGTTCATATCGAACCTATCCGAAGTGCCAACCGTTTCTAAGTTGAACAAGAAGGGCGGTCGTTTATTTGGGACGACGCTCGCCGAAAGCGCTCAAGAGATCAAATCATATCTCGCTAAACCTCTCGTTTGTTGCCACCGCTGTCGGGAAAAACTTTTTCGATCTACGCCAAGGCAACGGATCACTCGCGTTTTACTTCAAGGCAGGACGGCGGGTCCATGTCACGCAATGTATTACCCGAAATAACATTAGTTTGCTGAAGTCTCGATACCAATGGTCGGAAGCGTTGCCTTGCATTAGTGTTCGCGATTCAAAATACTGCACTATTTAGTCGGACAGACGATTTATGTTATCTCTAACGTAAACCGGTCCAATATTTATGACCCGTACCGCCTCAATGAGTTGGAGTTTGGCGAAATGGGCCTTGCACTTGTCCCAATATGACTTGCACTTCAAACAACAAAAGTCGGTCAAAGGACAAGCGATTTACATCTCTTGGCTGCCAACCCGACAACGGACGCCAGCTTGAGCTATATGATGATCTTCCCGATGAAGTTCAGAAGTCAACACTACATCGCACCAACAAATATGGCTTATTGTATTTTGACGAGCTTCTCGGGCCGCTAATGTGCAGTACCCCGGATGTTCTAAAATCTCGCCGGAGTAGGAGTTGTCTTGATTTCCGAATCATGTCATGCCCCTCGCTTATTCACTCACCAACCTTGTTCCAATAACGTAGCCGAATACAACGGCACTTATCGGACTTAGCTTCGCCAAGGAGCCGGGGTCGAATATCTCAAGCATACGGCGATTCATTCAACCGATAGTCGCAGATCCGCGGAGACTACTAAGTCGAAATCCGCATCTAATTCCTTATCATCGTAGCAATCGAAATGGCGTACTTCGTTCAAGAGTTCTTCATCGAATATATCCCACCTCCAAAACGCCACGGATGCGCTTGGCAGAATGGGTGTCGTTAGCACAACCTTCCGAGACCGAGCAACTAGTTACGGTCAGACTCATCAACTCTTCGTACCTAATATATAATGAGGTACAAGAAAATAAAGGGGTAGTTACCAAAGAGGTACATGCAACCCAAACCAAATTGGAGCCCCGAGATTGGCGCTTTCCTATCATCGATTACGCTTTGCACGGTATTTTGCCGAAGACGAAGGGAGAGAGAGTCAATCCCAAGAGCTCCAAGATTCTTTTACAACACGACCCATGTTATATCGCCGGGGTATGACGGTCTTTACTCCGATGCCTTTCAAACAAGGAGGCGTAAGAGGTCCTTCGAAGCACACGGAAGGTGAATGCGCGCACCACCGGTCCCAAGCTCTCTACGATCGATCCGAGAATGGGCTACTTTTGGCCCACAATGATTAATGACGCAGAGAGTACGCCGGAATGCCACGCGGTCAAATTCACGCCAATTATGCATCACCTCCGAAAGCGCTTGCATCCTTCTCGCCACATCCGCCATTCGAGACGGGGAATGGACGTTGTAGGTCCCATTTTCCTCCGCGGCCAAAGGCGATCGGTTTATTCTAGCGACCGATACTTCTCCAAGTGGGTCAAGCAATCCCGCTAAAAGAAGTCAAGGCGAGTACCGCTGCCGATTATCAAACACCATGTCATCTATCGACATGGTGTCCCAGACGGATCGTGCATGACAACGGTCCCCATTCATCGCAATTCCTTCATCGTTTTGCAAAAGTTCAAGATACAAGATGTCTCGCCGATGCCTTATAATCCAAAGAAGAAATGGATTAGCCGAGGCGCTCAACAAGACGATTATCAAGATTTTGTCGGCTTGTGAAGAATAACAAGCGAGACCGACGATAAACTCGAGAAGCACTCGGGCATATCGCACAAATCAGCACGCATAACCGAGCGAACTCCGCAGACTCGATTACGTGTGTGAAGGGCCTCCGTTGGAAATCCAGATTCGCCACTTCGACGCCTTTCAACGGAGATGACGACGAAGAACAACATCAAAAACGCCTCAAGAGCTTGAGATGTTAGATGAGAAGCTCGGAGGCTCAACAATGCATTGAGTTCTATCAAGCTAGGATGTCGAGGGCTTTCAACAAGAAAGTTCGACAGAGAACCTTTAAGGAGGGAGATCTCGCCCTCGCCACTGACGCCGATAATTCTCAACTCCAAAAGAAAGGTAAATTTGAACCCAAATGGGAAGGACCGCTTATAATAGACAGCCTATTCAAATGGTGCATATCGCTTTATCACACAAAATGGCGACCCAGCTAATGCCGATAAATGGAAGTTTCAAAAGTATTATCCTTAATACATTCAGATAACCCATTTTGGTGGGAAGTTCCTCGAAAATATCTCACTCATTTCATGAGGATAACCCTAAGTTATTGTGTTTTCCTCCAAAATTCTCTCACCGATCAAATTTATTGACTGGGCCCACTAAAAATCCCCCGTCCAACCACCAAGAAAATCCCTCTCGACCATTCCATGAACGAGGTCCACTCTCAAATTTTGGTTAGCAATCCTATAAAGCCAAAGCTATCCATACCCTTCCAAGATTCTCGAGTGGAGACCCCACTCTTAGTTTCTCATCTGAAATAGAATACGCTCTTCCCTTTCCCAAATTCACCGAGATAGGACACATCCTTCCTTCAAGCAAGAGATAGAATACATTCTTCCTCTCTTGTCTTAGATTCTCGGAGTGGAGATCCCACTCTTAGTTTCATCTTTCAAGATTCTCAAAATGGAGATCCCATTTTTAGTCTCTTTCACTGGAAACAGGACAAAAATCCTTCCTTTCCAGCACCCGGAGATAGGAGACAAGATCCTCCTTCCTCTCCATCAGTAAGAGATAGGATACAAAACCTTCCTCTCTTATTCGTGAGCTTCCGGAGATAGGACACAAAACCTTCCTCTCCACTTTCAAGAGATAGGACACAAAACCTTCCTCTCTTGTTCTTCCCTTACCCGGAGGTAGGAGACAAGATCCTCCTTCCTCTCCACCTTCGGGAAATAGAATACATTCTTCCTTTCCCACCTCAATCAATCTTATTCGCTCGGCCTTTCTCCCAAAAAGAAGGCACCAGGTTCATCTTGGGGAATTAGATCCCAATCCTAAGTGGATAGGTCGACGCCTAACACGCTGCCGTTAGTCTTCCCTGAAAAGACGAAGCCTACGTGATTCAACATCGTAGCATTAAGTCTAGAAGAGTTTCATTCTTTAGCACAACGCCACGCGCGAACGGATCTAGATAATCCGCAGACGCTAGCCCAACTCAAACGGTAGTGGTAAAGGCCAAACCCGTCCTGGCCAATAACAACCAGCCAACGCCACATGCTTGCCGGTTTAGTCTTTTTTCGATTGAAGAAGACACCGAGTTTGATTTCGTATTTTATCCCGGCCTAAGAAGGGATAAAGCCGACGCCACAAGTGTTGCCGCTTAGTCTTTTTCCGATTGAAGAAGACACAGTTTGATTCGGTATTTTATCCAGCCTAAGAAGGATAAAGCCAACTTCATACGCTGCTGCCGGTTTAGTCTTTTTCCATTGAAGAAGACACCGAGTTTGATTCTGGGTATTTCATCCCAAGCCTAAGAAGATGATGCGAACACGCTGCTGTCAGCGGCTCTTGCCCAGAGTATCGAGCCTATGTATTCAATATCATAGCTACAAGTCTAGAGAGTTTCATTCTTTAGCACAACGCCACGCACGAACGGATCCGGATAATCCGACGCTAGCCCAACTCAAACGGTAGTTGGTAAAGGCTAATCAAACCCGCTGATGGTCGAGGGTTTGCCAAAATCCTATAAGTATTATGGTTAATTATTTCGATTTAAATAAAATCATAATAAAGAAAAAAGACATATTTGATTAAGGATGAGATTACAAATCCGTAAACATCAAATTTATGGGAACGAATTTGTTATACTTTATCGGTGAAAGTTTGCCGGTTCCTTCAAGGGACTCACGCTATTAAGGGCCTCGCGGTCTCCTCTCGATGTCAACCACCTTCTACTGAGAGTTCAAATTTCTTGGCATGACCGCAAGAGTCTCTTCTTTGTTGGCCTTCACGCTTCAAGATGATCGACTCTCCTCGCGCTTGAAGTTCCCTGCTCGAGCTCTACTATCCTCGCCCTCCAGAAGGCTAACAAGATCGAAAATGTCCCACGGAAGATGAAGCTTCAAGGATGCTAGCCTCCAAATGATGCACCTGGTCTCGCCGCATTTGAACTTCGAGTCCAAGAATAACGCAAGCATCCTACTAAGCCGCCGAGCAGCTCGCTCTGCTCTCTATATATGAGGAGAGCCCGTTGTCTCAAAATCTTGTAGACTTTGGAGCTTAACCTCCAAATGGTCGAAATCATCAAAGAAGCTGGCAAACTCATTTTCCAAATATTCTCCCATGTCGCTAATCCTACTCCAATCAGAACACGAGTATAAACCGTTTCCTAATTCGTCGAAGTTCCCGAGAATATTTCCATAATATTCTTAGGGATAACTCGATCGAAGGATTGCATCGACGCTAATCAACGCTACCTAATGCTACTCCAACTAGGAATATGAGTATAAACTATTTCCTAATTTTGGCGAGAAGTTCCAGAAAATATCTTAAGGATAACTCGACCACCTCCGAATGGGTATATGAGGATAAACTAATTCTCAAAACTCCAGTGAACGCATGAGTATAAACTGTGTTGACGCCAGCCAACGCGTCATAATCGCCAGTTGAAGGTTGAACGTCAAGAGGAAATTTCTGACGCCGGAAAACACGTTCTACCTCGAAAGGACTCTGTACCAATGCCGATTCGTGCGTCGCTGCCGGAAAGCCCATCGGTCAACAGTTCGGAACGGGAATAAATCCCAGGAAAAATTCCCCCCACTGTGGATAATTGTACTCCAACAAGGAGTAATGCAGTAGCGACGCCAACCAACGCGTCGTCGCCGGAGAATTCACTGATCAACGGTTCGGATCCACGTAAGATCGCACGCCGGTCAACGCGTCACATCTCAAAAAAAAAAAAAATCCTCCCGCTGGGGTCAATCCTGCAATGAGCGTCACAACAGGGAGTCCACCGATTAAAGGGCGAACCACCAATCTCCTCCCACTGCGGTTAGGCCTACGCCGAGCGACGCAACGGAGAATGCGCCAATTCAAGGCTAACCCTCATGAAATATGAAATTGAATGGTCAGTTCGACGATAACTCACCAACACGAGCTAAAGCAAATAGTTCATTCATCAGCCTCGGGTCAAGACTTCAACACCGGTCAGACAATAAATGCAGCACCGTGATACTTTCAGTCATCCTACAAAGCACTGGATAGTCCGAAGAATTGGATAAGTCAAGACTCAAGCCATTTTCAGTCCCATGTACCGACCGGGGTGGGGTTTATCATATCAAAGTATTTCTGCTTCTATAAAAAGAGCGAGACCGAAATACTTTGGAGGGGTATCTCAGACGCTAAAAATTACCTATAAGTCACGAACATAGCTCGTAATGCTGAGTTGACAATCGACGAGCCATCCGATGATGTAACGGCGAACCGTTGACGACAAGTAAGTGACCGCGACGCAAACCCTCTCATCAAAGAGACCCTACGATAGTTTTACGGTCCCGCTAGCCGGTTAGCAAGGGGTCAAGGGGCGCTGCCCCTTGCGGGTCCGGCAACGCCGGAAATTTTTAGAAGCTCTCCTTCGAACCGCCGCCTAATTCCGGGGTCTTGGCGAACCGACATGCTAGGCGTAAGGCCGTATGAAACGAGCCACAGATGCCCAAGTCGACGAAGTCGACGGCAACACAAAGCAAGCCGATGAGGCCCAAGCCGACATACCGATAAAGCGTATGAAGCAAAAGTGAGTCGGCAAGGCGCACGAGTCAACGAAACGACATATCGTGGAATAAACCCGATAACGGTTCTAAGGCGAGATGACTAAACTCAAACGCCGACGAGGCGAATCAACCGTACTTAGTCCGTCAATACAAACGAGCCGTTTGAGCTCACGAGTTGATTGGATACAGTTCAAACACAGGCGACATCACTAGAGAAAAACTAAGCGGGAAGACCAGAAAGTCGACCCGGGCAAAACGGCAAGCAGCGGCGGAAAACAAGATCTCGGCCAAGTGGCGAGGTGGCTCGGCCACATGGCCGAGCCACCTCGCTCAATGCGAACTCTGGTGGCAGGCCCCTATTCTATAAATAGGGGGTCTTCCCACCGTGGGGGTTCGATGGGGATTTTCTTTGATTTTGGAGGCTTGGACTTAGCGATTTTGGATTTTTCGAAGAATTCTCGCGAGATCTACGAGTCGTTGTTGCAACGTTCCAAGCCTGACGATCACAAGTTCGGTCTCGTCGGATATTCAATCGCGAGGTAAAGCGAACTTCGGGTGGCTTCTGATTATTATGTGATTTCTCCTAGTAGATCTCACGCTCCGTGATCCTCTCCCGTTGAGTGTGATCCCCGGCGATCCTCTCCTTCGTGAGTGTGATCCCCTCAGGCGCTTCGTTTCCTTCGTGAAACGAGCCCCTTCACGTCTGTAGTTCTAGAACCCGGGTTTCCACCTGGATCGAAATTGCGCGGTGGTCCACGGACGAATAAAAGTCCCGACGCGGTGAAGAACCCACCTGGCGAGGATCGTATAATAGAGATCCGGCGTTTGTTCGAGAAAAAGTTGTAATTTTCGTTTTCATTTGCAGCCTAAAATAAAAGGCATTTCTTTTGAATTTTATTGTAAGCCACGAGCTATGTGGTCGACAATGATGAATAAAGCTTGACTCATGAACACCTGCATGTCTAATATCTTGGCAACTTTCCTTCTCATGCCCGATCTTGGCTCATACCAATAGACTTTGTATGGGTCTATCAATAGTACAAGCAGCAGCAACAACAACAACAACAACAACAACAACAACAACACAGCAACAACAGCAACAAAAAAGACACACACACAAAAGAAGCCAAAAGGCTAAAATGTGGCTATACAAAAGGAAAACTAAACAAAAGGAAGGAGCCAAAGATCTCTAGGCATCACGACGAAGATCGCTATCACTTGAATGTGGTTAAATTTAGTGGATTTTAACATAATCCAAGCTAAACTTTAATAGAAATTACTAATATGAATCTATTTAATGTTAGGGATTAACAATCCCTTATTCTAATCTCCACAAACTGGAGATCAAACAATGAGCTCACAAGATAGTAACAATAGCAAGTAAGAAGAATAACAAATGAGATTTACATGATTCTGTTGATCAAGTTCGATCTACATCTGTGAGACAACAGTATGAGAAATCTATGATCTATGAGATACAAGATTACAAGAGAATTCACCAATCTCTCTCATCTCTCAACCTCACATGGACATACATTAGTCACCATCATATATTCTATTCAAAGTCGTAATCTAATCCAAAGGTCCTACACCCTTCTCACACATAAGAGAGACTTACATAGTGCTATGAAATGAAACCCTAACTTAGCCTAAAGGCCACCTAGGCTTAAGAGCCTGCTGAATACTAAACAGATACTAGACACATCTCAACATTTGATGATGCAACTTAAAGGATGTGAAGGGCTTTTCTCAAAATGACGCAAACTGACATCTTCAAGGGACCTATTTTCTACTAGACAGTAGACACCACCTTTAAAATAGAGTCATTCTATAGAAACCACATTTAATTTTTAATTTATATGTAAACCATATTTAAACGGTTTTTTATTGCAATCAACCACATGGACTTACTTAAGTCAAATTTTTTATTTTTCTATAATAATTAGTTATTAAATACCAAGTATATCATAGAAATAATTCTTAATTAAGGTTAGGTGGGGTCAATTATTGAAAAACTTAATCAAAAGTGAGCTCAAGTGGTTCATTGCAACAGAAAACTCTTTAAATATGATTTATGTATAAATTGATAACGAAAGGTGATTTTTATATAATGACCCTATTTTAAAGGTGGTTTTGAGGAAAAGACCCTTCAAATAATCTATATATTTTAGGGACAACATCTTAAAATACCTACTTTCTTATGTATGCATCAAGCAAGGCATAGCCTTAAGATGGTATGTTTTTATGCAGAACGCTTGGGATGCAGTACATTGATCTCTATTTAATTCATTTTCTAGTGCCGACTCAATGGCGATAAAAGGATCGTCTTCACCGGTGAAGATGCAATCCCTTTAGAGATAAAAGGGATATGGGAGGAAATGTAGGAATGCAATCGTCTTGGCTTGGCCAAGGCTATCGTTAATAACAAATTTACTTGCAAAAGCTCGAGTAGCTCCTCATCCATACCGACATCGTGCCAGCAGTTAACCAGGCAACATCTCTTTATAGCGATTTCTTTTGATTTTAGTTCAAACTCTTTTAACTGATCCCATCTCATTGATGATTTCCTTAGAGAGCAAAGTTTGTTACTATTTCAATAAGGGTTAATTGCACAAAGACCTCTTTTGTTATCCTGATGTGTCAATTGTGCATCTTAAGTTTGGTATTGGCAGAGAGACCCCAGGAATCAAACTAAACTCTGACAATATTCGTGACGAAAGGGATGGTGGGAAATTGAGGGACATAGTGCAATAGTACAGGAGTCTATCTGCACAAACCTCTAATGATATTTAGTTTCAGGGTCTATCACACTATCAAACTTATATAAATAAGTGGCCTAATAGTAGTACATAGGGTCTATGTGCAATTGACCCTACAAAAGAACACAAAATTTGTGTTATTTTGGATTATAACCTTCATTTCAACATGGCAAGATATAATAAAAGTGACTGGAAAATTCTTGACACTACACATCTCATGTAACACGGGCTTTGTTAGATCATTATGTTGATGTATAGCCTAGTTCTAATTTGGATGGCACGTATTAGGTGGAAATGCATCCTCTCTAGCAACAAACACAACTAAGCGAATTTTTTTCTTTTTGAAGTAAAAACAAGGGATTTTTCCCTGTCATATGTAATTAAAACTTCAAAGTATTTACATAGTGACACGAGATAGTGTCTAAAAACTGTTTTCTCTATAGAACATAAATGAGAAACCAATGGTGTTGGATATGATTGCATCTCAAGTTACCACTCTTTAGACTTTAGTCCCTCTCAATTGATTGAAGATGCATGTTAGTTATACTTGTCTTAGCCCATAAACTCCAAGCATTGGACATATGATTATAGCCATAAGGATCAACCAACTCTCATGCAATTGGGCTAAAAGCAACATGCACTATTGGATGAAGGTATCCTCTCTCTGTCTCCCCTTTCCAACTCCCCTCTAGCTTGTTTAAGCCCCTTTTAGGAAGAGAGACCAAGGCCATGTGCTCCCATCACCATCACTCATAGTGGTGGATCATCTCACGAAAGACAAAAGAGAATGGAACAAAAAGTAGGAGAGAAAAGAGCTAATGGATAAAGTGAAATAGCTTGTCACGTTACGAAATCCATCTTACTTAAGGTTGGTTTTTGTTACAAGAAAGGGTCTTTCATTTACCCACTCAATACACAAAAGCCAAACTAGTCCATTTGTGTCAGAGACAAAACCATGGGGCTATACAAGGGAAGGATCCAAGAGTTATCTCCTCTCCTTTTCTTTTCTCAAAAATTTCTACCCTTTAAGTAAAGCTGACCAAAAAAAATCATTCAAGCGGTGGGGGATCCTTTAATTTGGGCTATATAAAGCTTTTATTGGCATATGGACCTCACTTTTTTTTTAGCTTTTTGGTAAAGGCCTTGTGAGACCATAAAGGAAGCCTAAACAGACCATGTGATGACTGACTTATAAGAATGCTAAAGTCAAAACAAGGGAATCTTTGGCATGAGACACTTCCCTTTTATCAAAAGAGTCCTACATAATATGAGTCACAAATCCATAATCACTTGAGAATTAGAAGGTTGAGGAGAGGGTAGAACATATTGTGAATTTTCTTGGTTGGCTTAAGCTCTCTCTTTATGATTATTCATTGTGATAGTGTAGTTGCTTGGGAAATACCTTATCTTTTGGTTGTCGGAAAACTTTTGTCCCATCTAACTGGACTCAACCTACCTTTCTTCCATTTCAAAAAACATCTAATGAGGAGCAAGTAGACTAAGTGCATGTCTGGTTTGTTTCCTGGAAAAAATAGGAAATAGAAAGTGATACCGGAAATGCATTTTCTATCATTTCTGAATATTTCTTGGAAAAGCTTCATGAGTATTTGTTTCGCATGAGAAACTTGAGGTCAAAATACTTTTCCCTTATTTCTGTAGTTTGGTACAAAATCCAGGAGTAAGAAAGTAAAAGTAAAAAAGGTTAATGGAGCCATTATTTTATTAGTATCATTACTGTTATGGTCATAACCGCTGATTCCTGATTAGAAGGGAAAACCCCACATGCTTTAAGCAAACAAACGTCTTAACCCAATTAACTAAAAGGCAATACAAACTCGCCGGCCAAGCCAAATGGACGAGCCGCCTCCTCTACGTGGTCCAACCATCCAAGTTGACCGACTAACTTCATGGACGACGCGAAAGGTGGCACTAGTCGTATCTTCAGCTATCTGTCCTCATGGACGACGCGAAAGGCGGCACCGGTCGTCCCTTCAGCTATCTGTCCTCATGGACGACGCGAAAGGCGGCACTAGTCATACCTTCAGCAATCTGTCCTCATGGACGACGCGAAAGGCGGTACTGGTCGTCTCTTTAGCTATCTGTCCTCATGGACGACGCGAAAGGCGGTACTCGTCGTCCCTTCAATCAACTATCCTCACGAACAACTCGGAAGGCGGCGCAAATCGGTCGCTCAGCCTCGACTCCTGTCTTCCTCATTCAAGGTGGCTCCCTCAATCTAAACAACGGTTACATGAAGCTTGGTCCTGACAATGCGTCCATATCGCATTAAATGCATTGTCACATTGTCAGTCCCTTAATTCCTCTATCTCTCACAGTGTTTAAGGCACCTCGGATTAATTCGGCTGTGGATGTCGCCAATCCCATCTCATTAATAAACTCATTAATGATGAAGTAACAGCCCTAACTCGTAAGTCATCCCATCGCTTGACACCTGTAAAGGCAAGTCGCCGTGGCCGACAACAAAAGACATCCATCCAGTCGCCAACCAACACGTGGAGGGAGGGGCGGACTCGATTATTAGCCCTCACCAGATGAAGAGATGAAAATACCCTCCTACCCTAGGTATAAATAACGGACTGTTCAACGAACCAAGGTAATCTCTTTTTTTCAGTGAATTTCTGCTACTTCATTTTCTTATCCTCTCAACATACTGACTTGACCGTCGGAGGGACCACCGGAGAGCCCAACTCCGCCCTTCCACAGGTTCTTTCTCTGGCGTAGGTGAACTTTCAGCTTGACACCATCACCGGATATTAGAAGAGAAGGCTGACCTCATTCCATCAAAAACTAATCCAGTAGAGCTTAGTGACTGTGTGATCCATTGCATCAACAATTACAATCCAGCTCAAAAAGTTGCCTAAGGAATCTCCCTCTCATTATTTTATTAAAGTTTATTAGCTTTCCAATCCATTTCCGAGCTCAAACCTCAAATTTGAACTTTCTCGTTTTCATGACATGCCAAGCCTTTTTTAGCTAACTTTCCTGAAAATATAGAAGCGAAACAAACAACATAAACAGACGAGCCTAGAAACGATTCTGTTCAAACTCCTACCTAGCGTTCCTTAGAAAGTCATTTCCTTGGTTTTCTTTTTAAGAAACAAACATCTCCTAAGTCACAAGAATATATATATATATATATATATATATATATATATATATATATATATATATATATATATATATATATATATATATATATATATATATATATATATATATATATATATATATATATAGAGAGAGAGAGAGAGACAAGACTCTATAAACTTAGATTGATAGGAGATAATGTCCTGACTTTTATATCCATTGATGTTGCCTTAGGATAGGTGAAATCATGAGGTACACAAATCTCAAAGATGGGCTTTATATCTTTCACGGATCCCAGGGCAATATCAATGGTTAGAAAAGTTGGTGGATGACTATTCCTGTCAACTTAAGTTTATAGGACTACTTCTCTCTCTCTCTCTATATATATATATATATATATATATATATATATATATATATATATATATATATATATATATATATATATATATCCTTATTATATGAGGGATTTTTCCTCATATATCCAGTGACACAATCTCCACCAAGTATGTTTTTAATAAAATAAGAAACATTCTCTCTCTACTTTATTAACTTGGTGGAGATTGTGCCACTCAGCATATGAGGGAATCCCTCATATATATATATATATATATATATATATATATATATATATATATATATATATATATATATATATATATATATATATATTCACCTCATTTGCAAATTAAATTACCAAAAGATAGAAGTAGTGAGTTCCACATGCTTCGATACGACTAATTCAATCGTCTCAAAATGTCAGCTTGTTATGACAATAATTACGCCAAGTGTCAATCTCCTCTGGGAGTCGACACGTGTCCTACATTAGCACTATTCATAGATCAGCTCACTCCCCAGCTAGGGCGAACTCGAGCACCACAAGCACTCGTCCTTTCAGAAGTAGGTCGAGTCGAGACCGGCTCTCACTCGACCGCATCACTAGAATCGACCCTCTCATTTACTCAAGTAGGGCCGACAACTTGCGGCCGACAATAAAGCGTGCTTGTCGTCCCTCTCGCTGGCCGAGAGTAGCGGTTTGCCCTCGAACTCCTGCAACACTGGTCATCCTCATCATTTCCTCTACCGCAAGCCTCCATGACTCACCATACCGTCGGCAGCGCCCTCTCAATCACCATCATGTCAAGTCAATGGTGGCTCATCCCTCTCGGCAGTAGACATCCGAAGCTATCGCCCTCCGGTACCGACTGGACTCGGTAAGAGTTACGCTTCTACCCTTCTCAGCTGGGTATAAATATGGGCTCATCGCCCACAGATCAAAAGAGGCTGGAGACCCCCTCAGGGGGCCACAGGTATGTAATTTCTGCATAAATAAAGAACTTATTCAGTTCATTAGTATCTTCTCCACTCAAACTCAAATACTGACTTGACCGTCGGAGGAACCACCGGAGAACCCAACACCGGTCCTCTAACTCTAACGAGTGTTCTTGTGTAGCTCTCTTATACAGACGAGGAAACCCACATCAAACATACCAACTCTAAGCTCCCTCGCTGATCCGGGACTACCTGCTAATCTCGCTATTGAGAACTGAGACATCAACACTGGCGCCCACCGTAGGGCCTCTTCATCTCTTTTTTGCAAAAGAGCGGACGATCCCTTGTGCTAAAACTATGAGTTGTCGAAGACCTTGGCATCATTCTCATGATTAAGACTAGGGCACACCCCAAGGTAATCAAACTACCGATTGCCCGCATATATGAAATATTTTGTGCTGTATACCTATATGCAGTTTTCACTGATTGGTTATCGCCAACTCAGTTGACTCCGACACCAAGACCTTGGTACCTTCTCAGGGTAAAATCAAGGCACGTCGTCAACTCGGTTGACTCCGACACCAAGACCTTGGTACCTTCTCAGGGTAAAACCAAGGCACATCGTCAACTCGGTCGACTCCAACACCAAGACCTTGGTACCTTCTCAGGATAAAACCAAGGCACGTCATCAATTCGGTCGACTCCGACACCAAGACCTTGGTACCTTTTCAGGGTAATACCAATGCACGTCATCGACAAAAAGACCTTGGCATCATTCTCATGATTAAGACTAGGGCACACCCAAGGTAATCAAACTACCGATTGCCCGCATATATGAAATATTTTGTGCTGTATACCTATATGCAGTTTTCACCGATTGATTATCGTCAACTCGGTTGACTCCGACACCAAGACCTTGGTACCTTCTCAGGGTAAAACCAAGGCACATCGTCAACTCGGTCGACTCCAACACCAAGACCTTGGTACCTTCTCAGGATAAAACCAAGGCACGTCATCAATTCGGTCGACTCCGACACCAAGACCTTGGTACCTTTTCAGGGTAAAATCAAGGCACGTCGTCAACTTCGGTTGACTCCGACACCAAGACCTTGGTACCTTCTCAGGGTAAAATCAAGGCACGTCGTCAACTCGGTTGACTCCGACACCAAGACCTTGGTACCTTCTCAGGGTAAAACCAAGGCACATCGTCAACTCGGTCGACTCCAACACCAAGACCTTGGTACCTTCTCAGGATAAAACCAAGGCCGCGTACCCCAAGTCCTTGGTGTCATCGCGAGTAAACCCAAGGCATGAGGTCAATTCGCCCCACTCGCCACAGCCGAGTCACCTCGACTCAAGAGCAAAACTTGTACTTAGAACAGATTGCAAACTCTTAAACACAAGAAACGCAATCTCAAAGGTACACAGTTCAAATTAACAAAAAATATTCTTATATTCATATATTGTGAAGTAGTTACAGCACAAGGAAGTGCTACAAAAAAAACTAAAAAAAGGAAGTTGAAAGAAGCAATCAACAACAAACAGAAAAGATACATTGGGGGCCCCTACGGGGTCGGACTCGGCAAACGCCCAGGACTCCGAGACGCAGGTGGAGCGACACCAGAACCAGCAGTAGGAGGCAGACCCGAAGGAGCAGCAGTAGGAGGCGGCAGAAGAGTCGACTAGGTTTCAGCCTCGACCTCTTCCCCTTCCCTCTCTCCACGCTCATCCGCCCAACTATCAAGAGCTGAGTCTTCGCCTGCTTCCCCAGCCGACTCTTCGCCGCCCTTAGCATCATCCCCGCCAGCAAGCACAAGCCCTCCTCCCTGCTTCTCTATCTCCAAGAGCATATCTAGATAGTTGGCAACTCTCGGGGGATAATGGAGTCGGTCGGGGTCGCTTCGAAGATCGGTCGGGAGCTGCGCCTTGAGAAAATCATAGCCTGCCTTGCAAGCCACCTCCACCTCCACCTTTCCTAGAGCGCTGTGGCGATAGCCTTCAACGACCTCGAACCGATGGGCCTCAGACTCTAGGAAAGCAAGGCGGACTTCGAGGGGTGGATCTCGGCGAGTGCGACTCGTGCTCTTGCTTTCGACCTCTAAAGCGGCTGGATACTCTCTTCCCTGAGCTTCTGGTGAGCTATCTGCTCCTCATTCAGCTCGGCCCGCAGGCTCTGGGCATTAAGGTGATCCGCTCGGGCCCGCTCAAAGGTATCATCCATTTCCTACCTCTCAACGGCGACCTCTTCTGACAAGGAATCTGATTCTATCGTCCTTCTCTTGGAGGTCATGTTGAAGATGGCCAAGGTCCTCCTTGAGCTAATTGATCTCAGCCGACTTCTTACTATTTAAAGTCTTCAAGCCGTCAATCATCTTCTTCCGCATCTCTACCTCTAGGCTCCACTTGTCGTCGCTCCGCTTCTAGATCGCCAGCTCCTCCTCCTTGGCTGACAGCGCCATGAGAGCCTTCTCCAAGTCGGCCTTCTGGGCCTCCAACTCTCCCTGGAGTTTGAGGAAGGAGGTTCGGGCTCGCTCATAACGGTCGAAGATCTCCTGCTCCACCAAAGCCCCGCGGACCATATAGCTTTTGAAGCACAGTTGGAGGCTGACATCCGGCATCTCCCCCAAAATCTCACCATAACGATCGAGGTAGAACTGCTCAACCGCTCAGGATTGATCGAGTCGGGACTCCAGGACTGATCCCCTCCTGTCAAGATATCGCCTGGGCTTGTATCTAAACTCCTCAGACGGTTCTCTATCGTAGCGGGGACCGGATCTAGAAGACCCCATCAAGAGCATCCTCAGATGATCCCATTTTTCCGCCTCGATCTCATCGATGCGGTAAAGGGATGGCCACCTGAGCCCTTGGGCAGGAGGCGCCCTCAGCAGCCGACTCTTTCCCCTGTCGGTGAGCCGACTCGGCAGGAGTATCAGGTGCCGCCTCGCCCTTAGCAAAGGCCTCGGCCCCCTCGGCCTCGACCATATGGATCTCGGCCCCCTCCTCTCTAGCAGGGGACCCCTCGTCGATAACGACGATCTCGGCCTCTCGAGCCAGAACAACAGCAGCAGTCGCCTCTACTGCTGCCTGAGCGGGCGGAATCTCCGCTAATGGCTGGCTCAAGGCGTCCCACTAAATGGCAGAGGACACTCCCGCCTCCATCACGGGTCAGCCATCCATTTGGGGCCTCAGCTGCCCACCTTTCTCAGCCGTTTCTTCTTCTCGGCCCTTTCGACCTGGCCAGTAGCCGCCCTCGATCTCGCCAGCCAAGCAGCTATCTCGGCCGCCTAAGCCTGGACCTCCACAGCCTCCTCAGGGGCCAAATATGGGCGGAGACGTTTCTTTGGCCTCATCGAAGGCCCTTCCTGAGCTTGAGCAGGCAGAGTCGTTGGTGCCGCCTCAGCCTCATCGGAGCCCAGCACCAGTGCGGCCGCTGGAGCCTCATCCCCCCGTGGTAGGAGGCTCCGAAGAGATGCCGACAACTCGCAGGACCGAGCTGTCGAAGAGGTCCTTGATCCGACGAGAACCGGTGTATGCCTCGATTGTCTTGAGCGCCTGTTTCTCGGTGCTCGACAGCAGCCCTAGCTTCAGAGCGTCTTTCTTGATCTTGGGCCAACTAGAGCAGCCCAAGTTGGAGTCATCCCCGGACACTCAGATGAACTTCTCCTTCCAGTCCTTGTTGGACTCAAGAGCATTGGCGATGATCTTGTTGCCTCCCAAGAGTTGGAGGTAATAGTGGGCCTCGCGCTGGCTCACCTTGACACAGACAAGGTGGCCGAGTACACCTAGAGTCAGGTCGAGTCCCAGCCAGTGGCAGATGACGACTAATCCCACCAAAGTGGCAATGGAATTTGGCTTCATCTATGACGGCGAGACACCCAGCGCCTCGAAAACACGGTATAGGAACAGGTACAGCGGAAGGCGCAGCCCATACTCCAGATGCTTTAGATACACCGGAGTCCGATTAGTGTCGTGGTCGTAGACCGCCCGCGATTTCGTCGGCGCCGTCAGTGCAAACGCCCTAGGGATGTCAAACTTCTCATACAGCGCCTCCAACTGCAGCGACGTCACCTTGGAGTGGAATCTCTGCAGCTGACCAAGGCGAATTTCGTTCTTGACTGGTGTAGATGCCGTCAGATTACTTCTAAAAGTTCGTCGGAGAAGAAACGAAGAGAAGATCGGAGTTCTTTTTGCGTTTAGAGTTCAGAAAATTTCGAGAGCAGGAACCTCTCCCATTTTGCAGCAGCCGTATTTATAGATGGGAGGGCCGACAGGTGGCAAGATCGTGACAACCGACTCAATTCTGAACCAACGGCCGATATCAATCCCAGAATACAAGGCGACCGCTCTAGAACCGGAGCATCCCTCTCTGATTGGGCCATGATCTTCGCACGGTAATCAAAGCAACAGCTGCCCAGAATTATCCCCTGCCGTCAGCAACATCACATCTGAAGAGACCCTTCAGCACCCCCTCATAAATGCACCTCGGGACCCGGCCAGCTACAGTCCTATTTTACTCGGACTCGGCTACCCCGAGTCTAAGCAAAAGGGGCCAGTGTTATGACAATAATTACGCCAAGTGTCAACCCTCCTCTGGGAGTCGACACGTGTCCCACATTAGCACTACTCATCAGATCAGCTCACTCCCCAGCTAGGACGAACTCGAGCACCACAAGCACTCTTCCTTTCCCGAAGTAGGTCCGAGTCGAGACTAGCTCTCACTCGACCGCATCACTAGAATCGACCCCCTCATTTACTCAAGGCCGGGCCGACAACTTGCGAGGCCGACAATAAAGGCAGTACTTGTCGTCCCTCTCGCAGAGCCGAGTAGCGAGGCGGTTTGCCCTCGAACTCCTCGCCAACAGCTGGTCATCCTCATCATTTCCTCTACCGCAAGCCTCCATGACTCACCATACTTCGTCAGCGCCACGCCCTCTCAATCACCATCATGTCAAGTCAATGGTGGCTAGGGGTGGAAACGAACCGAATCGAATCGAATACCATGGTATTCATATTCGTATTCGGTTAATTTTCACGAATTCGTGTCGAATAGGGAAATGGTGTTCAAATTTGGTTCGTTAATTAGACGAATATTTATCGAATATTCACGAATATCTTAATAGCACATTTGTTAAGTCACAAGATTCTCAACCATGACGTGTTGACTTCAAACTCTATGTTTGAAGTCTTTTCTTATTATTTTCTATAATGTTTTACTTAATTGTTATAATGATATTTCAATATAAGAATTATTATAGTGTATGTTTATAAATTATTAATATAATACTTATAAATAGCAATATTTATAAAATTATGCACACGTAAAGATAACACAAAATAATAATCTAGAAGTAGAAAAACATAAGCGAATATTTAATGATCAAACGAATCGAATATATCTCTGGTCAAATTCTATTCGTTTATGCACCGAATACTAAAAAATATTTATTTATTATTAAATAAACTACCGAATCGAATATGATCGAATATCTGGACGAATAGTAACCGAACTGTTTACTAATTATTTGGTTCGTTTCCACCCCTAATGGTGGCTCATCCCTCTCAGCAGCCGATATCTGGAAGCTATCTGCCACTCTAGCTGCCAGCCTGGACTCGGCAAGAGTTACGCTTCTACCCTTCTCACCTGGGTATAAATATGGGCTCATCGCCCACAGATCAAAAGAGGCTGGAGACCCCCTCAGGGGGCCACAGGTATGCAATTTCTGCATAAATGAAGAACTTATTCAGTTCATTAGTATCTTCTCCACTCAAACTCAAATACTGACTTGACCGTCGGAGGAACCACCGGAGAACCTAACTCCGGTCTTCTAACGAGTGTTCTTGTGTAGCTCTCTTATACAGACACGGGAACAGCCGTCAAAGGAGATGAGGGAACCCACATCAGACATACCGACCCTAAGCTCCCTCCCTGATCCGTGGCTACCTGCTAATCTCGATGTTGAGAACTACGACATCAACACAGCTGATCTATTTTTTCCTACATATGTGCATATATACATCCCTCATGTGACATATGATACTCATTAATCTCATATATAATACATTCATTATATACATACATACATACAAATACATATTTAGGCGCACCCACAACATAAAAATTTTGTAAGCTAGTGTAGCTCCTTAAAAGTATTGAGGATGGTTCTTCTGCTCTACATAAAGTAGCACCCCACTAGGGCTTCGATTTTGCATGGTTGCTTTAAACATTATCTTAAACAAACTCATAGGAGTATCAGCATGTCACTCTTAGGAAAATATCCAGTAGGAACGGTCAATGACATTTATTATGCACTAAATAGATGTCAACTATTAGATTCGTGCATAAATCTCGATGTCCAATGATCTAACAGTTGACAATCATTTGGTGCATACTTAATATCATACACATTTGGTGCATACTTAATGTCATACACCAGGGACCATTTGATACTTTCTCCACTCTTAGATTCCTTAAATGATGCTCATGTGAAAATCCATTGAAGCGAAGAAATTAATCCATGAATTTGTTGCATGCCACTGGGAGCAAAAGATGCTCATTCGAGCACCGTATATGAATTGATTAGAGCAGTAAAAAGAGTTCCCAGCCGTGAATGTATATATTTGGAGATGGTCAAGAGCAATAACAACATAATCATGAAATGAACAATCTTCGCGTCACTTGAATAGAAAACAATTGATTCATGTATCTTCATATACATGAAATTGAATTTATCAGGTAGAGGCATCAAGCCAATCCCACCAAAATTTGCACATACTAAATTCAATTTTTACACTAGCTTTGGAAGTGACCCGTGTTCCCCGCCACTGCAATAAAACTCCAATATTACTCCAAATTTATGGAGGTCGAGGAAAATGCACAAGTATTCAAAACAATCTATGATAACTCGTATAGAAAATCATAGTTATCACAGTTACAAGTCACCAGCACTTAAAAACATACAAAACCGCCTACTATAAGCAATGCAATTTGAATACAATGTACCTGATCAGCAACTTCTGTTGGTAATATCGATAACAAACCATAGTGGGATGAAAGTTTCATGCTAATCCAACAGAAAACATATTCTCATGAACTTGTTTAATATTTTCATCACATTGAAACATATTATTTACCTCATTCAATACTCAGACAAATAGCCAAATAATTGCTCTCTACAAGATAGAATAAGTTCAAAATATGAAAACATATCAAGCACAGACACAAATGGCACATCAATAATCTAGTAGAGCAATTCAAAGAACAGGCACATACATAAAAACTAACAAGTTAAAGAGCTGATAGTTCAAGCTCATTCAATATCAGGGAGCATCATGTCCAAATTCTTCATGAAACAGAAAAAGGTATGAGAAGATGGATGATGAATTATGACAATATGACAAGAGTTGCCAACAAATCCACCTTCAATATGGGATGTTAGCAGGTTAATATAGAGTTTAGTGTCACTGATTTTCTCTGGAATATCAACCATGTGGAGATTGGTATTTTAAACAGCATAACAAAGTTACTCGTTTATATTGCAATCCACTCCAATCAGCAGAGAAATGTGTAAAATATATGACAAGCAAACAACTTCAGATGTGAACTCGTTAAAACCCAATTATGAATACATGAAACATTGCATAATTATAAATGTTAAGCATAAGACTCGTTTCAACTGAGGTGCTAACACACATGGAACCTAAACAAACTGAATGCAAGAAAACCTGGCAATTCAATCTATATGCACAAACTAGAGCACTCACCTACTCTACTGTGAAGAACTGATCATAAGGCTCCTAAATTCTAATGAAAATGCATCCCGCCATTGAATCTTACAAAATATATAAACTTACATGATCATCGTTTACTGAAGATTCAAATATAAAATCTCTCACGCTCGTTAACAAAGGAACGTCCAGTTGCTTTGAGATGTTTCAATGTGGAGTAATCTTCAAGTGTATTACGCATAGCCAAACCTTAAAATAGCTAAAAGCACATAAAGTGGACTATTAACTAGAAGAAAATGCATATATTCCAAGCATCTTCAAGTGGTACTCACCAGCAGCAAGCCTTGGTATTAATTTAGCACTGACATAGATATTGAAAACGGAGAAACAAGAAGCTCAAACCTAGCAAATTCTAAGGGATGGACTTGATATGTTAACATGCCTTCATGATTGAAATGTTCATGCATTTTAATTAATGTCGGTTTTTTTTTTTTCCGAGGCATAAGAACAAACATGCTACACACTAAGAAGTAAAAATAGATAATTACTTGCTAGTGAATCAGTGACGATATCCATCCTACTCCATTTATCACAATGGTAAATTTCTCAAAGACAATTGGCACTGAGATTTTAGCCTACTATATGTCCACATAATCCACTCGATTACTATTAAAATCTACCAAATCCCATCAACCAAATATTTGAAACACAGCAGCATTTATCCACACGGACCAGGGCTATCTACCTTTTGGTTCACAACATCTAATAGATGGTTTAGTAATGTCAGTTACAAAGTTCATTTTTGGGCCTTGATTTGTATATTTGCACCTGTACCAAATGGCAGTGATCATAAGAGGGGGTTTCAGGGCAAGGGTGTGAAAACAAAACGAACTAAAGATTAAAGGAAACCTCCACGCAGTCAAGGTGTCATACGATCAACCTAATTTGATCGGCTTCACTATACAAGCAATCTGAAAAAACCAGCTTAATTTCATAAATATACTCTATGGCATTAATGGTAGCTTTTCTATTTTCTATTAATTCAAACTTGTGATATATACACACAAGTAGAAAAACTTATATAAGGTAGTAACTGAACTGAAAGAGATAAGGCTCTCAAATGAATATAATATATAAAAGTCGTTAACTGGACAGGACAAGTGAAAGCAATCAATACGAATAAAGACGGCAGATAATACATAATATAAGTAGATACTTAAGGCACCAATTCAAACTCTTTGTGGTTTACTCAGAAATCTTTGCCTAGAAGAAACAAAAACAGATATCCAAAGGGAGAAGTGTTACGATTGCAATAGCCATAGGCCCACAGTGAATCTAGGTGAAAATCTCAACATGGGTAGCCTGAACTTTTATGTTTTGATAGTAGTCATGACATCTTGCATGTATTGCACTGTAAGATGTTTAAAGGATACAAGGAATTGACATACCAAGACATTGCACCCTCTCTTTAGAGAACAAGGTAACCTAAACATACATGTTACAATGCCCCAGAGACATGAGAAACCTAGATTAAGCCATTAAGGTACTGTTAATATGTCTCGGAGGCAGTACTATTAATTTCTAACACATACATCCCTTTTCTACCTATGCCCCCAGTACACGATTTGCACAAACCCTCTAGACCCTCCAAAATGAACAGTATCAAGGACGGCAGATAATACATAAAGACGGCAGATAATACATAATATAGACGGCAGATAATACATAATATAAGTAGATACTTAAGGCACCAATTCAAACTCTTTGTGGTTTACTCAGAAATCTTTGCCTAGAAGAAACAAAAACAGATATCCCTTTTCTACCTAGCAATCAATACTGAATAAAGGCGGCAGATAATACATAATATAAGTAGATACTTAAGGCACCAATTCAAACTCTTTGTGGTTTACTCAGAAGTAGAAAAACTTATATAAGGTAGTAACTGAACTGAAAGAGATAAGGCTCTCAAATGAATATAATATATAAAAGTCGTTAACTGGACAGGACAAGTGAAAGCAATCAATACTGAATAAAGGCGGCAGATAATACATAATATAAGTAGATACTTAAGGCACCAATTCAAACTCTTTGTGGTTTACTCAGAAATCTTTGCCTAGAAGAAACAAAAACAGATATCCAAAGGGAGAAGTGTTACGATTGCAATAGCCATAGGCCCACAGTGAATCTAGGTGAAAATCTCAACATGGGTAGCCTGAACTTTTATGTTTTGATAGTAGTCATGACATCTTGCATGTATTGCACTGTAAGATGTTTAAAGGATACAAGGAATTGACATACCAAGACATTGCACCCTCTCTTTAGAGAACAAGGTAACCTAAACATACATGTTACAATGCCCCAGAGACATGAGAAACCTAGATTAAGCCATTAAGGTACTGTTAATATGTCTCGGAGGCAGTACTATTAATTTCTAACACATACATCCCTTTTCTACCTATGCCCCCAGTACACGATTTGCACAAACCCTCTAGACCCTCCAAAATGAACAGTATCAAGGACGGCAGATAATACATAAAGACGGCAGATAATACATAATATAGACGGCAGATAATACATAATATAAGTAGATACTTAAGGCACCAATTCAAACTCTTTGTGGTTTACTCAGAAATCTTTGCCTAGAAGAAACAAAAACAGATATCCCTTTTCTACCTAGCAATCAATACGAATAAAGACGGCAGATAATACATAATATAAGTAGATACTTAAGGCACCAATTCAAACTCTTTGTGGTTTACTCAGAAATCTTTGCCTAGAAGAAACAAAAACAGATATCCAAAGGGAGAAGTGTTACGATTGCAATAGCCATAGGCCCACAGTGAATCTAGGTGAAAATCTCAACATGGGTAGCCTGAACTTTTATGTTTTGATAGTAGTCATGACATCTTGCATGTATTGCACTGTAAGATGTTTAAAGGATACAAGGAATTGACATACCAAGACATTGCACCCTCTCTTTAGAGAACAAGGTAACCTAAACATACATGTTACAATGCCCCAGAGACATGAGAAACCTAGATTAAGCCATTAAGGTACTGTTAATATGTCTCGGAGGCAGTACTATTAATTTCTAACACATACATCCCTTTTCTACCTATGCCCCCAGTACACGATTTGCACAAACCCTCCAGACCCTCCAAAATGAACAGTATCAAGGAGCATCACTATGCAAACCGTTTGACCGTAGGTCCCAAAGTACAAGGAAAAAGAGAGGAGAAAGGTAGCAGAAGAAAGTGAAGAAAGAAGGAAAAGGGAAAAAAAAAACAAGTGTAGTTAGTGACACAGATGAAGCCAGGGAAAAGAATGTACCTGAAATGAAAATGTCAGATCGATAAGGGGCAACTATAATAGAACGTAATAAATGAGAATCCGATAACAAGCCAAAGTTAGTTTCAATTGGGGAAGAAATAGCGAGGACACTACAGCCTGTTCGGAGTGAGTTCATCAGTGACAAGCACTTGGAATAGACCTAAAAGAACACTAATATAGGATTGAACATGATAGTAGTTAATTTACCAGAAAGATGGCCTTTATGTTATATGGAACAAAAAAGGATTCAAATATCCGAATCTAATGGCTGGGGTAAAACGTTTTCCTATTTTCACAATTGCCATAGAATTTAGTTACCGAATGTAAATCCATGATACAAGATACTTGATAGAATTGACTTACGACACATTATGAGCTATCTCATGGATCATCATGCTTTCATCCCACTCTGCATGTCGTAGAAAGTCGAAAGAAAAGAGATCACATGTTTTTGTTATCCATAACTCATTAATGACTGATCTCATTTGTTTTATTATTGAAACTGCTCGCTAGAAAACTATTTGATTCAAGGGATTGAGAATAAAAAAATATAACCTCTTTTTCGTAGACATTTTTTTGGATATGTAGACCATGATAAGCAGTGCAGATTATACCACATCCGTCTGCACGTAGCAACAAGTTGTGTTGTATCCATTAAAATCCACCAAGAAATTGTGATTTCTGTATACTACTCAAGATGTCTACATCTATCTGCGAGTAACATCAAGTTGTATCCTAAAAGATCCACTCAGAATTTGAATATAACTTATTCTACTTAATTGGTATGCTAAAACTCTAAATTCGAGAGAAAATATGTAATGCCTCGCCTTCTGTGTGTAACAAAGGAACAAGTCGGATCCTACAAGTCAAGCTGATGATATTGCGTGAACGTGCATTAGCAAATGCAGAGATCTAACAACTATGAATGCTAGAAGAAACTTCTTTATAGGTCACATAAAGACCAGCATCCACATACCTCAACAAGAAATATATTGATTGGAAGTAACCAAAAATATTTACTTTGACCGCCTGGGACTGCAAGGAAAAGAAGCGTGCCAGAAATGGAACTTTTTATTTACATAAAGGGTACCACAATGCAGCGTCAGAGTGATAACCAACCCCCTCAACCCATCCTCTGTACCCATCCCAAAAGAGTAAACTCGTCTCCTTCCCCATCTTTAATAAGTTCCCAATTCATCCTTGGTAATGATAAAAATAATTCCCTTCTCTCCACAGTCCTTTTCCATCTCCTTTGTCATCAGCAAACACACTAGACCCCCACCAGTGGGCGCAAACGGTTCGGATACAGCTCAGATATGATACTTACCATATCCATACCTGCTTACCAATCACGGATACCTGCTTACCAATCACGGATACGGATGTGCCTTGTTAAGGAAAATTCATATCCATATCCACTAAAATCGGATACGGATACGGATATGCATGCGGATATACATGCGGATATAAAATGGATATGAGAAAACTAAATAGTACTGAAAAATATATGTTTCATATGATACAAGAGAGTTCATATGTTCGTTATATCTGAAAAGCTAAGATTAGATATCCTGATCATCAAAATTAACCTCAAATCCACTAATCTAAGGATTAAGACTGTTGCAACTGTATGACTAACATATATTCATATATTTCGGATACGGATCTGGATATTTCACTACATATTTGTATATGTAACCATACCATATTGGATATAGATTTTGGTAATTTCCTCGGATACGGATATTTTTTCGCATCCCTACCCCCCTCCCACCCACAAAACCTCCCCACCAACAAAAAAAACACAACAAAGTAAACAAAAACACATGAAAAGACTTTCCTTATCTCATTAGCAAATACTAAGTACAAATTTAGTGAAAATCTATCCATATCTCATCAATAAATACAGATATTCTGAAAATCCATCCAAAAATTTTACTAAATAAAACATATTATGCCATATTAGTCTCTGGGTTTCATTTCAAACTCAAATTCATGATTTAATATCATTAAGTGAATAGAAGATAATGATTTTTAAAAAAGAAAACCAAAAGGAACAAACTATTCATTATAAAACCCAACTTAATGTGTGTAAAATATAGTGAATATCTGTCCATATCTCATCAGTAAGTACATTTATGAAAATCGTCTACAAAATTTTACTAAATAAAACCCATTATACCACATTAGTCTCCGGATTTCATTTCAAACACAAATCCATGATTTAATGTCATTAACTAGATAGAAGATAATGATTTTTCATGAAAGGGGAGAAAATAAAAAAGAGTAAACTATTCATTATAAACCCCAACGTAATGTGTCTTTCTATTACAGGGTGGGGACGATGATGTCAATGATAATGGACCAAGGACCAGTAAAAATGACCATTAAACTATGGGAATACTTCTTGGATGAGATGAAACAAACACGCATATAATGAAGAGACCTTCCCACGTAACCAACTTACTAGGCTACTACAGCCTCTTGGCATTTTCGGAGAAGATTTAGCATGAGACAAACTAAATAATTAAATCCCATTTATTTAATGTAAAACAAACGCAATTGATCAAAGTCTGCTGTCCAAGATAACTGTGAAGTAGCACAATCGAAAAGGCAATATTGTAAATTCTGACAGGAGAAGAATAAAACATAAAAAGAATCCTACCTAAAAGTAATAATATTACCACTATCCATAAAGCTCCTAAATGTAGCATACCAGACAATCATAGCAATCATTTCAAAATAAAAGAAAATAACAAGAATAATAATATGAGTGGAACCAAACAAGAAAAACATTCTACTGATTAATGACGAGCCATCTAAATTAGCCAGCAAAGTTCTCCCATTAAACTTAAGTTTGTAAACAATAAACAAGAGAACATCACCGTCCATATTACTCATCAAGTCTGAACTCGAAAAGGCATTTAAATATGATAGAGAGAAAATTAAACAACTACAACTACTCCGCAATTCCTCAGCACCAGGACCCACATTTATATACACAGGAAGAACAGACTCCTATGCAAAGGTCGCAGCCTAACAGAATCAAGAAGGCAAGTAACATCATTTACCTGATCGTCACAAATTTGTTGGTACCGTGTTTTGCCCAGAAAGTTTTTAAGTCAATCGGATTTGAAAGATTATGCCCCTCTCCTGCAAGCTTCTCTAGAACCTTCTTGAATGCACCAAGGCTCATCTTCCGCCCTGCAATCCGTGCTCCCCTCCTCTTTGAGCTCATTGGAAGTGGATACGTCGAAATGCTCGTAGTGCAACAAGCAGATTGCCATCCTCCAACTCCCCATCTATAACACTGCTGAGGATTTCCAGTGCACGAACACACTGGAGGAGGGATCCCCGACAAATCCAAATCGATCCCATTAATCACCAAATCAGTGCTCTTCTTCCCATTATTCCCCTTAGATATAGCACCATTGCTTAGATCATCTCTCCCTTGATTATTAACCTTTTTAGGCTTCTTTTGCTTTGGAGCCTTGATGGTGCGACCCTGAGACCTCTTTTTTTGAGGTGCATCATTATTATCAATAGAGTTATCAATCTGAGCGATCTTCTCTTCCTTTGGGGGATGAGGTGGCTGCAACATTTGAATTGTGTGCGCTCCAGAAGTATCAGGGATCATACTGAAACCTTGATGATGGTTCATTGGAAGAACATGAAGGATTTTGTTGGTGTCCCTGTTGTGATGGATCCAGCCATCTCTAACAAAGTCCATAGGGGCAGAATGTGCTGGGATTCCACGATCTCTGTGGAGGAATCCTCCATTGGAGAGAAGGGGCTTAGTATCGCGGTCTGCTGTCAAATTGGACATGAGCTGCAACCCTAGACTTCCTTTCATGGGCTGCTCGAAGTAGCTGCCCCAGCTTCGCATGTTCAATCCTCCGTCATCGTCCATAATAGCAAAAATGTGAAGAAATGCAGAGACCTTGGGAGAAATTGGCTGAAATATCTGATACGTTCAACAATTTCAATCAACCCATACAAAACATTTCTAATCTTTTCAATAATCCTAGAAAACAGATTAAAATCCATAGTTAAGATTCAAAAGGAAATCAAGCAGATATTAATAAAAACAAATCGCCTTGACAGAAACATTACTTTTGCTGTAAAGAAAATCCCTGAAGTCCAACATAAATCAAATATTTACTCCTCTTTACATTTCCCAATCAGTAACTCAGATAGCAACTATCAAATACAGGAGAAAAGGCGATATCAAAAGACAACTCGGCAAAAAGTAAGGGGAAAAGACAAATATTGATTTCTCAATTTAGCTCCTTTCACTACAAGCAGGAACTTCCATTTTTCCAGATGAACCATAGTTCACACACAAGGATCAACTGTAGAATTTTGAAAATAATGGAAATCATAAAAATGCAGAGAAGTTGTGAAATTGGGCGAAAACGGGACATTTCACCAATTGATCAACCACACAACAAAATCCCCGTCCTCTCCATGATCCAAAAGATCCAATTTGGCCGACTGAACGGTAATCAAATAGAAAAACGCCAAAACTGGTGAGAAATCCCACCAAAATCAACTTAAGTATAGAAAATTGGGCTGAAACAACAAAAAGATCGAATCTTTTCAATGGCATTTTCTTCATTACGATCTTCCACAACAAACCCATTTACCCAAATCCCCCAAAATACACAGGAAATTGATCATTTTCAAAGAAACCCTAATTTTTAGGGTTATCAAGAAGGATGCTGCAACCGTCAAAGAACCCCACTACGATCTACATTCTAAGGTTCAAAGTGAAATATTCTAGCTTTCAGGTTTCCAAGTTGAGATCTTTAAAAAAAAATGAAACATTTTTCGAAAAATAAATCCGAGCTTTCCGTTATCTTGCTTGTCCTAAAGAAGTTAAAAGAGAAAACAAAGAGAAAGACTTACTTCAGATAGAGCTCAGAGCTGTCCCTCTAGGGTTCTTTGCAACGGAGAGAGAGCGAGGGAGAGGAGAGAGGAGAGAGAAAAGGCTTGGATAGAGATTTTTTTTTCTAAAATTATATAAGATCTTAATATATCCAATACTTTATGCAGATTATTGAAGTATTTTCTTTTTAGGAGAAGAATATGGAAATTATTTAATTATTGAAAGCGGCTCAGAAGGGGAAGCAAAGAGAGACCTTGTTTTTTTGGCAAGCTATCGTACTTTGCTTATCTATTGCTTTAAGAATGAGACACGGGTTGTAATCTTATCGCTTTTGTTTGTTTTCCAATATTTTTTGGGTCAACCTTGGACTGATGAAGCATTAGGTTTGAACATAGGCTTTGTCCCGGTGTACCGATTTGTCTTTTTTTTTTCCTTTTATTGTCTAGTTTTAGATCTGAAATCTCATATAATGTGGATTTATATGCTTATTGATCACTGAGTGAGATCACATAAACTTAAGAGTTGGAAAATAATTTTCCTTTTGGGTTGTAAATTAACTAATAACAAGAGAAAACATCTGACAATAATCTAGTCACCCTTAAAAGGAATTTTAGATTATTAAAAGAAAATATTGCATGCATGTTAATACAATAAATAAACTTCATGTATCTTTGGTAATACAAAAAATATAAATAGTATTCTCACATAAATTTAAGGCTCACATAGCAAGATTTTAAAAGTAGAACTTGAACGGGTTGATGATGGAGATGTTAATATTGTAATGATTAGAAACGAGATACTTCTTTAAGAAGTCAGCCTCATGGCGTTGTTATTTCATTGATAAAGTAATCTATTCCACACAAAAATCATAAAAAAAAACTAGTGATGGATTCCCGATCGAAAAACTCTCCCACATTCAAGTGGATGATTTATAGTTAATCAAACTGTTATCTAAAGACCTGAACGAAAAAAGTTTGCAACTTTTATATATTATCTTAAAAGAGACGGTCTAGAGTTTCCTTTGAAAAGCGAGTAAAAACGTGTGAGGAAAAATTCAACTTATGAGATACTTATGCAGTGTTATTGATTTGGAGTTCTTGGATTAGAGACTGGATATTCGTGGGATTGTAAATGTAGGTGTTAGTATTGATTAAAAGTCGAGAACTTGAGTTTTGTTTTTGTTGGGAATCTGTTGGGCTGAAATTTGGACTGGAATCATAGTCCCGATTCTAGCCCACCCGTAAATAGATTTCATTTTACCCTATTCAAATTTGTCCTAGGAAAAAAAAAAGAAAAAGAAAAGAAAAACATGCCAGTTGGGATTCACGTCTTCTCAGTGTTCCCTAATCCCCTTCTCTTCCAGCAGCCACTATAACTGGTGCGCAATAAACTCATGAATATTCATGAATAGTTGATGGATCCTGAGGTTTATAATATGGGCTTGTGAAGGTGTTAATGGGCCATGCTTATTATTTTCGATTGGACACCTGTAAGTCTAACACTCATTATCTGAAAATTAAATTTTTTGGGGGAACCAATTAGGAATAATGAAAATTATTCTATTAAAAAGTAGATTTTTATATGCGGAGAAACTTTTTGCCTAGGTTAGGGATAATAAGTGAATTTCAAATTTGGATCCTCTTCAATACTATAAAAAAATAGTTGAGAGACCACTATTTTATTCATAAGTGTCAATTTATTTCATAGGTGGATATGATTCATTCTAAATCTAGCACTCACCCTATATCATGGATTGTACTTTTTTCTAATTTTCACTCAAATATAAATTATAACTAAATTAACAGTTGTGATAAAGTAATGATATCTCCACTAGCTTTTGGTAAGGAGAGAATCTGACTCCGTGAATTTGATGGTCTCTTGCATACTATTTGAAATGCAGGATTTGCCATATAAATACTCTTATTGACACTAGGAAGGTTGAAAATCAATTTTGATGGAGTCTTTATCTTACAGAAGCAACGGGTGCTGATGCTTTGTGACTAGAATTATACGAAAAGGGTGTTTTATTTTGACTAATAACAGGATGAAAGAAGGAACCCTGTGACCATCAATACGCACATAAATACATGCGTACATTCAAATGAGTTTTCAACCAGCCTGACGATGGACAAGACGTCTAGTAGACTAATAAAGAATCTCCTGTCAGCTGCTGTCTATTTTTTTTTTCAAAATGAACCAATAATTGAGATGTCTAGAGAACAAAAATTCAACATTAATCTTAAGTATTAAGGGTAAACCAAAGACATACTACTCGTTTATATCATTTAATATTTACTCTAAGTCAAATGTTTAAAGACGAAGAATTTATGCAGAGATGCAAATCTCAGTCATAGACTTGGATGCAATTAATTTGCAGTGTGGATATACGTGACCTCATGCGTGTTGAGCTCAAATGTTCTAATCCTTACTCAGTGCATGACATTCAATCTCGGTGCATCTCGCATGATATTATGCCATAGCGAAAATTTCTAACTCCTAATAAAATTTCTAACTCCTAATCTTTTACTTTCTATGAAAAGCAAATAGGACATAAAAAGATTACCAAGGAAGTAAAGTGATAATAAGCACATCATGGAGTTCCTTTTAGCTCCATGTGATTGTTCTTCTATTATTTGTGTGGTTTATTGTATTCAGGTTGTTTTTCTTTTTGTTTTGCCACAGTTAAGCTACAACTTCTTTTGTTCGTGGCCCTTTTTTTTCTTCTCCTTCTTCTCTCTTTCTTGTAATATTTTGTGTTGTTTTATTAAACTCTTATTAATGGAACACGGGGGTAGTTACTCACCGTTTCACCCAAAAAAAAAAAAGGTAGAGTGAGAATTAGATGTGAAAGAGAGTGCTGAGGGAATAGGTTGTGGGAGTTCTTCTCTTTTTGGAAGAATTAAAGTCGAACACAAAGATCACCTGCAAAGATGATTTCAAAATATTAAAATATTTTAAAAACAGAACATAACAAATCCTATCATTACAACCGAAATCTTTTCAAATTCCGTATTGGTGGCTGAAATCAAAATCTGCATTCAATCACTGTACTCATCTACTCACATTCATGGAGACCATAAAAATTGCCAACACCCCACACACAAGCAATCAATATGGGAATTCAATTTTGACAAGGAAACTTAGGAGGATTTAATATTTGGATCATAACAATAATTACAGAATATGAACCACTGATAAAATTTATTTCTTGAAGTACAAAATTTTAAAAACTGGATTAGGCCAAGCCAATTCAAAATTGATATATATCCTCTACAATAGAGTCCACCCATTCCCTCTCATATCAAAGAGGAAGTGAAGTATCTAAGAAATAACAAAATGGGGAAAAAATATTGAAATTTTTTCTGTATTAGCCAGAAATTCATGATTCAGGAAAACTTGAAACATACCCATCTAATTAACTTTGACAAAGAAAGGAGTTAAATAGAAGGATATGAGAAAATAAATGCAGACCCATAGACAACTAGAGGTACAAGCCCTTTTAAAAACTTTCACATCTAGCAGTCAGCATCCACAATAACACCCATCAATAGAGAATTAAAAGCTTCCTCATAGATTCCCCTCTATAAACAAAAAGGACCACCTCATCATAATTCAAGACTTTCACTTCTTCTCCTCATTACAATCCTCAACAGCAAAATTTATAACAAAGGAGTTGAGTTGAGTTGGTCACCATCAAATGCAATAAAGAAGCAGTCTCTCTATGAACAGAAAAAGGTCTTGAATTAAATGTTCATCATAAATGACAGAAGTCAATACCCGAACCATTACCTCTTGCTCTGCTTCAACAAGCAAAAAAGAAAAAACTAAGATCGATCGATCATCTCGATGAGAAGAGAAAGAAAGTTATGGTGCGTTCTTGACTTCCTCTTTAAAGTCTCTCTAGATGTAACTCTGACTGATTCCTGTAAAAACTAAAGAAAAAGAGGGGAAAATAAACTGGCAGTTGTTAATTTCAGCATTCAATAGAACCAACCAGATAATCAAGGGCAGTTCAATGCAGCCTTAATGTTGTGCACTGTTTCACTGATGAGGCGATTAACGCTCTCTACAGACTCGGTGTTGAGCTTGGCTGTTGGTAGGCTACTCATCAGGATTTGAAAAGTGATGGTTAAGAGAGAGCCTGAGGAGCCTGAAATAGGGTTTGAGCTCGTTGAGGCGGCCAAGCCATTGCTTGGGCGGCCGTCAGGGAGAATGGCGAACCCTGAGGGGAGGAGGGGAATGTATAAGGTGTCCTCACCGCTCATGACGATATCCATGGACTGTAGGTTCACTGGTGCATACACCACGATGGAGCCTGATGCGTCGGTGCAACTTTCTTGCAGGATCAGCATACTGTTTTGATCTGGTGTTAGAGCCTGTTATGATATGTTGGAAAATGTATAATTAGACAATTATAAAATTAAGGATTTGAAAGTTTTAATTATAATATGCATACTTTTTAGGTCAAACTATGATTAAGCTAATGGCATCTGTTGAACAACCACAGAGAGCAAGGGTCAGTTTAGCAACTCCCTTTTCAAACCAGTTTTGGCTTAAACCAGGTGGACGACAGCAAAACTAGTTTAAGGCTAAAAATTGGCCAAACAAAACCAAAGTAAGTCATGGTCTATTTTTTTGTCAAACAAGTCCACAACTTAAACCGGTTTCGGTCCACTAAACTTTGGAGTGGAGTTGCCAAACAGGCACTTCATTTCAGCAACTGTATTCATATCTAAGGCAAAATGCAATTTTTTAGGAAATTGTATTCATCTAAAAAAATTATACAAACAAATTTGCAGAAATTTATCCAATCGACTGTTGTTCAGTTATATATCTCCATAGTAGTAGAGTGCAGGCATTTGATATTACAAGAAAAAAAGGAATAGATAAGGAGTGCACAGTTGTGTCATCATTTACTTGCATAAAGAGATAAACAAATCAAGAAACTTACACGAAGAAGAGAGATCGAGTTCCCTGGATTTAGACCGGTTGTGATGTTGGTGACCTCTTGCACCATATTTCCATTAGACAAAACATCCCACTGCAGAGAACTCATAAATATGAGATACCTATATTACGCCACTCATTAGTTTCAGATCAATACAATGTAAAACAAAAAGAAAGGAACCTGAGCTCGAGTTCTTTCATCCTTGAAGAAACTGAAGACCCTCTGACACGGCATTGGAAGCCATGTAGAGGTCGCAGCACTAAGAACAACACCATTAGGCTGACCAGGGTCTGCACTCTTATGAGGAATAAATCGAACTCTAACTTCATTCAATCCTGAGAGAGTATTCCATTGATGACCGTTTGAAGGGCACAAACTGTTGCAGAAAATATTCAACATTCTTTGGGATAACTTCATCATACTCGTTCTCCCCTCAGGCGTTGGGATCACTGAAATTCCAAAATATGATTCATTCACTCAATTCTAGTTATTTTTATAATTCAATAATATCTATAACTTTACCTCCGACAAGATCCCTAGTATCTGCTCCTGTCCCCATTAAGCAATGGAACCTCTCGCACATCCTATGAAGAGTGGTTACCCAACGTTGAGCACCAAAAGCCATGCCACTATGAACTAAATCCTGAAACAACCCTAGAGTTTGATTCTTATCTTCAATTTCCATGTGTTCGACCCAAGAAACCTATATTGCAATTAATCAGTACTGACAAGAATTATAAAATTTTGTAGCCCAAAATGAATGAGTGCTACCTTTGACTGGCCATTAGGCATTTCTTGAATCAAGCACCCAGAAGGAAACCTTCGATTTCTTGAAGGAGGACCTAACAGATTTGGATCTCTTGGAAAATCCACTGAAACATCTGTGACCACCCACGAGCTTTGATCAATCTGTTGGCAGTATCGAAGAAACAAGAACTCTCGAGTTGGGACTACAGGTGAAAGAATCTGAAACTCTCCATACATCTGCAATTAACTTTTAATTAATAACTTCCATACGGATAATCTCTCAGAATTTGCTAGATTGAATCATTTTGATTACCAATATTAAAGATCCACTCCTACTTCCACCCATTCCAGAAGCAAGAACTTCAATGTTTCTTGCATTAGAAACTATAGATGGAAATAGTTCCATCCACTTAACCTGCAACCAACAAACTTTAAGTAAATGTCCGTATATATATTGATACATTATGAAAAAGGAAACTGGAAGAGGTAAATAGCTTACTGAGTCCATGAACATATCAACCAAAGCCACAGGGCTCATGAACACAACACCAGAATCCCTCGAGGCCTCAACTCGGGTATCAGGGCCTAAAAACTGATGCCCGGGCTTTGAAAAAATCCTGTCATAAGTCTCTAGGTGAAGGACTTCTCTTCCATCAGTCCCAGGCTTAATCCAGAGGGGCTCATCAGTTTGAACTAGCCTAATTAATTCCTCCATTGCATTTGTAGCTAATTCAGCCATAATGGGCTTCTCGATGTCAGAAAGTGGAGCTGGGAAAGGAAATGGTATGTTCGAAGAACTTCCAGAGAGGAGATCAAGATCAAGAGAAGGGCCAAACCCTGGATTCACAAATCCACCAACTGACAAGTCTAGTGAGGAAACGGATACTGGTTGAATTGGGGGGAGTTGGGTTATTGGTCGTCCTAGATACTTGGATGTAATGCTTGATACGCGATCAAGCTGCAATATAAAATTATGAGAAGAATATTATAGTGCAAGAAATGAAAAGGTTGTCATCAGGTAAGAAAACTCCTAAATTGTGGTGCTAAATAATAACCTATTTCAATCCCATAAAGAAATAATGCTTGTAGTGTGATAGTAGTAATTTAGAGCAAGAGGAAACACTAAGAAAGGAAGTCACTAAAAATAATTGAAAGTCATGCATTGGATATCTGAAACAATATAGAACGATATAATCTGAAAATTATAGCACAACAAAGCTGGGAAATTGAATACATGAAACAAAAAAAATAGGAAAATATTCCAGCCATGAAAACCAGTGCGTTAAGCAAAAGTTTTTTTTTAATAATTCTCAAATTTTGGCCAAAAAAACACTCCATGTGTAAACTTCTATGTTTAAACGGCTAATATGAAACCGACTATGTAGCATTTTTTTGAACGCTTGCTAGAGGGGCTAAACATCTGCAGTAGCATTAAACTAAGGTTAAGAAGATAGATTAATCAAAATAATCGTGATTACAATGAAATTCCTTTATAATATGGATAAAACAATCCCTAAGATAGGATATTCCGAAGAATGAAAAAAAAATCAAACCAATCAAACTTCTCGGGCAACACATACTCCATCTAAAGTGCGCGATAAAGATGCTAAAGACGTGTGATCAATTTAAATAAGTCAAATAGAAAAGATGATAAACAACTATATTATAAACTACATAATGCCATCCAGAACAGAGCTTATTGTTTCAAAATTTTATTTAGCCAGTGTAGCCGAGAAAGCATAACGCATTTGAAGTAAATCATAGGTGATCCTTCCTCATATCAATGCAAAGGTTGATTTTTCATTTTCATATAAAAGGCATCGGCACTGCTCAGTCTTAGATTAGTAGGGTTTTTAAGTACACAAGCATATGCTTCAAATGCTAACCTTGAATGAAAACAAACTATTTTCTTTAGGAATTGACTATAATGGAAATGACATAATAAAGTAATAAGCAAAGCTTCAGTGATCATTACTCATATCTAGCCAAATTAAGCTACAGAGACATTAGTTTTAAGATTGAGTTCGACTGTCTTTAACTATGTTGTAGATAATTCAACTACTATGTACCATACAATCATAAAAATCGTTCTAAGAGTTATTATCAGGTGTTATCTGTAAATGCCCAGAAACATGAAAATAATAAGAGCAAGAGACTAACCAAAATACAATAACTACTTAACTTCAATATCTGACATGAAATGTGAACCAGGATAACTGATGCTTTTAATGATTTTATCCGATAATATTATTCTACTAAGAAAATGACTCAATTCTATACAGTCTGGAAATAAGCTGAGACTGTTTGTTAAATGCTCAAACTTCAACAGATATAGAAAATGATATTATAAGATATATTAATCTAGTCTATCACTCGAAAATACAATTGCTTCTTTAGATACTATAGCAATTAGTCAAAGAGGAGCAGCTTGATAAAAATAGATATCATCTGGTTTTGTTCTTAAAAGCTAGAAGACTTTGTATGAATGACTTGAAGCAAATGGCAAAAGAGAAAAAAGGCGTCAGCTTTCAAGAACTGCGACGAGTTCTTAAAGCTATTAATCCAAATATAAGCATAAAACATAATTTATAGCCCCAAACTTGATTGTTTTGAAGTTATAAAGACGGGAAAAGGCAGAGCAGATATTAAATACATTGCTAAAGAAATATCATCTAGTTTTCATCATTATATGTTATAAAGTTCCAATCTATAACACCTAAATGAATGTATTTAAAAACAGTTGTGGTGTTGGCAGTGACTGTAATAAATATTAATAATAACACGAATAAATGAATCGATTGCTGCAAGTAAACGAAACTTCTGCGATATGATCAATGTTCATCAAGAACAATGACGGCAACCCTAAAAGGCTAAACTCAGAATTGCAATGTATACATATCAGACGTAATGAAATCTAATAAATAGTTTTCTGACCCAAACATTTCTAGGAACGTAAGATATTAGTCCAAAAGATAATTCATACATGCTAGTATCAAATAATACTAATTCTCAAACATGCATTCCTTGACTATGAATATAGATATCGACAACCATAATAATCAAAAGAAAAGAAATCAAGGATCAACCTCTTCTTTCAATCTAGCATTCTCCATTCTAAGCTTCTGCTCATCAAAGTAGGAGTCTTCAGTTACTGGAGGTCCTCCACAATTTGGGCAGATTATGTTCTTCAAAGCCTCTCTCATCGCAATGTTCTCGCATCTGATCTTATCATTTTCAGCACGAAGAGAGCAGTTATCTTGCCTCTCATGCTGTGCCTACATCAAAGAAAATATCACCAATCTAACTTAGAAACACAACAATGGTAATTATTAAATATATTAAAAAAAAGGGGAAACCATGATAGCAGAAAACAAAAAAGGCCGCTCCTTTTTTGTTCTCATATCCAAATCTAACAAAATTTTCTCCAAAAAAACACAAAAATAGTTGAAGACAGTAAGTAAAAAAATGTTACCTTCATTTGGGTCCTCCTATTTTGAAACCAAAACTTGATCTGTTTTGGTTCCAACCCCAAATCCCTGCTCAGCCTCATCCTCTGCTTCTCATCAGGATGTGGGCAGAGCTTAAACATCCTAAACATCAATAACCCATCAAAGCTTTAGCCTTAAAACCCGGAAAAAAAAAAAGCAAAAATTTCCCCCATAAAAATAGTAAAAAATTTAAGAGAAATTGGCATACGCTTCAAGCTCTTGAATCTGCCTAGGAGTATGACGATGGTATCTCTTCTTCCTCCTCTCCTGAGCATCTTGCTCGTCACCAGAACTCATCTTCCCTCTCTCTCTCTCTCTCTTCTCAAATGAACAGAGAGAAGAAGTCGGTGTTGTATTAAGAGAAAGAGGAACAAGTGCAATGAAGGAGTGATGTAATAATATTCCAATAATTAAGTTGGCAAGGGGAGAAGAACTCTCTCTTGCAAAAATTGTTGATGTGTATTTTTGGAAGGGGAGAGGTAAGAGGGGCTTTGATTAATCAAAAAACGTGCCTTCTCTCTTTGTAGTCCATCCCTCTAAATTTTTTGGGTAGGGAGAGAAAATATGAGAAGTTGGGTGTGGGTAGATGAGGTGAGAAGAGAGTGAAGCAAAAATGGAAATGGGCGGGTGGGCGGAGACGCAAATATTGGCAATCCAGGGATTCTTACACAACATCCCCCCTTAACCCCCTCCTCTTTTATTATGACAGGAAATTTTCCTTATTTATTACATTACACACTCTCTCTCTCTCTCTCTCCCCCTCTCAAGCGAGAGGAGAGAGAGACTGAGAAAGTGAAGGACAGAGGAGGAGAGCGTAGTAATAGAGAGAGAGAGAGAGAGAGAGAGAGAGAGGGTAACCGAAGCGATTTTAAAGCTTTAAACTCTGCACCGTTCTCGAGGATCTCTTTCTTGCAAAGCTTGCAATGAGCTGCTCTTTGAGTTTTTGAACCGAGCATGAAGACACGCAATTTTTTTTGAGTTAAAAAACACTATGTTTCACTTAAAAAATAATAAGAAGGGTTTTTGTCATATTAGACCCCCTAAGTTTTTATTGGTTCTATGTGAGACCCTCAAATCTTCATATTTTCATGTTAGAGCCTGGCATCTTCATATTTGTTCGAAATGAGGCTCTTAGTTTAAAACTTATTAACGGATTTGGGGTATAAATTAGAAATATGGGGTGTTTTTTAAAACAACTTAATAAATTTGAGAGTGTAATTTAAAAATATGAGATTTTTAGTAACAAATGTGTAGGGGTCTAATATGACAACTCTAAACGGAATAGTGAATGAACCTTTCTTTGTGCGAGTGTGCGCGCGTGTGGGGAGTACAACTATAATACTTGCTATGAAAAGTGAAACTCTAATGTTAGTTAGTAGAAAGGTAGATTTTATGAGGTGCAAAAGCTGAGCTTTGGAGATTCATGCAATTAGGCAGTACAGATATAATTTGCTTATTAAGAATACCGCTTTTATTCAGCATAGAGTTAATAAAAAGCTTGAATATTAATTAACTGGAACCTATATGAATGTCTGGCATTTGAAACGAGACGTGCAAAAATAACCAAAATTTGACATTAAAATAACAATAATCTGTATCAAAGATGAGCAATGTGTTTGAGAAATTAAAAACAAATTTTATGATAGATGCGTAAGGAAAAAAGATATGATATTTGAAGTACAATACTAAACTACTTCAATCATGATTTGAGTATTATTTTGTGCGAACAAATTCAATGCTTGACATTAATTAGTAATGCTTGACATTTGTATAATTTCACTTTATTAGAGTTAATAAAAGTTCCATGTAATGTTTTTAAAACATGTCCATGTAATGTTTTTAAGACATGTAGATTGAGTGTATTCATGGCAAAACCTTCTTATTCATAGAAGTTTAATGTGCATCATTTTAATCTAGACATGGCTTTGAACTCTATTTCTATCCTTTAGTTTTGACAATTTACATAATAAAGATGCATAAAATAAACATCCAAAATTATCATTAAAAACGATGCAACTTAATGAATCTAGGGAATTAGTAATAACAAATAAATGAATGCACGGGATTAGGTTTAATTTGGATATATCATTATCATGTTACCAAACTTTAATCCTTGACATCTATTCTTGAGACCGGATTCAATGAATTAACATTCTCTTCCTTTATTCTACATATTATTTTCTTTTTTGCTTTCTTTTTACAGAGTGCATACATGTCACTAGACTTTAATCCTTGACATCTCTACTGTGAATCCAGATTCAATGAATTATTATTATTTTATTTATTATAATTATTATTTCCATTTTCTCTTTCTCTTTTTGCAGAGAATGCAGAGAATGCATAAGCCGGATATTTTTCAGCCTCCCTCCCTTGCGTATTAAGGCAACCATTATTCACAGCCAACACCTAAATTCCGCTAAATGGTCTTTGAATATTTACAAAATGGCTCAAAAGAGTCTTGATATATAATGGCCATTAAAGCTCAGAAAGGCATAATTAGATGAATTCCTTTGAAATATAGAGTAAGATATGAACCGGAACTTATTTTATGTCAAAATAAAAATAAAAAAATAAAAAAACGCTCTTGAGCTCGCTTCCTCAATCACATAAATTGATAAATCTAAATCGAAAATGCAGTCCAATAAGAATGGAGAGAAAACAAAAAAGGAATTACTCATAATGAACCTCCTATAAACGAATTTATGTCTTAACTATTTTATTATGCTTAGACATGTTATATTTGGCGGCAAATTTTAATGCACTAAAGACATATCATTGGATTGAGAGAATATGTAATAATCTCAACCTATAATTATAGTTATGATGCACCAGAGAACTGTCAATCCTTAGTTTAAATACAATACATGAAAAATTAGGAATTAATTAGTGTATCGGTCCTAGGATTATTCTTTCATTAATTCGCTATTAGTGCACTGATAAATCATTAATGGGTTCTGTTAACCAGGAGATAGCTACTCCCAAACCTCTCTCTATCTCTCTCACCTAACTACTGCCCCAGGATCACTCGTTAACAAAGTCCATGATGAGTATAGTGGATATGACTATTTAATAAATCTCTCAGTACGCTCCATTTATATAATTTGATTGGCCTTGAATTCTATTTACGAACCCAGTGATTAGCAAACAAGAAAAATAATGAATCCAGCGGTCTTCAATATATGTGTTCCTCGATTAGGAGCCCAAAGCGTTAATGGTGAAGGTAAATATGTTAGGAGTAATTTCGGCAGGAGGAGCGTTATATATATTGTTACCCCAAAGTGATCATGAATGATGGGGACTATGAAATATGAATGACACATGTGACCGAGTGATCAGTTGATACCAGTCGTCATTATTACTTGCTGTGCCAAAATTTCACTCAAGCTCTGCAGGTCACAAGTTGATGAACGCCATAAAAAACAATTTTGATATTAGATCAATATTAAAAACCATTAGCAGGTCTAAGTAAGAGCTCTTCATTTATTCATTTTTTTGCATAACTGTGGTTCGATGATGATGGTGATGGTGATACAGTCAAAATGTAGGGCCGGCAAATTGAAGTAAAAATATTCATTTTTTTTCTTCATTTGTTCATTCTTTGCTTAGGGTTATCGTTTTTTAGTGTTTGGACAGGGATGAAACCGTTAATTAAGGGAACATAATAAAATTTAATTTATTTTCCTGTTTTTTCTTTTTCTTTTCTCGCAATTTCCCTCAAATCAAACAGAGCCTTTAATACTAGACTAGAAGTTTCATTCATTGAGCTGCACTCGTTCTGAGCTCATTTAAGTATTACTGCATGGGTAGCTACCTCTTTAGCTCACTTTGATGCCCTTGTAGGATTCAATTCCATCAACCGGAAATGCAATTAAGTCCTGACCAGAAATTTATTTTACCGTTTTAATTAGGTTCTATCCAAAAACTTAATAAGCCAACGCATTTTGGTAGAGAAATTTAAAATTATTTATTAGCTATAGCATTTTCTCATATATCCTTGTCATGGAGGAGAGCATTGCAGTTCATCTTAATCAATGCACTTGAATGGATTGTAGATCAAAATTAATTTCCCATACTTCTTGATTCTTTCTATCTTGTTTAAGACGCACCGGTGTAGACAGCAGTATGACATGATTGTAAAACTTTCTTTTTCCTTTTTTTTGGTCAAAGATCCTATTTCCTTTGATATATTTGTCATTTATACTCTATTTATTTTGCTAGTTTCTGCTAAGTTTTTCATTTTGATTTTTCTTGGATTAAGTAATCTGGTTTTTGTTGCGAAAAGGTCGACGGAAGGATGAAATGTCAGTAGAAACTCTAGAGAAATATTATTTTTGGTTAGATAACACATTTATTTGTTTTATATTTAGCAACAAAGCTACGAGTAAAGGTAGCAATTGAGAAATGCTTTTGAATTGAGAATAGGTCAGTTAAAAGATTTACCATACTTAATATATTGTTTCAATCACGAATGTGGATACCAGTGCAAAAATTAATAAGGAAAAAAGAGATCTATATCTACATCATCAAATTTTAGTATGATCCCGACGTGGGAAAAACGAATGTGATATTGTTTACACACGAGCAAAAATTATAAATTTTAAAGCTATATAGTATATACGGATGATACACAAGCATGAAACAAATAGACCGCAAGTAGGTTAGAACAAGTATTGTTTATTTAAGAAAGAATATTTGACTAAACTATATATTTTAATTTTATGTGTTAAAAGGTTTCTAATGTGCGCCTTAGATTCAATATAAAGATGCACCTATTGATGTATGGATTAGACTATTTTAATAGATGATCCACTCCATTCATCATGATTTAAATGTCTCAAAACATCTCTAAAACAAAAACATAGTGTTTCAATACTTCTACACATTTTTCATTGTCTTTTCAGTTGCATTGTCATAAAATTATTAGTTTTATAATTACTTAATGCATGAGTAATTATGACCAAATATGCCTAATTTTTTGTGGACAAATCTTTGAAATAGACCACTTTTAAAACTTAATTAGCAAAATAGACCAACTTTTAGTCACAGTTGACCTATTTTGCTAATTAAATATTATCTTGGTTTATTTTTCTAATTAAATTTTTTCTTGGCTTATTTGAAAAAAATCATAATACTTTCTATTTTTTATTATATATATCCTCTTGTTTTATTAACTACATATTCACCTCGTCATGGAATTTTTTTATATTGTGGGTGTACCCTCTTATTTTTATTGTATTTCTTTTTCTTATTTGAAGTTAATGTTGGTCTCCCTTTGCATGCATAAAATTCAACTGTAGTTATAATTTCAAAATATAGTAATGACAATGGAAATTCATTTTATTATACTATACATTTGTTAACTACAACACAACACTTTCTAGAAGAACAATGCTAACTAAATTTACTCCAAGTCTTTTTAGGAACTTACTTTTTACAATTAAATAGAAAATTATAATTGCATCAAATATAACTTTTTCACAATTTATATATATAATCATGTTTATAATTTTTATGAACAAAATAGTTTTGAAATTGATAAAATTTTGAAATAGACCAATTTTGACATTTAATTAGCAAAATAGACCAACTTTTAGTTAAAATGATCTATTTTGCTAATTAAATACTTTCAATCTATTTTGCTAATTAAGTTTTAAAAGTGGTCTATTTCAAAGATTTGTCCTTTTTGTTTGTTTATCATCCAAAGCATATATATCGAAATGAGCAGAATAGATTAAGTAAATTGATTGAATATAACATAGTTTTAAAAGTGAATCCTTAGATTGAATCTAAGGTGACACCTTAAGAATCTTTTCCCAATTTATATGTCAAATAAATAATCAATCTGTAAGTTCCAAATGTTCAATTTTCTTAATTATTCTCTAAATTTTCCGACTCTAAAACAATTACAATCTACGAAACAAAATTTTTAGATAGGAACTTGTAGAAAACTGCCCTTCTTCACCAGTAAAACTTACACGCACCACATTTTGGATTAAGGGTATATTTGGCAACCTTTGATTATAATCTCTTTGGGTTATAATCTATTGTTACACTAGAACTCAAGAAGATTAAAACTTTAAGTTTTTGGTAAAGAAAATGATTTATAATGCATATGTTTTTAGTTAAAATAACTAAAATCATATCATATCATATCATATCATACTTTTTATAAAAGTCGAGTTTGAGAAAAACTTTCCATAGTCAATATTACCCTAAACCCTTTTGGATATTACCTCCTAATCTTATCCTAATTAATAATATATCAAATTTTTAAAAGTAAAATCTTTAACCAAAAATTGATATGGAAAGAGATCAAACAATGAAACTAATTCTCTATCATATTAAAAGATGACATGTGTCCAACTAACTCTATCTTCGAGAATTCTCATTAAATTAAAACTATTCATATCCATAATTTAAAATTTCTATCTATAAAGAAGTGGAAAATTTTAATAATCAGATCTTTGTTAATTTTAAATAATTTGTAACTATCTACAATTACAAAATCTAAAAAATGTCTGTCCCTCCTTAATTATTTTAAAACTTAAATTTTAGTAAATCTCAAATAACTTTGAATTGAGCACTAAATTCCTAAATATTTACAACTCTCACAAAATCCTCAGTAAATTTGATAATTTCAGAAAATATCCAAAATATTTTGATTTTTGCACTTAACCTTCATAATGAAAAAATTAACCCTCAAGCACAGTATATACCCCTCAAATCATTCTTATTTACAAACAATCCTAAAAAATTTACACGACTAAAATTAACCCTCAAGCACAGTACATACCCCTCAAATAATTCTTATTTACAAATTATCCCATAAATTTACAAACAATCCTAAAAAATATAAAAGTTACAAATAGCTAACTAAAAATCTAAAATTATAAATAACACATAGAAAAATTTGAAAGCTACAAACAACTCCTTTAAATTCCTAAAATTATAAAAACCATTGACAAATCGGGATATTAAAACAAACCCTTGAAAAATAAAAAACATAAAGCCCCTAAAAAATCTTAACTTACAAAAACCCTTGAAAATCTAAAATTAAAAAGGCTCTTAAAATTCTACAATTATAAATGGCCCACAAAAATGCATAAATTGCAAACAACCTCTTTAAAAATCCAAAAAGTAGAAACAACCACCTTTAAAATTTGAAAATTACAAACAACCCCCAAAATTTAAAAATTCAAACAAACACATGAAAACTATAAAATTACAAGAAACCCCATAGAAAGCAAAAAATGACAAATAACACCTTGAAAATTTTAAAATTGCAAACAACCCCTAAAAATCTAAAAATCATAAACAAACCCTTAAATTAGAAATTACAAAGTAGTGCAAATAAAATTATAAAACTCAAAAATATAAAAGAACAAACAACCCCAGAAAAATCTAGAATTAGATACAACCCCTTTAAAAATCCAAAATTACGATCAACATCTTGAAAATTCCAATAATTACAAACAAACCTTTGGAAAATCTGAAAATTATATACATCCATTATTTGGGGTTTTTACCAAAATTTAAATAAAAAATATAAAACTTATTTGGGTTGTTAGGGTGTATTTTGGTCATTTGACTACACATAAACTAATAATGTTTATTTTACAAGTTTTCTCAGAAAGTTATTGGAGGTTTACTAAGAGTATTAAAGATATTGGAGATTTAGTTCCAAATACTAAACTTATTAAGGATTCATGAAATTTAACTATTTGTTAATTTTGAGGGTTTGCTGAAATTGCAAAAACCTTTAAAAATCTAAAAAATGAAAAAATACTCTTAACACTCTAAAATTATAAATGACCCCAAAAATTAATAAATTACAACTAAAAGTACAAACAACCCTTTAAAATTTAAAATTACAACCAACTCCTAAAAATTCAAAATTTCAAACAAACACTTGAAAAATATGAAAATTACCAAAAAACTTTATAAAAAGAAAAACATTATAAATAACACTCTAAAATTTAAAATTGCAAAGAGCTCCATAAAAATTTTAAAATAATAAATAGACCCTTTAAATTAGAAAATTAAAAACCAAAAAATATAAAAGAACAAACAACCCCCAAAATTTAAAATTACAACCAACTCCTAAAAATTCAAAATTTCAAACAAACACTTGAAAAATATGAAAATTACAAACAACCCCCAAAATTTAAAATTACAATCAACCTCTTGAAAATTCCAATAACTTTAACAATCTTTTAAAATATTTAAAATTATAAACATACGGTATTTGGGGTTTTGCCAAAAACTATTGGGGATTAAGTGAAAACGTAAAAGTTATTGGGTTATTGGGAACGTATTATGGTCATTTGACTATACATGAACTAACGATGTTAATTTTGAGGCTTTTCTGCTAAAAGTTATTGGGGTTTTAGTGAAAGTTTTAAAGATATTTGGGATTTAGTTCCAAACACTAAACTCATTTGAGGTTTAATAAATTTTACCCATTTTTTAATTTTGGATTTTAAAAATATATAACTCCTAAATTGTATGTATTTTTAAATGTGTCCATAAATCATAGTAATCGTAAATTTGCCTCTAAAATTATTTTATCAGAAATTCCCCCTAAATTCATCGCTTTTAGCAGGGTTTCCTAATAAAGTTTTAAAGTTAAAGGGGGTTTTTATAACCTCTAAACTTAAGAGGGTTTCCTGATATTTTCAAAGTTATGCGGGTTATCTAATTATCGTCCAAAGTTAAGGGGAGTTTTCTAAAATTTAGTCTTTAAAATAGTATACTATGTTTGTTGAGTCGAAAAAGTTTTGTTTGATTGACTTTGAAAAGAGATTACAATCACACTCTCGATTCTGAGAAAAGAAGATTGATTTGACTTCTCTTTTGTATGGGTTCTTGGTGGCGAAAGAAGGCTTCACTCAATGCTCACGTAGAGATCCGCTTTCCGTTGATGATCAGAACAACGTAGTTGATGATTGATGAAGAACTTCGATCTTTCTTATGCATAGCTGAATTTTCAAAGTCCCTGTTCATAGCTATTCACGGCTATTTATAGGGCTTTAAGCATGTAACTATCATGCTAGAATCGTGGAAAGCGTGGGTTAGTGGGCATAGCGATGCCCACCACTTAACCCACGGGTTGTTGTGGCTTCGTGGCCTTTGGGTTTGCTACGAGGCGAGCCGTTAGATGACGAGCTTAGCTTTTCATTGGTGGTGAACCTTGATTGAATGGCGAGCTTGAGCTTCTTGAACCGTTATGCAGGCAAATTTTGATTGCATAACGAGGTCCGCTACTTGGATGAACCGGCTATATGACTAGCTTTCTTTGTTTGGGCGAACTTGATCGAATGCATTTATGCATTTTGGTTGGATAGCGAGCGCCGGCTGCTAGGCGAACCTCGTATGAAATGGTTGGATGGTAAGCCATTTGCTGTGGCGAACCTTGTATGAAATGGTTGGATGGCGAGCTTCGCTGCGTGGCGAACCTCAGTTGAATGTCGAGGCTCACTGCTGTAGGCGAACCTCGGTTGAATGTCGAGGTTCACTGCGGTAGGCGAATCTCGTCTAAATGAAGGGCTTCGCTGCTTGGCGAACCTCGTCTAAATGGAGAGCTTCGCTACTTGGGCGAACCTCGGTTGAGTGAAGAGCTTCGCTGCTTGGCGAACCTCGTCTGAATGGAGAGCGTCGCTACTTGGCGAACCTCGTCTGAAGGGAGAGCTTCGCTGCTATAGGCGAACCTCGAACCTCGACTAAATGGAGAGCTTCGCTGCTATAGGCGAACTTCGCTTGGAAGTCGAGCTTCAATGTTGTGGACGAACCTCGCTTGAGAGTTGGGATTCATTGCAGTGGGCGAGCCTCGGTTAGATGGAGAGCTTCGCTACTTGGCGAACCTCGGTTGAGTGAAAAGCCATTTGCTTGGCGAACCTCGTCTAAATGGAGAGCTTCGCTACTTGGCGAACCTCGGTTGAGTGAAAAGCCATTTGCTTGGCGAACCTCGTCACGAATGGAAGCGTCGCTACTTGGCGAACCTCGTCTAAATGGAGAGCTTCGCTACTTGGCGAACCTCGGTTGAGTGAAAAGCCATTTGCTTGGCGAACCTCGTCTAAATGGAGAGCTTCGCTACTTGGCGAACCTCGGTTGAGTGAAAAGCCATTTGCTTGGCGAACCTCGTCTAAATGGAGAGCTTCGCTACTTGGCGAACCTCGGTTGAGTGAAAAGCCATTTGCTTGGCGAACCTCGTCTAAATGGAGAGCTTCGCTACTTGGCGAACCTCGGTTGAGTGAAAAGCCATTTGCTTGGCGAACCTCGTCACGAATGGAAGCGTCGCTACTTGGCGAACCTCGTCACGAATGGAAGCGTCGCTACTTGGCGAACCTCGGTTGAGTGAAAAGCCATTTGCTTGGCGAACCTCGTATGAAATGGTTGGATGGTAAGCTTCGCTGTAGGCGAACCTCGTATGAAATGGTTGGATGGCGAGCCCATTGCGTGGCGAACCTCGGTTGAGTGAAAAGCCATTTGCTTGGCGAACCTCGTCACGAATGGAAGCGTCGCTACTTGGCGAACCTCGGTTGAGTGAAAAGCCATTTGCTTGGCGAACCTCGTCTAAATGGAGAGCTTCGCTACTTGGCGAACCTCGGTTGAGTGAAAAGCCATTTGCTTGGCGAACCTCGTCACGAATGGAAGCGTCGCTGCTTGGCGAACCTCGTCTGAATGGAGAGCTTCGCTGCTATAGGCGAACCTCGAACCTCGACTAAATGGAGAGCTTCGCTGCTATAGGCGAACTTCGCTTGGAAGTCGAGCTTCAATGTTGTGGACGAACCTCGCTTGAGAGTTGGGATTCATTGCAGTGGGCGAGCCTCGGTTAGATGGAGAGCTTCGCTACTGTAGGCGAACCTCGTATGAAAGTCGAGCTTCGCTAAATGGGCGAACCTCGTCTTAAGATCAAAGTCAAGTTTCAAGACGAATGTCGAGCTTCGCTCCTCTTGTGAACCTCGGATTAAGGTCGAGCCTCGCCTCTTGAGCAAGTCTCGTTTTGAAGCTTTAACAACTAGGGTGCGCGTGACCCTCGCCTAGAGGATTTTTTGACTGTCTACAAGACCCCCTTCAAAGTTTTCAGACTTGAATCAGGTTGTGTGGGGTCTGGAATACTTTGAATTTTTTCTAACAGCTGTCGGCGAACTTCACACGCCAACCTCGTCAGGAATTCAAATATGAGAGCAAGGCTACGGACCTCGCACTCACCGACACTAGGCGTTTCGTTTTCGATCCCTTTTTAAACCCGCATCATTGGCAAATTAGGGATTGACCCTTTCAGTGACTTATCACATCCACAGATCTCGTCCGTAGATCTCGCATCGATGATCACGTGAGAGATCTGGGCCGGATCTCTCGGCCGTCAGTTGGGTTCTTCGAGATGCTATATATGATAGCGAAGGCATGAGAGAACCCTCACCGCCATCTTCCTCAAGCCACCAATCTAAATCACCGAAATCCCCTTGGCCTTCGAAGCAATGGCCCCAAAACCGCTGCTGGCAAAGGCAAAAGGCCCGCTGGGACTTCTGGCTCTCCCCAACCGCCGTCCGCTTTCACAGGTAAAAAAAAAGACATCGCTCGCCAAGACATGACTTTTATAATCTGCCGTAGAGTTGATTTCATGGCATGATTTTCACTCTGGAGACGAGATTGATCTCAAAGATCATAACTTTCTAGCTGCGCCCGGTTTTTGAGCTTGCCTCATTTGGCTTGATAAACCTCATCGAGGTTCTTGATCTTCCAGATCCCCATAGGGTCTCTGTTTTGAAACTCGCCTGTTTGGCGAGGTTTGATTCTTTAGATGAGGCTCGTTTTGGCGAGTCTCGTCTTTTTGAATGATGAGTTTTGTTTAGCGAGGCTCGTCTTCTTAAAGGATGAGTCTCGCTTGCTTGTTGGACGAGGTTCATTTACTGTAGACGAAATCCGTCTTTCTGACGAGGTTCGCTCAGTGATGACGAAGTTCGTCTATTTGGCGAGGCTCGTCATCAGAATGACTTTGTTCTTTTGAAGTGGCGATTTAAACCTCTGAGACTTAAACTTTTTTCTCTCTTTTCTTTTGTGTAGTTGAGCATCCCTCTACCCCCATCCCTCAACGGGGTGCTTTCGGAGCAAACGGTACTCAGGAGGCAGAACCTGACTTTCTATCTTCACTGGCGCATATCCCTGTATTTGCGGACCGGAATGAAGAAGAATTGAAACTGCTCTCTGAACCCTCGACACCCACACTTAGGCGTTGGATTACAGATGCCCCTCTGGAATCTGTCAACCGGGACCAGATTATAAAGCCTGTCTTCTTATTTGGCGATGATGCTGAAGATCCAGATCTATTGGACTTGGGTTCGTACAAGTGGCTCCGAGTGGTAAACTCACGCTACATGTTCTTGCCCGCAATGGAACGTGACTATTCACTTACTTCACTAAGAGCAGCTTCTGCTTCTAGAAAGATGAATTGGGATCTAACTCCTACTCAAGATGGAGTAATGTGTGGTCGCTTTTCCCGCGATGGTGCACAGGTGGACCGCCATGGTCATCATGTAACTGGTCTACAACCTGGGCTTTTCCAGAGGGAGCTTCCTGTTGGTGAATCAGCCGTCGCGGCCAACACTTTTGGTCGTGCTTTCCATAAGGCGGAGGGGCAATTCCCTGCCAAAGATTTCCGGACTCCTGGCTGGTCTCGATGGGGTTCTTCTCAATGGTGGCCTCGCGTCACTGAATACATTCTAAAAGAAAACCGTGACGAATTGGAGAAGTTTGGCCTTAGGGCTCCGATCAGGGCAACTCAATTGGGCCTGAGGAATAACTCTCAGCAATTCCTCGGGATTTTGGAGTTGTATAACCCCGATACCCACACTTTCTTCACTCCGGATGGCGAATTGGGGATTGCTTTGCACGAGATGGCCGAGGTTTCTGGACTACCTCATGGAAGGTATCCGTACGAGGAGTACATCCCGGGGTATAAAGAACTGATGGATTTGGAAAAAGATCACCCCCAAGTAGTGGAGACCTATTGGGAAGTGATGTGCCACTATCATATTTGCACATGTAGGCACGGACGCGCTGATAAGAAGGGGGAGAAGTTCATTAGTCATAATATTTGGGCCCACTACCTCTTTGAAGGGCTGGATGATAAGGAAGGTATTGTGGTGCCCCTGAGTCCTCTTGAGGCGGGTACATTGTCGCGGCTTGTGCTTGACAACCTTCCGCTTTCTTATGTGACTTCCTCAGACGAGCATGGCTTCCCGGCAGGGACGACGTTTGACACTTATATTTATCAGAGCGGGGAGCCGATTTCTTCAAAGGCGGTGCTAGCAGGCTACCTCATGTTATGGCTCAAACACATCGTCGTCCCCACCAGCAGCTTTGATTCATTGGCCGCTGAGGTGATTTTCCCTGCTGTTTGCTTAGCTCACGGGCGTCAGTATGCACTTCTTCCTGCCATGATTGCCCGTATTCATTGGGGATTGCGGCGTCTTTGTTACGCCTTCTGCCATGGTACTGAGAACCCAAGGGTGGAATTACCATACGCCTATCTTATGGCGTGGTTTGTCATCTGCTTGCCCTACTCTCATGGGTACACCCTCTGCTCATATAGAGGGACAAATTACTCCTTTCATCCGAGGCTAGAAGCGTCGATTGGAGCCGACATTACATGGCTTCGGTGCGGCGCGCTCTCCGGGACTACAAGAATTATTCTTTTAACCGGTGCCTCCCACATTTTCCTGGAGTCAGCTATGGACAAGCTTTGGTGGATGAACCCAATGCTCAGGGTTATACCACTTTGTCACTTGGTCGCTTTTATGGCTCATGAGCATACGGTAGGTATTTTATCTGCCGTTTCGGTCCGTTATCGTGTGGAGCCTTATCTACCTACGCTTTGCGTCGGTTCGGGTATGATCAGCGTATGTCGGTAATCCCAATTCTCAATTACAATCCGGCGGTGCGGCTTAGTTGTGGGAGCGGGGCTTGATGCTTGGACCGTCATTTGGCGATGCGGTGCTCGTTTTCTCTTCGCAATGAGACCCTCAATCCGGACGACGTTAAGCTTATTGCAAGTGGCATTGCATGGCAAACGCAGATCCGTGTTTTAACATCAATTCATCGGGGTTGCGTTCGATTCGGCGTCGTTATAGAGAAGGCCAGACTTCAACGAGGAGCCGCATTCCTGGGCTGAAGGAATATTTAAGTGCTGAGAAGGATGTTGGTGCGGAGACACCGCATCCACCTAGCCCTCATGAAACACAGGCGGAAATAGATGAGGCCCTGAATGAGTACGGCAGCAACATTCCTTCTTCTGCTGGTGTTGAAGAAACTTTCGGGGCTGAACCTGTATCAGAGGCACCTAGAGATTTTGTTCCTTTTGATGAACCATCCGAACATCTTCCGCAAGATCCTCTTGAAAGCTCTACCTCACCCAGCCGATCTGTTGGAGCTGTGCCCCAAGAAACCACCCCCACTTCAGAGCCTGGAGGAAGCGAAGCCTTGGTACCAGCAACTCAAGGATCTAAAAGACCAGGGCCTCCTCGGACCAAGCGTGTAGTCAAGCGGGTAAGGAGAGAAGCCTTGATTGAATCTGCTGCCAGTTTGAGCCCCATTACTGAAGGCCTTCGATCTTTGCCAAAAGTATCTTGGGATGATCTTTGAAGAGTCTCACGTAGTTCTTTGTCGTTTGAGGCGAGAACCCGGGACAAGATGATGATACGGCGATCCCTGCCGCGGTTGTGCCTGAGACCTCATTTGCTTTGACTGTCGTCACCACCCCCTCAATTGAAGTTCCGCCAATCCCAGCCTCGGCTTGTCCGTCGGGCTCAAATCCTTCTGCGGGTACCCCTTCTTCTTTTGACTTGTCGAAAGACTACGGGGTATCTATGATTCACAATAATTTCTTTGCCATCCTAAAAGAATCTCCTACTCAAGTGTTGGGCGTGGTGGGGACTTTCTTTGGAATCAAAGTTTTGGAACCCCTCACGGATGTGATGCGAGCGACCAGCGCTTCTGACTCTGTTGCCTTACGAACCTATTTAGTGCAGTGAGACCCTTTTCAACAAATGGCGAGCAGTGACCAGTCTCTTCGTTCCATGATTGAGGACCGTGCTATGCATCTTAGGAGAATAAGAGATGATACCCAATTTGAGCTCCAACGTCAAATGCTCGAGAAAAGCGGACTATTGGGAAGCTCTTTGAGGCGGCAGCGCCTGTATGATGAAAAGAAAAGGGTTCTTTGGCCAGCGTAATGCAACAACTCTGGTTGACTCCTCTGGTACTCGTCGATATTCGGGCAAAATTGGCGGAGAGAGTGGGCTAGCGGTACGCTCTTGAAACATCGGACTCGATAGCTCAATGTAGCATGAGGCCCATGCAGTGCAAAGTGAATCGATGACACGGAAGGGCGTTCTTTGTGAGCCAAATGCCTGTACTTTCCGACGATGATCTTTATAAGCAGGCGACGGAGGAGGTCAAAGTCGCTCAAAAGGAAGCTGTGGACAAGATTGCTTCTGAGATCCGCCAAACGCTTGGGAACTTGTAACTCATGTACCTTTGATTTTGTTATAAAATTTCGACTTTGGTGTCCATTTAATGTTTTCTTGTGTCATTTATATCTGCAATTTGGAATTTTTAGCAAACCCCCAGCTATCAACGGACTTGGTATGTCTTTACCAACTGCCGTTTGAGTTGGACTAGCCATACTTTTCCCCTCAGTATGGTGAGTTTTCGAGGAGTTTCTTTTAGACTTAATGCTAAAATCTCCCCTCTATCCTTAGCCGTTCAAGGCGTTGGATTAAAAGATAAGGGCAACTCGTCTGATAAACCACCCTCAGGAATAAAATAGTGTGGGAGTGATCAAATCATTCAATGACATAAAAGTGTAACGATCGTGATCAGAAAGCAATCAAGTTGTTCAGTGACATGAAAGTATAACAACACTGATCGTGAACAAAGTCATTTAGAGGAATGACCATGTGGGAGTAGTTAAGTCGTTCAGTGACATAAAAGTATAACGACTATGGTTGAAATAAAGGCACATCTCATGGTAGGCTACCATCAGGAATAAAACCGTATGGGAGTGATCAAATCGTTTAGTGACATAAAAGTATAACGATCGTGATCAGAAAGCAATCAAGTTGTTGTTGACATGAAAGTATAACAACGATGCATGAACAAAGTCATTTAGAGGAATGACCATGTGGGAGTAGTTAAGTCGTTCAGTGACATAAAAGTATAACGACTATGGTTGAAATAAAGGCACATCTCATGGTAGGCTACCATCAAGGAATAAAACGGTATGGGAGTGATCAAATCGTTCAGTGACATAAAAGTATAACGATCGTGATCAGAAAGCAATCAAGTTGTTCAGTGATATGAAAGTATAACAACAATGATTATGAACAAAGTCATTTACAAGAATGACCATGTGGGAGTAGTTAAGTCGTTCAGTGACATAAAAGTATAACGACTATGGTTGAAATAAAGGCACATCTCATGGTAGGCTACCATCAGGAATAAAACCGTATGGGAGTGATCAAATCGTTTAGTGACATAAAAGTATAACGATCGTGATCAGAAAGCAATCAAGTTGTTCAGTGACATGAAAGTATAACAACAATGATTATGAACAAAGTCATTTAAGGAAATGACTCTGTGGGGTTAACTGAGTCGTTCAGTGACATAAGAGTATAACGACTATAATTGGAATAGGAGCACATCGCATAGTAGGCCACTATTGGTGAGGGAGTGATAGGGTGTATCACTTGGTTAGCCACTATCTAACATAAAGTCACTCGGACGATATGGAAATGATCAGGTCGTTCAGTGACGTAGAAGTATAATGACTGTGATGAAAACAATCACATTGTTGATGGCGTGAAAGTATGACCACCGGATTGACATGAAGACACATCATTCGATAAATCAAAATTAGGTGGCGGTAGTTGTTCATGGGGAATTGAAACATTGGCTCATCGTTGAGTAAGCCCATACGGGATGGCGAACATCATTGATACGAATAACAAGCGTCGAAAAATTAGAATATTGGCATCACTTGGTAGGCCAATGGTGGACATCGTAAAGATAAAATATTGACTTGGTAGGTCAATACTTAGAAGCGATAAGATAATTGATTAGGGGTAATATTTCTTGAAACTTACGTTGATAGGCATCATGATTTTGTTGCCTTCTTGATTGGTTAGGCTGATGCGCTCCATTCGAGTAGACCGACTCCACTACGAATGGCCCTTCCCATTTTGGTTGAATTTCCCTTTCTTTTGGAATTCAAAATCATTGGGCGTCGGACGGCGAGCGCGAGTCGCCTTCCTTGAAAATACGACATCGGACTTTCTTGTCAAATGCTTTAGAAATCGGTGCGGTATAACTTCGATATCTTTGTTGAGCACGTAGTAAGCTTTTCATCCAGCATTTCAAGTTCTTCAAGGCGTCGACGATGATTTTCTTCAGTCGTCATTCCAGTGTTTAATGCTATTCGTAGCGACGGAATTTGAATCTCCATCGGTAAAATAGCTTCACAACCATAAATTAAAGCATATGGGGTGGTACCCGTTGGTGTGCGAACCGTTGTACGGTAAGCCCACAAACTTTGTCCCAACTTATCATCCCAATCCTTCTTATTTGAAGAGACCATCTTGGTAAGGATCTTGATGATCGTCTTATTAAAAGCTTCAGCTTGTCCGTTCGCCGCAGGATAGTAAGCTGTTGATGCTAAATTCCGGATTCGGATTTTATCGCAGAATCGCGTAAAAGCATGACTGACAAATTGTGGACCATTATCGTGGACAATCTGTCTTGGCACACCGTATCGGTATATGACGTGATGTTTGACAAATTTGATCACATCAGTAGTCTTGACCATTCTCAATGGAATAGCTTCCGCCCATTTTGAGAAATAATCAGTTATCGCCAATATGAAACAGTGTCCTTTTGAAGAAGGCGGAGAAATGGGACCAACAATATCCATTCCCCATGTTTCAAAGGGCCAGGACGTGGCGGTAGGATGCAAGTGTTCCGGCGGTTGGTGAAGGTAATTAGCATGTATTTGGCACGCATGGCATCGTTTAGCGTAAGCCACGGCATCCCTTACCATTGTCGGCCAATAATAACAGAGTCTACGCAGCCGGTCCCATAACTTGGGCCCAGGCTGGTGTGCTCCACAAACACCGTCATGAGCTTCTTTCAAGACTTGCTCTGCTTCCTTAGTTGACAGACATCGAAGCAGTAACCCATCATATGACCTTCTATATAAAGTCTGTAATTGGGAATCATAATAAAATCTTGATGCTCGTCGACGAATTGACTCTCTTTCTTTTATGTCTTCGGGCAATATCCCATGCAAGACATAGTCGATGACCGGGAACCGCCAATCTCGTGCTTCAAGTGACTTAGGCTCGTCTTCGACTGCTTGGATCTGTAATGCATATTTTGGCCGGAATAGTTGCCGACTAGACACAATAACCTGCTAAGTAGCATTCTCAGGCAGGGCTAGCGTAGCTGCAAGAGACGCCAACACATCAGCATAAGTGTTCTGTAGACGGGGTACATGATCAATGTAAAAGCTTTCAAACGAGTCCGCTAAAGTCACGGCTGCTGCATGATGAGGAATAAGGTCCTCGTGCCTGACTTCGTACTCTCCTCTTAGTTGTTTTACGATTAGCTGTGAATCCCCAAATGCCTCAAGGTGTTTCACGCCTAAATGTTTGGCTATGTCGAGACCAATCAATAACGCATTATACTCTGCTACGTTATTGGTGCATGGTTCTGATAACGACACAGCTCGTGGTATCACGTGGTTTTGTGGAGATATCAATACTACCCCACTCCCTACAACGCCGCCGTGGTCGCCTCGCTGCCCGCCAAAGAACAACCGCCATACTGTTCCTTAGAGACCAGATTAGCTTCATAAGGTTCATCGGGCATGTCTTGATACAATTCGACTTTCCTTTCAATGGATGGTTAGCCATAAGATCGCATACCTTGACCCTTCATCGCCGAGGTTTGAAGTGAATGTCGATCGAGATAATAACAATGCCCATCTAGCCATTCGACCATTCAACGTGCCAGGCGGGTCATGAATACCCGTATAGGGTCAATTTTGGAGATGACGTGTATGGTCTGTCCCACTAGATAGTGCCGCATCTTTTGGATGGCGAAGACCAAAGCCAAACATTCCTTCTGAATGGGAGGATATCGATATTCGCCCCGACGCTGTCCCATCGAGGTAATAGACACTGCTCGTGGCCATTGTCATCGTCCTGTGCTAAAAGACCTACCAACGCATACTCTGTAGCGCGGATGTAAATCAGAAAGGGCTTTCCTGACTTAGGTGCAACTAACACAGGGGGATTAGAAAGATATGTTTTGATCTCTTCGAATGCCTTCCGGCAATCTTCATCCCAAACGAACGATACACCTTTCTTCATGAGCTTCGAGAATGGTTGACATTTCCCCGATAAATTGGAAATGAATCTGCGAATGTAAGCCAAACGCCCTTGGAGACCACGAAGCTCCCTAAGGCTTCTAGGAGGTGGAAGTTCCTGGATAGCTTTGATCTTGTCCGGGTCGAGACGTATACCATCTGCTGTGACCACGAACCCTAAGAATTTACCACTTGACATCCCCAAAAAGACTTGGTTGGGTTCATCTTCAAGCGATGTGCTCGCATTATCTCGAATGTTGTCTTCAAGTCATGCAAGTGATCACCTTTGTGACGACTCTTAACTACTAAATCGTCTACGTAGCATTCCACTGTCCTCCGTAAATGTTTTCGGAAAATAGTGGTCATGGCACGCTGGTATGTAGCCCCCGCGTTTTTCAAGCCGAAGGCATAATCAGATAACAAGATATTCCCTCGACGGTGTTCGAAAGCAAAGGTGCTTTTCGCCATCGATGCATTTTGATTTGATTGTACCCTGAAAAGCCATCCATAAAAGACATCCTCTCGAATCCACATGTGTTGTCGATGATAATGTCCGTAATTGGTAGAGGGAAATCGTCTTTCGGACATGCCGCATTTAAGTCTCGGTAATCAACACGGTCGGATCGTCGTTTTCTTTACCACGGTACTATATTTGCTACCGGTCGGGATCTTTGCACTTCGGATGAACCACGCTTTGATCGGCTTCTCGATTTCTTTCTCGATGGCTTTCATGACTGGGAAAATCGTCGTTGTTGTTGTTTAACGGGTTTAGCTCACGGCTTAATGTTAAGGCGATGCATGGCCACTTGAGGGTCTAAACCCCAGATATCTTCATAACTCCATGCTAAGACATCGATATATTCCCGCACTCAAAGCGATAAGGCTCTCCTTTCTTCACCACAAACTATCGCTATGAATATGGGTTTTGGATTAGCTTCGCCCCCATATTTACTTGGATTATTTTATCATCGGTGGGTGGTTCCGTTGTTCAAAACGATGTTCCCATTGCATTCCAAGTCGTTGACTCATTGGATCCTCCAATAGCGTAAGAGATCATCTTCTTGGATCTCTATTGATCACCGAGGTCATATTGGCCATCAAGGACTTAAATTCATGTCCATACCGACGTAATCCCGTGAAGTTGCTTCAAGATGAGTGATCCGACTCATCCGGCCAGAACATGCCATGAGTGCGGCGACTCATATCCCAACCCTTTATGAGTTTTATGATAATAATCATCGGTGGCCTTAGGGACATAAGCGGTCGGATCGGTGTTTTGATACCCTTTCAGTAGTTTAGCCCTTCTTTGTGAAGGAAATCATATCCCATTTTCTTCATCAAATGTTACCACGGCCAGAAATATGAAAATTGGGGTTCTTTTTCTTTTGCTTGGGGTTGTTCCACCTCGCTTGTAATGGTTTGTTGACCTACCCAAAGATAATGTCTTCGATCATTATTAGGGATGGTATCACAAAACCGCTTGTGAAGAATTAAAGTGCCTTTGAGTTGTCATAAATGACGACGAATGGGCATGTGCAATGCGTGTCAAAGATACAACCGTGGAAGAATTTCGATATCAAGTCAAGATGACTTTTAACACCCGCGCGTAAGCTAAATCATAATTTTCATTAAAACGACTATGTCGCCATTAGGATCATTCAGATCGACAAAGGGTTTTACATCATTGAAAACAACTCCTTGTTGGGACTCTATGTCACTTTACTACCTGCCATAGTCCTCGATCCGTGGTTCATCGGTTTGGCCTTCCTCAAGGTAGTGGATGTAATCCGAAAATAATTCTCCACACCTTTGAATGGTTGCCTTCCGCGACCAATGTTTTAACCATCCCTTCTTCATCTACATACTTCATGCATTGATGCAACGTAGATGGAACGATCAAATTTTCATGGATCCAGGGTCGACCCAAGAGCAAATTATAAGATGTATCCGCCGATGACATAGCATAACATCCGACTTCAAGTCTCCTATTTGGCATTTGAGTTTGATCTTGCCCAAGGGACGAATGGTAGCATTGAAACCGTAGATGGTAGTCCCTATTGTCGCTAACCGATGCACGCAGATCCCAAGATGTTGTATAATTCTCAATGGGATGATACTCAATGCATCCCGTCAACTTGAGCTCGGTTGATTCGGACAGATCCGATATAGCCAGTGAAGTACAACGGCCTATCATGCTTTGGGTTCTTCACTTGCATGTCCTCCGATGAAAAAGTAATGCAAGGTATCGGCCCTTTGAAGACCTGATGACATTGGGCACAAACTTCTGTTGTCCTTTCTGGGAAATGAGCGAGGAACGCTTCATTATCCGCCAACGCTTCTCGCAGAGCTTCTCTGGTAGATTGAGAGAGACGCAAGAGCTCAAATAAAGTAATTCTCGCCGGGATGTTGGAGAGTTGGGCTAACACGTCGAACTGGAAAGGAGCCTTCGAAGTTTCAGGCATGTCCTTCCTGAGTGCTTTGTTGTAGCGGATCTCCCTTGTCTTGGACCCTGGCTGGCTTCTTCTTGCTGTCGGGTGTTACCTCGGGGTACTCCCTTAGGAACTCTTTTCGCCTCGGGTGCCAGCGAGTACGGGATGTGCGGCCAAGGCGATATGTTGCTTGGTAGAGTCATTGACTTGCTCCTTTTCCGGCGCAGCAGAGGTGGCGTTACAAGTCTTCCCTTTTGACTTTGAAGAAGTCCATTGTTCATCTGATAACAAGTCAGGGTGAACCCACATAATTTCGCCTTTCGGCGTAGTGTAAGGGACCATACCTTGTGCCTCCCGCCGCTGGAGATCAAAGTTCACAACTCGCTTTCGCTGATGGATCGGTTTTACACCGTCCTGCACTTGGAATTCCGCAAAATCGCCAAATTGGAGAGCGACCATGTTTGCAGACACCTTCTTTTGATCCTCCCGCAAAGTCATAACACCTGCTTCTAGCAAGACCTGGATCTTGTCCTTCAATATGTAACATGACCCCGTCGGATGGTGTACCATTCGATGGTACATCGATATTTTGAATCATCCGTCCTTAAAGCTTCCTCAGGCTTCTTTATTTAGGAGCGTGATCTTGTTCATTTTAAGTAAAGTTTTAAGGATTGGGACGACCTGGTCATCCTTAAAATCATACTTCTTCTGAGGACGGCTGTCAGAAACATTTGATTTCTGCTTGAAGGGTCTCGAAGTAGGTTGGGTTTCCACAGCTAGAGTCTCCTTCCCCTTCGATTGCTTTTGAGGAGTAAAATTATTCGATTACCCCTTTTTAGGGCGAGAGTCACGAGGTTCTTCTGCCTCGATCCTCTTGACATGTTTTCAACTTTGTTCCCCTTGCCTCACCAATTCTTTCCAAGAGTGTGCTTCAACCGCACTCCATCTTAGAAAGTATGTTGATCGAGAGATCGCTCGCACATCGCGATGAACGCCTCTTCCGGTGACTTGGTCCCGGAGTGTAAAGATTGGTTTCGAATCTCTTGACAAAGTGTCGACAGACTCCGCCTCTTGCTTTCGCCAACAAAGTGGCCATAGACACCTCGTCATCATCGGTAATCGGGCCATAAAGAGCCTTTGCGATCTTTCCAAGAGTTGATAGAACCAGTGCTCTAACCTTCAAACCACTGCTGCGACTTTGAGAGTGCTAATGAATAATCGGTCATAATAGGATCATTACCCGCTATATGCCCGGCTATTGAAGTAGTAGATGTGTTGTGACGGAGAACTTTTTCCAATGAACCCACTAAGTTAAGTGGCTTGAATTTCGAGGATATGGGACATCATCCCATTCTATAGGATATGGCCTCGCCACCCCGACTCCTTAGATTGCCCTTGGGTTTGAGCATCCGGTTGCTTTTGGAAATCCCGCAACACATGATCTTGTCTTCTCTCAGACGCTGATTCGATTCCTGACATTGAGTGGACATCATGATCCCCGCCATAGCCTCTCGCTTCGATTTGATCTTCCTTCACCGCTCTTCTCTTGCCTACAAGTTTTCCATCATTATTTCTAAGCGATAGATTCTTGTTGCGCAAGAATAGTAGCTTGTTGCTCTTCAATCCTTCGGTACATTCTTCTCTCGCTCTACCATGAGGACGCCACCGATCACTAAAATCGGTATTGAAGGTTGAGGCGTAGCGATGCGAGTTCTCAAATCCTTGGACCCCAGACTAATTGGCTATAGTCAAACGGATTGACGCCCGCAGGTAAGACGTAAGCCGATAGCGCTTTGGCTATCTGATTAACACTCGTAACCCCGGGAATATTCGGTCCGACGATTCTGACTTCTTGGTTGGTCTTTTCCTCTCCCAACCATGTTGATAGTCACTCCATGACCATCACGGGCGCTTCGCTTTTATGGGGAACCGCCGCCCTGCCGTGCACAATCGCCAAAACCGAAGGCCGATGCGCCGATGAATACAGCGCGATCGTAGATGAGTTCTCAAGAAAGAATGAGACCGCATTTGATTGGCATCACGCCATGCAGAGATAATCACGAGATCTAAGGGTGTACCCCAATTGATTCAAAACGAGCCTCATATGAAAGAGGCTTCCTCGAAGTCGAAGTTTGGCTTAACCCCGGCGAGGTTGCCATTTCCTTTGATTCCGGGCGGTTCAGCTGTTCCCCACGAGGTTCCCCCGCTTAGAGGAGACCTCATGTTGGCGGTTCATTGTTTGGACGAGGTTCATCCCTTTAAAGGGGACCTCATGTTGTCGGGCGAGTTCGCCATTCAAACGAGGCTCGCCCTTCAAGGGGACCTCACGCTAGGCGCAGGTTCGCCACTTGGACGAGGCTCGCTCCCTTGAGGGGACCTCACGCGTAGGGCAGGTTCGCCACTTGACTAGGCTCGCCAGAGCCACGCTCGGCCTTGTAGACCCAGGTTCGCACTGGGACGACGTTGGTCTTGTGATCGCAGGTCGCGGTACCGGGCGACCTTCGCCTTGTTTTGAATGAACCCCGATGATGACGAGGTTCGCTGATTTTCTTCGGACGATAGTGGAATCCGTCCAACGAGACCAGCTCGAAGCCTCGCTGACGAAGCTTGGTTCTCGCCGACGCTGTTCAGCACGCCTCTAGAGGGACCATTGGAAGGTCCTGCCTTCTCAAAGGCAAGGCGAGGCTCGCCGTGAAGCCAAAACTTGGCTAAAACATCCGGTGGACTTCGTTGCTTAACAACCCATTTCTTAGCCCGCCGTTGACTTTTGGAGCCTTGTCCTTGAGAGACAGAGGCTGATTGTCGAGGTTCGCCGAGAGGATCTCAGCAGGCCATCTTCAAGTCTCACAGAGACTTCGGCGACCTATGTTGTCTTCACGGGCTAGATGCCCCAGGAAAGAAATTCCTCGTGACTTACTCGATCAAATTCGATGACCAAGGTTTGAACCTCGTTCCAACCGCAACCTTGTCTCGATTGCGCCACCACCAGCTGTTTGAATGAACGGTTGCTCCCACCGTGGCTCATCTCTCAGAGTCGAAAAGTTTTGTTTGATTGACTTTGAAAAGAGATTACAATCACACTCTCATTACGAGGAAGAGAAGATTGATTTGACTTCTCTTTGTATGGGTTCTTAAAGAAGGCTTACTCAATGCTCAGAGATCCGCTCGCTGACATCGAACAACGTGAGTTGATGATTGATGAAGAACTCGATCTTTTCTTGGTACGCAGCGAATTTTCCAAAGTCCCCTGCTCATAGCTATTCACTCGCTATTTATAGGCTTTAAGCATGTAACTATCATGCTAGAATCGTGGAACGCGGGTTAGTGGGCATAATCGATGCCCACCACTTAACCCACGGTTGTTGTGGCTTTCGTGGCCTTTGGGTTTGCTACGGGCGGCTTGCTATGATGACGCCTTCATTGATCGGTCGAACCTTGATTGAATGACGAAGCTTCGAGCTTCTTCAACTTCGTCGGGCAAATTTCAATTGCATAACGAGGTCCGCTACTTGGATGAACTGCCTATATGACTAGCTTTGTTGCCATTAACTTCAAATTTAATGCATTTATGCATTTTGAGTAGATAGCGAGCTTCTCACTGAGCTAACCTCGTGATGAAATGGTTGATGGTAAGCTTCGCTGGTCGCGCAACCTTGTATGAAATGGTTGATGGCGAAGCTTCACGCGGGCTAACCTCCTGAATGTCGAGGCTCACCGTCAGAGGCGAACCCGCTGAATGTCGAGGTTCACCGCGGTAGGCTTAATCTCGTCTAAATGAAGGGCTTCGCCGGGCTTAACCTCGTTTAAATGGAGAGCTTACTACTGGGCTAACTCTGTTGAGTGAAGAGCTTCGGCTGCTTAACCTCGTCAATGGAGAGCGCCGCTACTTGGCTAACCTCGCTCAAGGAGAGTCGCTATAGCTAACCTCAACCTCGACTAAATGGAGAGCTTCACGCTATAGCGACTTCGCTGGAAGTCGAAGCTTCAATGTTGTGGACGAACCTCGCTTGAGAGTTGAGATTCATTGCAAATGGGCGAGCCTCTAGATGGAGAGCTTCACACCGTAGGCGTAACCTCGCCTTAAGATCAAAGTCAAGTTTCAAGACTAATGTCGAGCTTCGGCCTCTTGTGAACCTCGGATTAAGGTCGAGCCGCCTCTTGAGCAAGTCTCGCTTTGAAGCTTTAACAACTAGGGTGCGCGCCTGCGGACCAGAGGATATTTTTACCGAATGGCAAGTTATCTCGCACTAAATATGAGATATATCGTGTGCCTAATAATTTATCATATCAAATAGGAAATACGCAACATTTTACTATAAGCATCCAACTAAGTGGTTTTTTTTTGATGACCTGAAAAGGATAGTTTAGAAAGGGAAAACTTGATATTTAGGCATTTGAAATGTTCAATATGTATATTAATTAGAAAGAATCATGTGTGTAAAATTATTCAAATAAGGACTTAACTTACAACGAAATTGTAATTTAATACATCCTTTGCTTTAAACATTTTATCTTTTGAATATTATATTTTGTAGACACATTTAAGTTTTTCCAATGTTTTGATTATGAGATGTTCAATAGGGTACCATTTCAAAAAATTCGTGATCTTTACCAATTAAGCAGCCTTTGAGATGTTCAATAGGTATTTAATTAAAAATAATTATGTCGATACAATTACTCAAATAGGTAGTGTTTAAGTTTTTCTTGAGTTTTGATTATGAGATGTTTAATATATAATTTCAAAAGATCTAAGGTCTTCACCACTTGCAATTATTTACGAGGTTTGAACTAGAATAACTATATCCCATTAGAATGTCACTAGCTACCAGGTACTAAGAAATAAATGAGTCCTTATAGAAGGTATAACTGAGTTAGTTAAACTAAAAAATTTCTGAATTACAAGACTAATCGAATGGGATGGAGAAGGGCACTTAAATAAAGAGGAATCTGATACTCATTAAAAAAAATTTAAGACATGAGTATATCTCCAATTACGTGAAATAGTCAAAGCCAACTATAAAGCAATATTTCACAACCCCAATTAAGTAAGGAAATAGACAAAAAAGAAACAATAATGATATTTAATCACGTACAATGCACGTGCATTCAAGCTAGTATCTGTAAAAGTGGGAGGAAACAGAAGAAAGAGAGGATGTGTAAGAGTAATAGGCCTTTTGGTCGTTTACTTGGTCAAACATGTGGATTATAATACAACAATAAAATAATCTAGGAATCCTAGATTATCTTGTTATAGATTATAGTCATAATATAATCCATTCAAAATGTGATTACCAAACATATACAAAAGTGGATTATAGTAAAAGTGATTATACTTCACTTTGACTAGTTTTCAAACATGTTCTAAGAAAAATTCATATAGGTTGTACAAATTTACGTGTTTATGAAAGTAAGTGTTGTTGGTTTTTTTTCCCCAATAGGGAAACTTGGTAAGGGAGTACTACCCTCCAGGGGGAGCCCATGTTCCAGCCATCACACCATCAGCAATACTCATATCTTTTTAGACTCAAATCTTTTCATTAAAATTCCTGGAATTAGGGCCCATCTTAAATTCATCCTAATTTCAAAAAAGCCAACATAGTATTCAAATTTGGGACTATTGAGTAGGGAGCAAACCCCACAAGTAAGGATCTTATCAGAATGCCCCGCACAGTGCAGGGTGTTTTGACCCAAGAATGATCTGTGCAAGGAGGGCATTTCGGTAAATATCTTGGCTCATGTGTGATTCTCATTTTCCTGCATAGTATTATGTTCTGATAGGGATACTGCTCAAACCCTACTCAACCATCTTACTAAACCCAGGTGGATGTTCATTTAAAATTAAATTAGGTTGCAAATGAGCTTGGATCCCTACTCACTGTTAATACGTCCTTGTCAGAGTTTATTCGTTTGAATAACTATTATCTTTGGGTAAAGCAACTTTCAAATAAGAGTTTTTATATGGAAACCACCTTTAAAATAGGGGTGTAATACAGGAATCATATTTATTGTTTAATTTATACAGGAACCACCTTAAAAGTATATTTCGTTTCAATCAATCACCAAAATTCATTTTTTGTTGACTTTTTTTTATCAAAATATCTTAACTACCACTGTGTTTACTGTTGGCTTCCTCTGTGTGTGTGTGTGTGTGTGTGTGTGTGTTTGTGTTTTTACTGTTGGTCTCTCTCTCTCTCTCTCTCTCTCTCTCTCTCTCTCTCTCTCTCTCTCTCTCTCTCTCTCTCTCTTCTCTCTCCTCCTCTTCCTCAGAATCGTGCCCTAATTCTAGAGGTAGAAGAAGAGGGAGATGGAAGAACAAGAGGGAGGGAGGGGGGAGGGAGAGCCCTAAATCTAGAGGTAGAAGAAGAGGAAGAGGGGAGAACAAGAGGGAGGGAGGGAGGGAGGGAGTGGGGGAGAGCCCTAAATCTAGAGGTAGAAGAAGAGGGAGAGGGGAGAAAAAGAGGGAGGGAGGGAGGGGAAGAGAGAGAGAGAGAGAGAGAGAGAGAGAGAGAGAGAGAGGACCCAACAAGAAATAGGATTGATCATCACATTTTATTGCACTTTTAAACCCTCATTATCTATTTTATTTGAATAAATATACCTCTAATATATTTTATCTTAATGTACGTGTTAATGAAGATTCATGAATAAAGCTCAAAAGAAATCAAATTTCCTCATTTTCTAACCATTTATTGAAGCGGGATCAAGCTAAGCAATCTACACATGTCAAAGAAACAAAGATTGAAAATGAAATGAAATCAAGTCAAAATCATATTGAATGATTAGTTACAAAGAAATGACGATATCTTCCAATCTGGAAGTGAGTTAACATATAATATATGAAAAGCCTATCTCAGAGCGAAGCCATCTATCAAGTCAGATTTTTGATACTAGTATCGATCACGGTGTCGATAGGAATTATCGATACCGATATCGATACATTATTGTGTAACACCCATGAATTTTCGATCGTAATTTTCTAATATTTTTGGTCGTATTTTTCTAGTATTATTTCCCTAATATTTTTTCGATCGTATTTTCTAATATTGCTTTTCTAATATTAAATATTACTTTTCTAGTGTTTAAATATTAAATGTTATTTTTAGTCCTTAAAATTAAATATTATTTTCTAAAAATATTATTGATGTTTTCTCAAATTTTAGGATTCTCTACAATTCAAAATAGAGTTTTATAATTATGTTTTTGATTTAGCTACATTATAAATTTAATAATTTAGATAAATACTTCAAGTCATAACCTTGATTATTGATATTATTTATGATTTAGTAAACTGAGTTTGGTATCAGTGCGTTTATCATTGTAATAATTAATTTTCTAATTTAGATATTACAATCACTGCTAAACCCTAACCCAACCTAACCTAACCTATATATATACATTATTTATTTTCTTTTTGAAAATTTCGTACCCAGCCGTTTTCTCTCTCTCTCCTCCGTTTCTCTCTCTCTCTTTTCTCTCTCCTCACATCACCCAGACCACCTCCATGCCCCCTCCTTCCACTGGCTTCCCCTCCGGCCCCTCCTCCATGCCCCCTCCTTCCGCCATTCCTTCCACCCCCCCTCCTTGACCCATTTTCGACCCGACCGCCGCCCCTTCCGGCCTCCGCCCTTCCCTCCTCCGCCGCCCGCCCTTTCGCCGAGCCGCCCGGTGCCGCCCTCACCTCCGACCCGTCGACCCCATCCTCAGCCTTCTACCCTGTTGCCCGTCGAGCCTCCCGTTGGCGCGTCATCGTCGTCGAACTCGGCAACATCGGCGGCGTTGTACCCGGTAGAACCCGTCGATCCGTTCGACAACAGAGCAAGATCCGCTTCCCTTTGACTCGTCTTTTCAAATATTTATATCCGTTATTAATTAATTGCATAGTTTAGGCTGCGATATGATTATATTGATATTACTACGGAGATTGTTTGTGAATATGAGATAATTCTGTTGTGGTATATTAGGTGAAGAGATGAGTGTGATATTTTAATAATTATTAAATTCTAATTAATTAGTGTTTGTGTTTTACTGTTGGTCTCTCTCTCTCTCTCTCTCTCTCTCTCTCTCTCTCTCTCTCTCTCTCTCTCTCTCTCTCTCTCTCTTCTTCTCCTCCTCCTTCCTCAGAATCAGTGGCCCAATTCTAGAGGTAGAAGAAGAGGGAGATGGAAGAACAAGAGGGAGGGAGGGGGGAAGGAGAGCCCTAAATCTAGAGGTAGAAGAAGAGGAAGAGGGGAGAACAAGAGGGAGGGAGGGAGGGAGGAGTGGGGAGAGCCCAAATCTAGAGGTAGAAGAAGAGAGAGGGAGAAAGAGGGGAGGGAGGGAGGGGAAGAGAGAGAGAGAGAGAGAGAGAGAGAGAGAGAGAGAGAGAGAGAGGACCCAACAGTAAAATAGGGATTGATCATCACATTTTATTGCACTTTTAAACCCTCATTATCTATTTTATTTGAATAAATATACCTCTAATAATATATTTTATCTTAATGTACAGGTTAATGAAGATTCATGAATAAAAGCTCAAAAAGAAATCAAATTTCCTCATTTTCTAACCATTTATTGAAGCCCGGGATCAAGCTAAGCAATCTACACATGTCAAAGAAACAAAGATTGAAAATGAAATGAAATCAAGTCAAAATCATATTCGGAATGATTATAAAGAAACGATTTATATCTTCCAACTGAAGCGCGGATTTAACATATAATATATGAAAATCGCCTATCTCAACGAGACGAAGCCATCTATCAAGTCAGATTTTTGATACTAGTATCGATACGGGTATCGATAGGGGTATCGATACCAGTATCGATACTCGTATTGTGTAACACCCATGAATTTTCGACACGTAATTTTCTAATATTTTCTGCATGTATTTTTCTAGTATTATTTCCCTAATATTTTTCGACATGTATTTTCTAATATTGCTTTTCTAATATTAAATATTACTTTTCTAGTGTTTAAATATTAAATGTTATTTTTAGTCCTTAAAAATTAAATATTATTTTCTAAAAATATTATTGATGTTTTCTCAAATTTTTAGGATTCTCTACGATTCAAAATAGAGTTTTATAATTATGTTTTGATTTAGCTACATTATAAATTTAATAATTTCGATAAATACTTCAAGTCATAACCTTGATTATTGATATTATTTATGATTTCGTGAACTGAAGTTTGGTATCCGTACGCTTATCATTGTAATAATTAATTTTCTAATTTAGATATACGCCTAAACCCTAACCTAACCCTAACCTAACCCTATATATATATACTATATTTTGAAAATTTCTCAGACTCCAAATGCTTTTCTCTCCTCCTCACTGGCTTCTCTCTCTCTCTTATGACTGATGACCTTCTTTGACTCAGAGGATGACCATTGATTTCTGATTTCATGATTTATGACGAGATTTTAATTGACTGGCTATTTTTCCGCTTTATGATGATTATTTCGACTTTTATGCCGAGATCGATATTGAGACCCCATACGATGACCACCCGCCTTTCCCCAATTCTCATTTTCCGACTCATCATCGACCACCAGACTCGGCCGACCGCCAGCCACCGCTTCACCTCCAGCTACCCATCGCCAACCTCCTCCGCCCACTCCCCGCCGCCTGCCGCCCCCGCTGACGCCACATCGCTGCCGTATCCCGCAACATCGACGACGCGAAACAATACCGAACCCTGCCGATCCGCTCGACAACCCGGTAAGATCCCGCTTCCCCTTTTTCAAATATTTATATCCGTTAATTAATTGCATAGTTTAGATCAGCGATATGATTATATTGATATTACTTATGGAGATTGTTTGACTAATATGAGATACCATTGTGGTATATTCTGAAGAGATGAGTGTGATATTTTAATAATTATTAAATTCTAATTAATTATGAAATGTTTTTGACGAAAGAATATTTTTAGAATATTTTTAGAATTATTATTATGAGAAATATGTTAGAAGAATTTATTTTGGAAGAGAAAATATTAAAGGAATATTGGAATTATTATTTTATTATTTTAAAAGTTTCAAAATCTCGTAGTGAAATTTCCGATATTATCCGCTTACATGTGTAGTTAGTCGCTCATGGCTCTTGTTATCGATTTCGCGACCGCTATTGATTATTCATGTTTTGATGCATTCGGTATTGATATGCCGCCGCTAATTACATTTATTCACAGCCTTGTTGTGTCCGTGAACCGTAGTAGTTCATGACTTAGGGACTTGGTTCGCTGCATGAACATGACCTAGTGACATGTGTGTGTTGACTTAGGAGGTGAACCCGCAGGTGATATCGCATCGCTTGACTTGATTTACCCGAGACCGCGGGATGGGAAAGTTGGTTCCACTATATCCGCGATGTATCTTCCATTCACCTGGAATTTGTGTAGTCGGTCCGGGTTGGGCTTGTTGAATTTGTGTAGTCGCTAGTACTGTATTCACCGAAGTCCGCCGAACCGGATGCTCATCCGCCTTTGCGTCTCGCGCAGTAGCGGAGATGCACTAGATTATGAACGCCATCCCGTGATATGAATTTCGACTCGGAGGGTTGATCCATGACCGCTTATAGGATGGCTAGGTACGGACATCGAAGTTGAGATATTTGACAGCTTAGGGCACCGATTGTACCGGACACCGATGCACATGTCGATGCTTTATTTCCGCTTGTATGTTCCATCCGTATAGTTTGGGGTTAGTATTTAGTTATTTACAACTGAGACATATGGTATATACATGAGGGTTTCCTTGTTTGATTATTTCGCCGACGACTACGCCTCGCTTGTAGATTTCTTTAATAATTCTCATTCGGATCTTTACATGGATGGTTAATCGTATTGTTATACTCATCGATCGCAGCTTCATTACTTGCATTCGCTGTATTATTATTATATGCTATTGCTTGTGGGATCTTGCGTGTGTTATGCATCACCGACGCATCTACTCTCTTGGTGTACGCCGATTTAGATGACGACAGTCCAAGATAAGCTCACACTTGAGCCGAGTTTCTCGCCAGAGAACCTTCCGCATCGGAGTAGATCGAGTTGAAGCTTAGTTTTCTTTTATTTTCGAGTTGATGAACTTTAGACTTCCTTCAAGATTTCCATTTTAACTTAGTTGATATTTGTTTTATGATTCTCTAGCTTTAGCCACATGTATTGTTTCGCATATGTGGACTTTTATAGTCTTGGATATTATTTTATTTGGTGATATGTACTCTTCTCGTTCGCGGATTATTATTTATTCTACCGGCCGTGGATTGGGATCTCGTGGATCGCGGATATATTTTTATGATTACTTGACGCCAGCGTATTAGATTGAGAAGAAATGTTTTTATTATTCGTATTTCTCCTCAACCTAATGTCAGCGGGCTTGTTCACGCATCGCCTTCGTATTTTGGGAAGCGGGCGTGATGTGTTTTTGGTGGTGGCATGTGTCCGAATCGAATCGACCGCTGTGTCTAGTCACGATCTCGCCTACAACTCCGAAGTTTCACAAGAAGAATAAGATAAATAATTTAGACACGATCACTATTCCATCCAGACTATGTTTAAACCCTTATCCTATAAGTTATGTTTTGATTTCTATCCTATTCGATTCGATTCGATTCTTACTTGATTTCCTTGTTCCCCTCTAATGTTTGAATTCTCGTTTTCCTCTAGAACCATGGCAGTCCCCTGGTAATAGTAATCCATCCCAGCGCCGATGCCGGACGAGATCCGCTGCCTTTTGAGATGATTCGTGGATTGGCACGAACCAAAGACCTCTTGGCAGACGTTTGCAAATGGGAGCCTCATTTCCAAGATCCTCCTCACACCGGAGCCTGAGTTAGGAGTTTCATATATGCACTCCGCCCTTTCTCGTGCCGAGGGGTCCCTAGCGCCAGAGGAGTTTCTCCAGTCACGGAGACTATCCTTGCAAAGGGCTCGTACTCCGCAGAGTGGGTAGGTCTCATGGATGTTCACCACCGATACTTGATCTGGTGGAATGCGAGAAGACTCATTTGGAGAGGCCGATTTTGTGGGAGACCTTCACAGAGCTCAATCGGGTACTTTCCTCACCGCCCGAGATGAGCTTTTGTGCAGTTTGTTGGCGCCTGCTGTGGAGGTCGACGGCCGATGAGTATGAGGCGGAGTTCTCCTCCCTTAGCCGCTATGCTCCCCACCTTGTTACTGCACCACCATCGGAGGTATCAGCCGTAGGGCCCGGACAAGTATATCGAATGGCCCTAGTCGGTAGAGCACTTGCGCAATCCACGCGCCGCTTTTGGATGCCACGAGATTGAGAGAGCTTAAGGAGCCCCAAGACCCCATGTGATTCGTGAGCAGAGCACCAGCCTTTCGCCTAATATCGAGTATCCTCCTCCCAGACAAGACTAACAGAATAAAGAGGTTCAAGCAGAGGCAGAGCTTTTCCAGCCACACCACTTCCCATCACAGATCCTTATCAAGACTCGAGTGCACCTTATGGCGGCCCCGAGATGTTTCTATTGTAACTATCCCGGCATACCCAGCAGAGTGTCCCCAGACGCCTTCGTCTGTGCACGATGTGGGTCCCCGATCACTTCGGCGGATTGTCCCGGCCACAAGAGTCTGCTACCTCCACCTCCAGATAGGCTAGCTCTTCCAGCCCACCTCCTCGACTAACACCGATGCCACTACCTCGCGACGAACCATACCGAAAGCAGACCTCTTCCTTCACAAAAGCGTTTACTGTGGAGCGCTAGAGGCGCGAACCACAGCCAGCCGACGCTCATGATGTCACCAGTAAGTCGTATGAATGACCAGTTATCACCGTAAGAATTGTTTACTCCTAGTTTTACGCTCATATAATTTCCTTATTTAGCATTATTCGATGATATCATAATAGAATCATTTATGAGTGCTAAGTTTAGTTACCCCGACCTCCTTCTTGATAGGCAAAGTCCTTGTTCCTTCGTTCCTACTTTATCACTCTTTGACTTAGGAGCTCAATCGCTTTCTTGTCTTGTCGATTTGCTACTCACTCACTCTTCCTATAGCTCCTTACCATATATATTTAATTGAGTCTTTCGTCCTATTTCTAGGTTGTTATACATCGCTTCCTATTTTAATTCGAGGACGGAATTTGTTTTAAGGGGTAGGATGTAACACCCATGAATTTTCGACATGTATTTTCTAATATTTTCTGTATGTATTTTTCTAGTATTATTTCCCTAATATTTTTCGATAATGATTCTAATATTGCTTTTCTAATATTAAATATTACTTTTCTAGTGTTTAAATATTAAATGTTATTTTTTAGTCCTTAAAATTAAATATTATTTTCTAAAAATATTATTGATGTTTTCTCAAATTTTTAGGATTCTCTACTAATTCAAAATAGAGTTTTATAATTATGTTTTTGATTTAGCTACATTATAAATTTAATAATTTCATAAATACTTCAAGTCATAACCTTGATTATTGATATTATTTATGATTTCGTAAACCTCAGTTTGGTATCCGCACGCTTATCATTGTAATAATTAATTTTCTAATTTAGATATTACAATACGCTAAACCCTAACCTAACCCTAACCTAACCCTATATATATATACATTATTTATTTAAGATTTTTATCAATTTGATCGACGGATCCTGATCTTGTTTTGATCCATTTGATTTGAGATTTATTTGATTATTTTATCTGATTTATTTTTGATCGCCGATTTATTTTGCCGATCATATTTCGCCTGATCACATACATGACCGATCATGCCTTTTCCCTGCCTTCCCTACTTCTCCGACTCACCATTGACTCACCAGACTTCGCCGGGACTGCCACAGCCGCCTCACTCCCTCCAAAGAAATGACTGCCATCCTCCTCGCCACATCTCGCTGCCCCCCTGAGCCTCCCCTTGACGCCACATCGCTGCTGACCCAAAGAACATCGACGATTGCCATACCACACCAACCTCCGGCTGATCCGCTCTCACAACCCGAGGTAAGATCCCGCTTCCTTGACTCGCCTTTTCAAATATTTATATCCTTATTAATTAATTGCATAGTTTAGATCACATATGATTATATTGATATTACTTACGGAGATTGTTTGACTAATATGAGATAATTATGTTGTGGTATATTCGTGAAGAGATGAGTGTGATATTTTAATAATTATTAAATTCTAATTAATTATGAAATGTTTTTACGTGAAAGAATATTTTTAGAATATTTTTAGAATTATTATTATGAGAAATATGTTAGAAGAATTTATTTTGGAAGAGAAAATATTAAAGGAATATTGGAATTATTATTTTATTATTTTAAAAGTTTCAAAATCTCTAGTGAAATTTCCGATATTATCCGCTTACATGTGTAGTTAGTCGCTCATGGCTCTTGTTATCGTGATTTCTCGCATCGCTTATTGATTATTCATGTTTTGATGCATTTCCTATTGATATGCCGTTAATTACATTTATTCACGCCTTGTTGGTCTGTAACCGTAGTAGTTCATGACTTAGGGACTTGGTTCGTCATGAACATGACCTAGTGACATGTGTGTGTTGACTGCTTAGGAGGTGAACCCGCAGTGTGATATCGGCATCGTTGACTTGATTTACCCGAGACCGGGATGGGAAAGTCTTGGTTCATGTGATCGGATATGACCGCTGATGTATCTTCCATCGCACTGCTGAATTTGTGTAGTCACCGGGTTGGTTTGTAGGCTAAAGTTTGAATTTGTGTAGTCGCTTTAGTCGTGTACTTGTGTATTCACCGAAAGTCGCTTGTCCGGACGGCCGGATCGCTTTGCGGTAGTCCCTCGGCCGATTGTGTAGCGCATTGGATGCACGTAGGGATTTATGAACACGGGCTATCCTGATATGAATTTCGACTTGAGGGTTATGATCCAGCTGACCGCTATAGGATGGCTAGGTACGGACATCGAGTTGAGATATTTGATTAGGGCACCCGATTGTACGGACACCGAGATGCACATGTCGATGCTTTTTTCCAGTTGTATGTTCCATCCGTATAGTTTGGGGTTAGTATTTAGTTATTTACAACTGAGACATATGGTATATACATGAGGGTTTCCTTGTTTGATTATTTCGCCGACGCATTCACGCCTCGCTTGTAGATTTCTTAATATTAATCTCATTCGATCTTTACATGGATGGTTAATCGTATTGTTATACCTGCATCGATCGCAGCTCGACACTTGCATTCGCTTGTATTATTATTATATTGCTATTGCTTGTGGGATCTTGCCGTGTATGCACGACGCATCTATTCTCTCTTTGTGTACGCCGATAGATGACGGACAGTCCAAGATGGTCACACTTGAGTCGGAGTTTTCTCAGCAGGAGAACCTTCCAGACGACGGAGTAGATCGAGTTGAAGCTTAGTTTTCTTTTATTTTCAGTAGTTGATGAACTTTAGACTTCCTTCAAAGATTTCCATTTTAACTTAGTTGATATTTGTTTTATGATTCTCTAGTTCTTTAGCCACATGTATTGTTTCGCATATGTGGACTCTTTTATAGTCTTGGATATTATTTTATTTGGTGATATGTACTCTTCTGCTCGATTATTATTTATTCTTACCGGCCGGATTGGGACTGCGATCTGTATATATTTATGATTACTTGACGCCATGCATTAGATTGAGAAGAAATGTTTTTATTATTCGTATTTCTCCTCAACCTAATACGTCAGGGTTTGTTCAATGCATCTTCCCGGTATTTTGGGAAGCGGGCGACATATTGATACCCGCTTCATTACGATTCAAAGGTGAAATTGATTAACTTGGGGATCGAGTTTAATCCAAGGGTTGATATTGATTGTAATACTCTATAAATAGGGACAGAGGGTGAGAGGTTTGAGTGTGAAATATTTTGTAATAACTCCTTTTGGAGAGGAGGGTTACTCTTAATTGAGAAGACCTTCCAAATTTATAACTTTTAGTTGCAATTAATAAAAAAATATTTTCACCCCTTCATATTTTCTTTTCTTCTCTTTGTCCAAGGATGAAAAGAGGATGAAGATGAAGATAAGATGAGATAAGGATTTGCTTTTTATTTCTTTCTTTTTTTTCTTGTAATATTTTCTTTTCTTGCTTATTTAATGTTTTGTAGAGTAGATTTACATTCATGTCTTTACTTCCTCGCATTTAATTTCTTGTATTTACTTTCATGTCCTTACTTTCTCGCATTTATTTTGTAGTTTAGATTTTATTTTTCTTTTCTTTAATTCTCCTTGAGGCTAGAACCCTCTAGGAAATTGTCCTTTTCTAAACGTGGAGCTAATATTCGTGGGAACTCTAGAAATTATTTGAAACTGGCTTTTATATCCAACTTATTCACATAAGATTGAGATTAGCTAAGTGAATCTATTCTAGATTCCTCATATCTTTAATTAATCCTCCATATTTTACCTTCTTGATTTTCCTTTTTACTCTTTGTCTTTTATTTGTTTGTTTTATTTTCCTCTTTATTCTTGTTTTCTAGATTCATCTTTATTTGTTTATTTTCTTTTCTTTAATTCACATTGAGGTTAGAACCCTCTAGGGAATTGCCCTTTTCTAAATGTGGAGCTAATATTCGTGGGAACTCTAGAAATTGTTTGAAACTAGCTTTTATATCCAACTTATTCACATAAGATTAAGATTAGCTAAGTGGATCTATTCTAGATTCCTCATATCTTTAATTAATCCTCCATATTTTACCTTCTTGATCTTTCTCTTTATTCTTGCTTTTTATTTGATTGTTTTATTTTCCTCATATTACCTTCTTTATTTTCCTCCATTTTATCAACCACTCTTTATCTTTCCATTCTCAATCTCATTTGTTTTATTTTGCACATATTCACAATCACTCTCAAATCTCTCCACAATCCATCACATTTTCTTTTCTCACACTCCTAATTGTCGCACACACAATATAAAAACCGATTTAGATTAACTCATTACAACACCTTCCTCGTGGGATCGATAATTTTTTATACTATAACTTGATGGTTGTATACTTACAACTTTAGATAGGTACACATTTATTTTATTGCACTTTTATACCCTCATTATCTATTTTATTTGAATAAATATATCTGCTAATAACATGTTTTATATTAATTGCAGGTTAATAAAAATTCAAGAGTAAAAGCCCAAAGAGAACTCAAATACCTCATCTCTCAAAAAGCCCAAGAGGCCCAAGCCCATACACACAAGAGGAAGGCGGACATGAAGCAGAAGGTGTCGTATCGATAGCGGTATCGATACCCATATCGATACCGGTATCGATATTGGTATCGATACCCATATCGATACCGGTATCGATATTGGTATCGATACCCATATCGATACCGGTTTGCATTACGATTTAAAGGCTGAAATTGATTAACTTGAGGATCAAGTTTAATCCAAGGGTTGATATTGATTGTAATACTCTATAAATAGAGATAGAGGGTGAGGAGTTTGAGTGTAAAAATTTATAAAGCTTCATTTGGAGAGGAGGGTTACTCTTAATTGAGAAGACCTTCCAAATTTGTAACTTTTAGTTGTAATTAATAAAAGAATTTTTCACCTCTACATATTTTTCTTTTCTTCTCTTTATTTGATCATGAAGATGAAGATGAGATGAAGATAAAGATCAAGATGAAGATATGTCTTCATCAAGAGGCTAAAACACTCTTGGAATGTAGGTCTTCTCTTTTATCTTTTCATTTTCTTGCATAGTTAGATTTACTTTTATGTTCTTTTTCTTTTGGTAGTTTAGATTTATTTTGATGCATTGTAAAATAGATTTGCTTTCATGTCTTTAATTTCTTGCACTACTTTTTGTAATTTTTAGTATAGATCTATTTTCTTGCATAGTTAGATTTACTTTTATGTTCTTTTTCTTTTTGTAATTTAGATTTATTTTTATGTTCATAGTTAGATTTTACTTCCTTGTTGTTATTTTTCCTTTTTGTAATTAGTTTCTCTTTCATTCTCTCAGTTTTTATTTTGCTTTTAATTCAATAATGTGGAACTAAAACTTGTAGGAATTCTAGAATTGTATGAAACTAGGTTAGTCTCTTTACAAATTGTGAATTATTCTTTTGAGCTTAAAATGATCATGTTTAGGATAATCAACTAGAGAACTAATTGGTAGAAGAAGAATTTGATAATCTATGCTTAGCTTAAGTGGTTTGATAGGTTATGCTTATGAATTCTAGAATTACTATCTAGTTATTGTTCTTTTCATGAGTATTTATTTTACTTGGATGATAATTTGATAGGTTATGTTTTCCTTAAGTGGTTTGATACTTAATAAATCTAATGTAAAATGTGATAATGAAATAATAGTTCATAATTTATAAGTGAGATAAGCTAGTGGGTTCAATTCTAGATTCCTCATATCTTTAATTGAATCCTCCATCTTTTACTTTCTTGATTTTCATCTTTATTCTTGATTTTCTTTTCTTGATTTTATTTTCTTTACTTCTCACTCTCTCTCAATCTTGTTTTAATTTATTCGCACATATTCACCTCCACTCTTTACCTTCTCACTTTCATTCTCATTTTGTTTTTATTTACATTTTAATCACAACACTCTCTAATCTCTCCACAACCACTTTCATGATGTTTCCCTCCTAATTGTCACACACAACATAAGAACCGAATTTGAATAACTCCTACAAACACCTTCCTCGTGGGATCGATAACTTTTTATATTACAACTTGATGGTTGTATACTTGCAACTTTAGATTCACATTATTTACCTATCAAGTTTTTGGCGTCGTTGCCGGGGAAGATGCTTGTATTAGAATTTTTTCTATTTTGGTTCTTTAATTTATGTGTTTAAGTGTGAAGGAACTACTTTGAAGCTTGAAGATCAAGGATTGAAGACTGAAGATTGAAGAATTGCCTTCAAGAAGGCTAGGATTGCTTTTGCGTGGGTAACTTCCCTTTCTAGTATTTTCAATTCCACCCTTTAGTTAGTTTCTCACAATTAGAGACAATTAGGATTTAAAAAAATATTTTATTTTTGTCAACAATAATAAAATTCACCCTCCACTTAGATATTTTCTAACAAAATAATAAATTCAAACAAGAGCTCTTTCTCACATTTGTTTAATTGTTAACCTTAATTAAAAAATAAAAAGATTTTATTTTTGTATCCATTTGTAGTTGCTTTTAATTTCTAGGGTTGCATTGCATATAATAGTAGGAATTCACCAAAGTGATTTGAACATCTTGATTTGGTACTCACTTGAAAATATTCTTAAGGGAAAAACCCACTAATCAAGATAAGGTGAGGGATTTCATCACCCTATCCTTAGCCCACAAATCATTAATTCCTCACTACACAAACCCAAGCCTTTAAAACTCATTAGACGTTGGCCCCTAAGGATTCGAGCTCATTAAGGAACAAGAAATCCTTAAGTGAACCGGTTCAAGTTTATTTGAATCAGTTGGTGTCTAAGGCAAGGTTTAGGGTTATGTAGCTGCCCGTAAGGAACGAGGTACTTAATTGATCTTTAATCTCCCTCTAGTACTATCCTTACCTGGCTAACTGACCGAGTAAACTTCGATCATTTCACTAAAGGAGTTTTTGGTTAGAAGCTGGTCTAATTGAGTTTAGTCTTAACCCTAGAACTTAAAGTGATTGACACAAGTGATTGCATTGATTTGTTTTAATTAAGTTTTTCCTTTATTTTTCTCCTTTTTCTCATCATCTTTTTAATATTTTAGTTTTTCCCCTCTTTAAAAAAACTAACTTTTGTTTTTCTTAATTTTTTATCCTTATTCCCTTTTAGTTTAAAAAAAAGAAAAATATATATACAAAAAGAATTTGTGTTTTGGTGTTTGCAAGTTTGGATTAGGGATAATAGCGATCGTTTAATTTGTGTTGAACTAATTTTTTTTGAGACTAAACCAATGGAAAACCCTAATCCACCTTTTCTTCAAGACATTTATTATCCCAAAGAAGAAAATGAGACAGATCTCAGTTTTGAGGAAATCTTTGGTGTGGAGTCAAGATTTTAGAGAAATCAAATCAGGTCTTTCAGAACGTTGAAACTGTGTTGAATGCATGATTCTTTGATCTAACTTTTGAAGAACTCTTTTATGATGAACTTAGGTTTTTGGAAATAAACAACAACCAGAATTTCAAACCTCAAACATAGATCTTGTGTTTGAGAAATTTTAAAGAAGAATTAGTTGGACAAACTTTTGTTAATAAGTAATCTAAGTTCAAAATGCATAACACTATTGATACCTACCTTCAATTGTTGCAAAAATCATTGAAAACTTTAGAATGTTTTGAATTTAAACACATCATTGATTATATCATTTTGAATGTCTTTAAAATTCGGGTAGAATTTTCAATAATAAGATAGGATTTGATGTAGAATATGAGCTTTTCATGTTTACTCCTTCATTCTACATCTTTAATTTTGTCTCATAATAATAAAAATAATTTATTCTTCTCTCAATTAAGAGTTTTTGTTCCTTTTGAAAAAAGGGGAAAAAGAGAAAAAAAAGAAAATTTGACTTCATCCTCCTTATACCAAAGGTAATTGCAGATTTTTTAGCTAGAAATGAAGTTGACATTTTTAATTTTTGTAAAGATTCTTACTTTCTTATTGGTTGATTACTGTTTTATATATTCTTTTCTGACACAGTTTATGTAAAAAATTGTCAACTACAAATCTCTAACGTGTATTTTTTTTCTTCTATACAGAGGATTTCTGAGAGGTAAGAGAGAAAGAGTTTCTTATTGATTGTTTATTGTGTATAGGATGGAACTTGAGGCAATTTTATCTCAAATGTGTATCTTTTTCTTATAGTATGAAATTCGCCTATATATTCATGATCTTATATGAGTGTATCTGCTAGTTAAAGATAGTATATTGCATTCCTTGAAAGGTATATAGTCCATTAATTTTAGCTACAAATAATTAAAACAATAATTCTGTTTAAAAAGTAAAGTGCAACATATTAAGGGAGAAACCTTTACTATAACTAGAGAGATGAGTTCATTTACTAGAGCTCTAGAGATGAGTTCCTTTAATTGCATTTTCTACCCAAAAGAGCATTGTAAGGAAAAACTGAGTAGCTAGAAATTAAGTACATATTTGAGTGATCTCCACATATGCTATCAAAGTGTATTGGTCACATAGTGTCATGTTATCGGCAAAAACAAAAATAAAGATAAAATAAATCTCATTAATAGAAATAAATAGAATAAAAGTGGAAAACTATCATCCAAAATTCTAAGGAAGACACAAATAAAAGATTGTTTTGCTTTTATTCTATTATGTATTATAGAAGCACCAAAGTAGACAACCTTTCAAGAATAGATAAGCTAGAAATTAAAAAATAATCTCTAACACCTTATTTTCAAAAGAATATTTTTTAAAAGTATCAAATTAAATAGACATCATTACCTTAAATTTGAAAAATTCTATTAAGCCCTCAGAAACCAAACAACATTAGTTTAATATTCCAAATAATTTACATAATTCTAAATTTAAGAAAATTTACTTTGAAGTCCAAAATTTAAAAGAAAATTATAGGAGTTTTAATTCAGGAAAATTAAGGTTGGCCCCATAAATCTCATAAAATTTATTTTGAACTCAATAACATAGAGTTTTAAAAATAATTTTTGAGAAATTTATCATTTAACCCCTATTTTTTAGAAAAAATAATATTAGTCCATACAAAAATAAAGAATCATATTGGGACACTTTGCCTTGGTCTTCATAAGCTGTGTTGCAAGTCCAAAATATTATAAATTGAAGAAAAATTTACTTTGAGGCCAAACTTTTATTTAAAGAAATTGCACATTAGGTTTTAGTTTCAAGAACATTTAGTTTACCCCCAAAATCCCACAAAATTTATGTTGAAGTCCAAAAATAGTGTTTCACAAAATAAATAATAATAGTTTTTAGAAGCTTATCATTTAATCCATATTTTTCAGAAAAATTAATGTTTAGTCTAATTTACTTTGAAGACTAAACCTTTACAAAGCCTGCATGTACAACAAATTACTCTAGATATTGTAAGTAAATTAAACATGAAATGGATTATACGTGCAACACACGTGCGCCACACTAGTAATAATAAAAGACAAGCCCAACATTAATATGTAAAGAGGATGATTGTTAGGGCCTCAGGGGTATTTACGTGTGAGAATTATGGGTGCCAATCTCCATCAATTAAGTTGTTTAGTCAAAATAATTTAATAAATGAGTCGGATATGACTTTGAGCTAAGTGTTTTTACTCATTGCCCAATCCAATTCAATTTTACTTGTTTTCTTGGGACCTATCTATACTACTTATAAAAGAGGATTGGGGTGTTGAAACTTTTAATTGCCTCTTTTACCCTTCTAAAATTTAATAATTCCCAATAATGGCTCGAAATTTATTCAATGCATTCAATTTATTACACTATAATTATTCTTGCAATAAACATGAGAACTAATATTAAAAACTAAATATATATTATAAAGTTTAATCATATTCCTCAAATTTTATTTAATTCATTCTATTTATTACACTATAATTATTCTTGCACTAAACATAAGAACGGATATATATTATAAAATTTTAACCATATTAGTCTTATGTTAAATAAGGTAAATATTTCACATTAGATATTAGATATTATACAATAAATATATAATTTTAATATATAAGATTATAATATCATAACTTATATTTATAAATTATATCGTAATTTGAGATAATTTAATATTTAATTAAAAATCTAACATCTAATCTAATACTATAATATATTGATATGTGCACCGATGTATAAAAATTCATGGAGACAAATAGCAATATAAATGTTAACCTCTTGGCCTAGTCTAGAAATATCATATAAATTATCATAATATATATTACTAATTATGGCAATATACTTATCATAGTATTTGGATCTGAGATAATTCTAAGCATGCGGAATTCCAAGTAGTGTGGGAAGCTATTACATTTGCTCTTTGACAATGGATGCGTGAAGGTAAGTTTTGAAGAAGATGCGGAGACGATAATTAGAGATATCCATAATGGGGTGGAGCAACACTCGATTTTTGGACACTTTGTGAATGATATTCAGCAATGTTGCACACGACTCGAGGAATGAGATTTTCAAGTAGTTTGTCAAATGGAGAATGTAACGGCTCACGCATTGGTCCGAAGAGCTAAGGAAATTAATGATTTTGTGGTATGGCTCGAAGACCCACCATCATTTTTACATAATATTTTGCAGTCTGATAAGGAACAGTGTTAATTCACATTCTTTTGCTGTGCTTCTGGGTTTTAGTTTAGTTTGAATGTGTCTTAATATTTTTTTTATGAAAAAACTATTGCAATATAATAATTAAATCCTAGCTAACAAAATAATTTATGACATCTCCCCTTTTGAACCTACTAATAATGCATTTAATATGAATATTAGTGAGAAAATGAACCCATAATTACAGCATTCATGAATCTTCTCTTACCGACTAATCAAATTCTCTTAATTAATTATGCACTAATTATTTCACGACTAATCTACTTCAATAAACATTCCACTTGGATCTCAAGTGTTGCATAAAATTATGCTATATATGGATGCTCAAATGCACAAAATAAAACACTAAAAGAATCAAAAGGAAAAAATGGAGAGAGAATTTTGACAGCGGAGTCAGTTCCTCGATTATAGTAACCAGGATATTTCGCAATCAACAAGATTTTACAGGCGATAATTGAGAGAGAAGATTGTATTACTTTTCTTTGGAGGAAATGAAAAGATCTATGACCAATTTAACCTCCAATTTACGAAAAAAATATCAATCTATTAGTTATACAAGTATGCAAATTCGTGGAGAGAAAACTAATATAAATGTCAATAAATTCATGGCGAGTGGATGGCTGTAGGCTCTGTTTGAGTCCTCGTCGTTGTTATAAAAAAAGTCGTGGGATGTGCAATATTAGATGGCATTCGAATGTTTTAGTCTCATATCCTTACTTAAATGCATTATGTGTAAAGCACGTGTTACATACTAGTTTGACTAAAATTATATTCCGTCAAAACTAGGTCAAAATTGAATCATTTTTTAATTCAATATTTGGCACTTAAACTAATTTAATTGTGGACCAAGAAGCAGATGGTCCATAAACAAAACCAGTTTAAAGCTTAAAATGTACAAAGACCCAATTAGTCCAGTCCTTTGCCAAAATACAGTTAGGAATTTAAATTAGTTTTGATTCACTAGTAAACTATTTTTGCCGCATAATGCTTCCAAAACATGTTAACGTCTCCTAATTCCATGGCGAAAAATGGGCAATAGGGGACGGGAGAATCGTTGGCTGCATGGGTATTTTGGGGAAAAACCAAATAATTAGATTGGAAAGGCCCAGTTTGGGGAATTAGTTGATAGGGACAGCTAACGCGCCAGCGCGGGGACAGAAGTATGATGACGTCAAATGCCTTCAGATTCATACTGCTGTCGTTGTCCCCCTAAATCTGATATCCCAAATCTAATGACGCCACTTTCACCAAATTTGGGCTTGTGGACAGAGAACACAGTTACTATTAACAAAAGAAAGTTCACCATTTAACCAAATAAAGTAAGATAAGCATTTTGACATTATATATAAAAAACGAGCAAGTGCTAGCGAAACTTCGGTTTAGCGAGTATCGCTTTACTGCTGGACACGTGTTATAAAATTAGCCCCAACCCTACACACCCTACTCCTAACTTAACTTTAACCAATCACGTAAGTCACGTTATGAGCGCCCTTAAGACTTTCCCATAAAAACAGTTATGTCTTTGGAAATAATATATTTTATCTTGGCAAGTTAGTACTTGCTATTTGACAATTTTATTATTTTACATTTTTCTTATTTTGTAAACATGAGTTTTGATTTAAATGGAGTTTGTACATATGCCTTTTTAATTTGAATGGAGTTTGTAATTAAGGAGTTTAATCTAAAATCTCACATAACTCAGTCAAAGCTGGATTTCACTAGCTGCAAAATTGTTGCATTTAAAAAAAAAATATGGCTATTGGAATGCAGTTGTAACTAAGGATTTTAATCTTAAATCTTACATAACCCAGTCTAAGCTGGATTTCACAAGTTGCAAATATTAAGTTTGAATGACTTGCAACTTACAACAACTAAATACATAATATTTTCAAGTAACAAGATATAATTGAATTAGTTTTGCTCTATCACAATTTGTCATCTTATCAACAATTCATGGGCAAATAGTTGTTTTACTTATTATTAGAGAAAAATGACCAGTATTACACAATTGAAAACATTGAAGAAAATAAGTTAAAAGTAAAATTCTACGAGTAGAATTAAGAAAAGATTAAGCTTAGGGCGTTTCCCAAACACAACCTTAAACTATTTATGTCCCACAATTTATATGAAAAATTATTCCCGTACCAAGCATGATATAGAATCCAAAAAAAAAAAAAAAAAAAGAAAAGAAAAAGAAATAATGTGTATTTCAATTCATATTTGATTCTAAACATAGCCAAGTCATAAAGCTTGACTTTTAGAGTCAGAATCCCCTAAGAACTGCTCGAATGCAAGTGGGCAGTTCCTATCCGCATATGGGAAAAATAGGAGTGGTTTGGGTGGAAATTGATAATTTGTTATCTCCATCTATCACTACCAGCTTGTATGTGGTCAGTACTGAGCGAATTCCTATTCCAACTTTCAGGAGATATTTGGTTGGGTAAGAAATGGCTGAAAACCCATTATTTTTTATTTTTTATTTTTATTCTTTCGGTGTGTGGATAAGTGCACTTATGGTGAACCTGCTTTCAAAAAAGTACAAGAATTGACCCATTTTCTAGCAAAACCGTTTCCTAATAAGTTAAAATTTTTCTTTAGGAAAACAAACAACGTAACAGCCCCTTAATAAATTCACAATTCAAGGTTAACGGGTTGGTTTGGATAGAGAAGAGGGTAGGGAGGGGAATGATTGATCTATACCCAAGGGGAGGGAAAGGAGAGGAAGGGAGCGTGATGTAACTGATTATGTTCGGATAGACAACTAGGGAATGGAGAGGGAGGGAGAGTGATAGAACTAAATTGTGTTTGTTTAGAGTAGAAAATAGAAAGGGAAGAGAGCAATTCACTTAAAATCTAATCCCTCCCCTCCCAATCCGTCCACTTTGGGAAGGTTGAGAAAGTGAGAAAATTTATATCAGTTTAACCCTCTGAATCCTTCCCCTCACTTACTAAAAAATATAAATAAACACAATTTTAGAATAGTTAGCATTATAGAGTCCTAAACTCCTCCCCTTTCCTCTTAGAAAAAGCTATCCAAACTCACCCTAAAAGTATATCCCTAAGAAAAAGTTAAATATGCTAAAGCAGGAAAACTATTAAATGCAAATAAAAGAAATTGAAATAATTAATTTTTAAAAAGGAGGTCGCTATCAAATCATCCGTACGAAGCTTCCCATCATAACTAGTTCATTATGGCGATCGATGGGGTTTGGTGGGGAAAGTCCGATCACATTAATTCGTCACCTTTCCAACTATGCCCTTACCTTTGCTCTTAATGCCAATTAAAGACCCTCTCATGATAGGACTCCGTCGCTCCGTGAACAATAAGGGGTCTCCCCACGTGCGAGGGCCGTCACAACTTTCGCACCGGTCACTTTGGAGTATTGTTCGCACGTGTGGTGCGGTTGTTCTCGTATGGTTGGGATTCTTCAGACCATGCTTTCGTTTTTACTCCTTATAAATTCTAGATATTTTATAAAAATTAAATTTTAAAATTTTACAACTTTTAACAGTTTATCTTTCAAATCTCCACTAGAATACTTTTGATGTTACTGTTTGAAATGTCAAATTTAGATATTCTACACTCTTCTGTTACGAAGGTTAATGTTTTCTTAATAATGAATAAACTCTCTAGTTATCTGTTACGAAGGTTAATGTTTTCTTAATATGACTTAAACTCTCTCTAGTTAACTTAATATGTTTATTTTAATTGAACAAATGATTCCTTTTCCTTAGCTTCTGAAAGAGTCCATCTAATCTCCATTGCCAACCCAAAACGTTTCAGTTCACTAAATTTCTTCTCAACCGAAATTTGTGCCGTATTAAATCTAATACCTAGCAATTTAAGCCCAAATTCCTTGTAAACCCACCTCAAACTCTTGATATAGCCGATGTGGGGTTATATGGACCTTAACTGTGCTAATATTATGCGTCAAAAACCTCATTCATGCATGTCTAGTTTCCTTTACCGCATATGAAAACCTGATGAAACACTAGTCCTTTAACGCCCATTCAAGTTGTGGTAATGTTACCATACTAAAGGCAGAAAAGAAAATGGATACTTACTGATTCTTTACCATAAAGGATTCCGTCAAAAAATTAGTGACAACCATTCCAGTGTTGTAAATAGTGGACATCGCATGATCAGGCTTAAGAAACAAATAATACTATCCATACCTGTATGCGAGTGCTTCAGCAAATTATCATCTTGTCAAGATGACAAGGGAAATATGGCAGAGGAAAGAAGCAAACACATTTACCTTCAAAGCATGAAAAACTACAGTGTGACCTGAATTCTTTCCAAAGATCCGACCAGGTTCTGCACCATTGCGTCTGCTAATGCTATGCTCTTTCTGATGAATCACCGAAAGAGATCACAAACACATAACTGCATCCTATCGTGTTTAGTTTTGTCCAGCAAAGTAGATATAGATCATGTAAATTTCATACCCCTTGAAGTCCTCTTGAAAGGGGCAACAGAGACGTAACCCAAATTTTTCATACGAGACCTTATAAGGTAATTATCATTATATTTTGTTAAACAAGGTAAACAATCTATAGGCTTAATCTCATTCGTAACTCCATAGTTAAAAAACCTAGATGGCAACAAGTACTAACTAAAACAGATATATAGTTCTGACTTCTGAGGTTTGAAGAATGCGTGTTCTGTCGATAATTTTTGCAGTTTGATATTATTTATAGATTCAGATGATTTGCTTCTGTTATTTTAAATGGAAAATGCTGCAAGTAATCAATAATATTTCAAAAAGGGCTGCAGAGGCATAAATCGAAACTTTCATGTAGGACATTATAAGGTAATTATCATTATATTTTGATACACAATCTATATGATTAATCTCATCAGTAACTTCATAGTTATTAAACCTAGACGAAAACAAGTATCGAATGAACCAATAATATATTTCTAAAGTCTGGAGAGTGGATGCTCTGTTGATAATTTATGTAGTTTGATATTTTCATAGATTCAGATGATTTCCTTCTGTTATCTTAAATAGATAATGCTGCAAGTGATCAATAATAAGCTACTTACAGACATCAACAGATCATTGTAGATTAAAACTTTCATTTAAGAGTAATTCAAAATTGTGTTATCGCAAGGAAGTCTTTAATGATATGGAACATAATACTGACTATGATTCATGTGATGCAACAAATGCTTTGTGTGACAACGGTATAGAGGTTCTAGAGTCTAGACTTCAATAAAATGTAATACTCATTATCTACTGATGATACTAAAACTGATTGTCTATAAACAATATTACTAGACCAATTCAGAGTGTCAGTGTAAGGAATAATTAGTTGGCCTTCAAGCCTGAAAGCTAGCTTGGTTAAATGAAGGATTAATCTGAAAGGAAGTTAAAAAGATTTTCTACAAGTCAAGAAGGTGATCAAGAGGACATCAATTGTTTGGCACAGCTATATGAAATGACATAAATATGCATACATATAGGAAGCCTGGACATGGCCTTGGAGTCACGAATTTTGACATTAGCAGCTAAATGGCAGACAGTAAAATAACGAGATGGGGATATTTGTGTTTAGTACCAAAATAGAAAAATATGTCTTTAGAAAGACAAAGTGACAAACTAATAGAAACATTAAAACATCATATACGTGGAAAAGTTGCATTTTGAAATGGTTTATCTCTAAAAAGGCAGATGTAGAAAACTCTATGCATCATGTCAAATTTTACATCATCTACACATACATATTAAAACGAAACATATTATATAGTATTAGTTATAGTAACCAATTTCATTTTTACTTTTGCTTACTAGTAATTGCTCGATGATGAATGGGTTTACAAAAAAAAAAAATACTAAATCTTAACTAAACTTTAACTATTATATTGCCCACTGTTTCACTCAAAAAAAAAAATATTAAAAACAAGGTTACAGAAAGCGCTAGGCGGGCTAGGCGTTGGACCCGACGCTTAGAGCCTAGGCGGGGACTAGGCGTTTTCCTACTTTTTAGTTTTTATTACAATTGGATGTAGAAATTTTAAAATAACCAAAAATCGGAGTGTTACATATTAAAGGCAGAAAAGAAAAATAAATACTTACCGAATTCTTCCCAAAAATTCATGACCACCACAATAGTGTTGTAAATAGTGGGCATCGCATGGTCAGGCTCAAGAACCAGATATAACCACCAATATCTGTATGGAAGTGCATCAGCAATTTATCATCCTATCAAGACGACAAGGGAAAGATGATAGAGGAAGAAGCCAACACATTTACCTTCAAAGCATGAGAAACTACAGTGCTACCTGAATTCTTTTCCAGAGACCTACCCACGTCTCTGCACCATTGTGGCTGCTGATGCTACCGATGGTCCTTTTGAAAGAGACAGCAGAGACATAACTCAAAATTTTCATAAAGGACCCTATAAGATAACTATCATATCTATAGTCTTATTCTCATGGGTAACTCCATAGTTATTAAACCTAGATTGCTACAAGTATTAACTGAAACATATATAGTTATGAGGTTTGGAGAATGGGTGTTCTGTTGATAGTTTATGCAGTTTAATATTATTCATACGTTCAGATGATTTCCTTCTGTTATCTTAAATGGTTAATACTGCAAGTGGTCAATAATATTGCTACTAACAGTTGCTGCATGTAATCAATAATATGGCTACTAACAGTTGCTGCACTAGTTTGCTGCAAAATCAGTTCTGATGGAAGAAGAGAACTGTGACAGACATCAACAAATCACTAAAGATTTAAACCTTTTGTTTAAGAGTAATTCAAACTTGTATTATCTTACAGGAAGTTTTAATGATGTAGAACATACTATTAAAGACAAGCATTATGATTTATATGATGTAGAAAATACTCTGTGTGACAACGGTATAGAGGTTCTAGAGTCTAGACTTCAGTAGAATGTCATACTTCTTATCTAGAAAAATAAACAATATTACTGGAGCAAGAAAATAGTGCCAGTTAGAGGAATTATTAGTTAAGCCTTCAAGCCTCAAAACTAGCTTGGGCAAATAGAAGTCATCCTGATGAAATAATAATTTGAAAGGAAGTTACAATTTTGTAAAGATCTTCCACAAGTCAAGGAGGTGATCAAGAGGCCTTTGTCCAAACAAAGATGATACTTGGTAGACAGTTGTTTGGCACAGCTATTCTGCATTAACATGGACTGACATAAATATGCGTACATATAGGAAGCATGGACATGGCCAGGAGTCATGGATTTGACCATAGTTAACTAAATGGAAGCCAGTAAAATAACGAGACAGAAATTTGTGTTATAGTACAAAAAGTAAGAAAAAAATATGTTTCTAGAAAGACAAATTAATAGAAATATTAAAAGATCATGTACCGGAAAAGTTGTGTTTTGAAATGGTTTATCTCTAAAAGGCAGATGTAAAAAACTCTATACAGTATGCCAAATTTAATATCAAACATCTAATTCATTTACACATACATGTTAAAACAAAAGATATTCTCAAATATTAGTAATAGCAAACAGTTTCATTTTTATTTTTCTTATTATTAAGGGTTTTTCTTAGAAACCACCTTTAAAATAGGGCTATTCTATAGAATCTACCTTTCATTTTCAATTTATACATCAACTACCTTTAAAGTCTATTTTGTTGCAATCAACCACCTGGAATCTTTTATATCAAGCTTTTTTCTATTATGCTGTAATAGTTAGTTGCCAAATACCAAGTATATTAGAGAGCTGATTCTTAATAGAGGTATCGGGATCAATTGCCAAAAAATAAACTAAAAGTGGACCCAGGTTGTTGATTTCAATAAAAAGACTTTAAAGGTGGTTTATGTATAAATTGAAAATCAAAGGTGGTTTCTATAGAATGACCCTATTTTAAAGGTGGTTTCTAGGAAAAAACCTATTCTTAATTGCTTGATGGATAAACGAGTTTACTAACAAATATATACAACTCAATCACAAGTAAAATTTAACTATAATACTGCCCACTGCTTCACTCCAGAAAAAAACTCATAAAAATAAAACAGAAATAAAAAGAATGAACAATTAATCGAAGGTTACATTAAATTTATAAAAACAGAAAAACATCAAAACATGTTCAGAACAGGTTTAACCATTCAAAAGTTCTTCTCAAAACTACAAAGCTTTTTGAATTTTTTTACTTGTTTATCTTTTCTAATCGTAGATTTTAAGAGTCATTAATAAATTATTTTTAAATAAAGGATCTTTAAAGAGTTATACTAACAGTGAATACAATATTTCGTGTATGCAATATATACCAAATCCTCGAAAGGTAATAGGACATGACAACCTGAATGTGTGGCACTGCCAATCTGTCAGTCTGTGTATAAAATTTCTGCAGTGCTACACATGTTTTCTCAGAGAGAAATTAAAAAAAATTCCTAATAATCATAGCGAGGCTCCGGTTTTAAAATCCGACAAGGCTCTCGCCAATTAGTGTCAGACAAGTGGCCTCTATGAATATGGGATTCACTTTGAAGTGTGCCCATACATTCTGGAGATGAATATGACAAATTCTAAAATTTCATGATATATAATGGATATAAAATGTGCATCAAAGTTACAAACTTCACAAGAAAATAAAAAAGGTTTAATATGAGACAAGGAGTTTGAAAAACATGGGACGGTCTGGTGTGCACATTTAATATCTGATCCGCTGATCTACTGGAACTACTGCGATAGACTCAAACTGGATGTAGATATTAGGATTTACGCACATGCATTCATCTTTAAGTGGGTTGATTATAGATTAATAGTCACAGAGTGAAATGGATATATAGTTAAGTTTAGAATTCATGTCTCAAATAGGATTTGTCTTCTTGTGTCAATGCAAGTCCAAACAAATTATCCTAATCCATCTTCATTCATAAGCCTATGCAACCAAATATTGGATTGTATCTGAATTCTGAATAATCAAGACTTGATTCAATTGGTTAACCCCAGCTTCCAGAAGGTAAGAAGCTGCCTGAACCAGGAAGCTTTTGTAACCCACTTTTACCCCTGTATCATTTAGCGACGACTTAGCTTGAAATTCAATGATGTTCATGGTCCTTAGTCAAATTAGCTTGATGGCACTCAATGTACAGGTACCTGGTTAGTAGGGCTGGCTTAAACCGGAGTTATCTTTGTTGGGCCTGGACCCATCTGCTACATTCTAGCTTGTCCTGGTGTACACATGTAGTGTGCTAATAGTTTTTTAGTATGAACTTGCTTTATCGTGTTTCTGTGAGATCGATGCCCGGACCAACAATCCATTTCACCACGCAATTGTATATATTCGACAATATAACTTCGCAAAATGATTTGAAAGACTTTTCATGTGTGCATCAAATATTAGGATAAGATTAAACATACACGTGTACAAATATATACATATATCAAATCTATCATATATTATGTGTGCGCATGTGTATTTATCCGCATATCAATGTTTGTTTATGCTAAGAAAAGGAACCTCCTGTTATTCATTCATCATTGGAAGCAGAGGCCTTATCTATATAGATATCTTTGTGCGTGTCTATATAAACAACACTGACACATTAACAACAGAGAAAGATTATTTACACCCACCACATAATCTAGATATGCAAAAGCAAACTAGCAAATACCTGGCCTTCACATATCACAACTGAAATTTAAACCCTACTAAGGCCACACTATATAACTACCCATACAATCAGTATAGGTACAGAAAAATAGAGAGGAATGAGGGAGGGAGAGGTAGATCAAATATTAGGATAAAATTACACATACATGTGTAAAGATACATATATATATATATATATATATATATATATATATATATATATATATATATATATATATATATATATATATATATATATATATATATATATATATATATAGTAAAACTCCTATAAACTTAAGTTGATAAAATACTTATCCACCAACTTTTTATCCATTATATTTGCTTTGAGATTTGTGCAAGTCATGAAGGGTATCTTTGAGATGTGTGCATTGATTTGCATCACATGCTAGCACAAATCTCAAAGCAAATCTAATAGATAAAAAGTTATGGACAAGCAAATCTAATATATATGTTGGTAGGAAAAGAAACCTCTTGTTATTCACTCATCATTGCAAACAGAGACATATATATATATATATATATATATATATATATATATATATATATATATATATATATATATATATATATATATATATATATATATATATATATATATATATATATATATATATAGTTGCATGGAAATGGAATGGTACCCATAATGGAAAAGTATGGGTACGGGACACGGAAAATTTGTGAAATGTAGGTGCGGGGACACGGCTACACATATATGTCAAAATTAATAATTTACATGAGATCATTATTAGTTTTCAATTCATGTGCTATTTAAATTAATTTCCTATCATATTTTAAAGTTTCTTTTATCTTTTGTCATGTTGATTATTATAAATTGAAACTGCTTGTGTTTTAATTAGGCGCTCAAACCACCCTTTTAAATCATAGTTTTAACTTGAATATAGTCCGAAATAATCGGACCCATGTCTAACGAAGTTTTAGAAAATAATATATAGGTCCAAGAAGTGTATGACAAGTATTTTAAATTAAAACATATATCGTATAATTGAGTACATGTCCGGGTAAATGTATGCATACATCCAAGGAGTGTCCATAAAGTTTGGGTACGGATAAGTGTCTGCAGTGCGGCTTCATGATTGAAGTACCCGAAAGTAACACACACACACACACACACACACACACACACACACATATATATATATATATATATATATATATATATATATATATATATATATATATATAGTAAAACTCCTATAAACTTAAGTTGATAAAATACTTATCCACCAACTTTTTATCCATTATATTTGCTTTGAGATTTGTGCAAGTCATGAAGGGTATCTTTGAGATGTGTGCATTGATTTGCATCACATGCTAGCACAAATCTCAAAGCAAATCTAATAGATAAAAAGTTATGGACAAGCAAATCTAATATATATGTTGGTAGGAAAAGAAACCTCTTGTTATTCACTCATCATTGCAAACAGAGACATATATATATATATATATATATATATATATATATATATATATATATATATATATATATATATATATATATATATATATATATATATATATATATATATATATATATATATATAGTTGCATGGAAATGGGTAATGGTACCGACACGGTATGGTATGGGTAACGGACACGGAAAATTTGTGAAATGTAGAGTGCGGGGACACGGCTACACATATATGTCAAAATTAATAATTTACATGAGATCATTATTAGTTTTCAATTCATGTGCTATTTAAATTAATTTCCTATCATATTTTAAAGTTTCTTTTATCTTTTGTCATGTTGATTATTATAAATTGAAACTGCTTGTGTTTTAATTAGGCGCTCAAACCACCCTTTTAAATCATAGTTTTAACTTGAATATAGTCCGAAATAATCGGACCCATGTCTAACGAGTTTTAGAAAATAATATATAGGTCCAAGAAGTGTATGACAAGTATTTTAAATTAAAACATATATCGTATAATTGAGTACATGTCTGGGTAAATGTATGCATACATCCAAGGAGTGTCCATAAAGTTTGGGTACGGATAAGTGTCTGCAGTGCGGCTTCATGATTGAAGTACCCGAGCACACACACACACACACACACACACACACACATATATATATATATATATATATATATATATATATATATATATATATATATATAGTAAAACTCCTATAAACTTAAGTTGATAAAATACTTATCCACCAACTTTTTATCCATTGATGTTGCCTTTAGATTTGTGCCATCAAGAGATGCACAAACCTCAAAATGGGCTTCATATCTTTCATGGATTCCAATGCAACATCAATGGATAGAAAAGTTGGTGTATGACTATTCCCTATAAACTTAAGTTTATAGAAGATTTGCTCTCTCTCTCTCTATATATATATATATATATATATATATATATATATATATATATATATATATAGTAAAACTCCTATAAACTTAAGTTCATAATGAATAGTGGTGCACCAACTTTTCTAACCACTCATCTTGCTTTGGGATCCGTGAAAGATATAAAGCCCACTTTGAGATTTGTGCATCACAAATCTCAAAGCAAATCTAATAGATAAAAAGTTGGTGCACTACTATTCATTATGAACTTAAGTTCATAAGGCTACTATATATATATATATATATATATATATATATATATATATAGTAAAACTCCTATAAACTTAAGTTGATAAAATACTTATCCACCAACTTTTTATCCATTGATGTTGCCTTTAGATTTGTGCCATCAAGAGATGCACAAACCTCAAAATGGGCTTCATATCTTTCATGGATTCCAATGCAACATCAATGGATAGAAAAGTTGGTGTATGACTATTCCCTATAAACTTAAGTTTATAGAAGATTTGCTCTCTCTCTCTCTCTATATATATATATATATATATATATATATATATATATATATATATATATATATATATATATATATATATATATATGTTGGTAGGAAAAGAAACCTCTTGTTATTCATTCATCATTGAAAACAGAGACTTATCTATATAGATATCTATATATGTGTCCATATAAACACTACTAACATGTTAACAGTAGAAAAGGTTATCTAAACCCATCGCATAATGTAGAATATGCAAAACAAACTAGCAAATACCTGAAAATCACATATCCAACTTTAACTCAGCCTGACTATACACACACCCAAAAGGTGAAGATAACAAGCAGTATAAGTACATAAAAATTGAGAGAGGAGTGAGCCAAGGGGGAGAGATAGATAAAAAATTAGGATAAGAGGTGAGGGAAAGGGAGGCGACAGAGAAGAGGTTGGTGAAGAGGCGATGAGCAGTATCGGAGGAGAGCAATTACGAGTAAAAAGATGTGATGGTCGAGGATGGAGGAGAAACAAAAAGAAGGTAAAAAGTAATAAGAAATGAAGAAATATAATGAAAAACAATTAAATGTAACAAGTAGTGAACAAAGGTATCAATAATAACAAAATTACTAAAAAAATAAAGGTATCAATAATCAAGGAAATGTTACAAGAATTGAACAAGCGTGATGAAAAATAAATATAGGTGTCAATGAACAAGGAAAGGCAACAAGAACACGACAAGCATAATAACAAATATATAAATGTATTAATAAATAAAGGTAACAAGAATTCAACAAAAGTAACAAAAACTAAATAAAGGTAACAAGAATTGAATAAAGGTAACAAGAATTGAATAAAGGTAACAAAATCATGAAAATGTATCATTAAATAAAGGTAACAAGAACTAAATAAAGGTAACAAGAATTGAATAATCTTGAATAAAGGTAACAAGAACTAAATAAAGGTAACAAGAATTGAATAAAGGTAACAAAATCATGAAAATGTATCATTAAATAAAGGTAACAAGAACTAAATAAAGGTAGCAAAAATAAAGGTATCAATAAACAAATAAAGATAACAATAATTGAATAAAGGTAACAAAATTAAGGATATTTATTTATAAATAAAGGTAGCAAAAATAAAGGTATCAATACACAAATAAAGGTAACAAGAATTGAATAAAGGTAACAAAATCATGAAAATGTATCATTAAATAAAGGTAACAAGAACTAAATAAAGGTAACAAGAATTGAATAAAGGTAACAAAATCATGAAAATGTATCATTAAATAAAGGTAGCAAAAATAAAGGTATCAATAAACAAAATGGTGACAATAAGGTAATAAAATCAAAGAAATAAATAATTAAACAAAGGTAGCAAAAAAATAAAGGTATCAATAAACAAAGTAAAGATAACAATAATTGAATCAAAGTAACAAAAAATAAATAAAGTTATCAATAAATGTAGAAAGCTAACAAGAATTGAATAATCTTGAATAAAGGTAACAAAATTCTGAGAATGTTTCATTAAACAAAGATAGAAAAATAAAGGAATCAAGAAATAAATAAAGGTAACAATAACTACTAACAAAATTCACGAGAATGTTTCATTAAACAAAGGTAGCAAAAATAAAGGTATCAATAAACAAAGAAAAAGTAACAATAATTGAATAAAGGTAACAAAATCATGAAAATGTATCATTAAATAAAGGTAGCAAAAATAAAGGTATCAAAAAAATAAAGGAATCAAGAAATAAATAAAGGTAACAATAATTGAATAAAGGTAACAAAAATTAAGGATATTTATTTATAAATAAAAGGTAGCAAAAATAAAGGTATCAATACACAAATAAAGGTAACAATAATTGAACAAAGGTAACAAAATTGAATAAAGGTAACAATAATTGAACAAAGGTAACAACAATTGAATAAAGGTAACAAAAAGCACGATAATATACATTAAACAAAGGTAGCAAAAAAATAAAGGTATCAATAAACAAAATGGTGACAATAAGGTAATAAAATCAAAGAAATAAATAATTAAACAAAGGTAGCAAAAAAATAAAGGTATCAATAAACAAATAAAGATAACAAGAATTGAATAAAGGTAACAAAAATTAAGTTTATCAATAAATTAGGAAAGGTAACAAGAATTGAATAATCTTGAATAAAGGTAACAAAATTCTGAGAATGTTTCATTAAACAAAGATAGAAAAATAAAGGAATCAAGAAATAAATAAAAGGTAACAATAACTACTAACAAAATTCACAGAAGGGTATTATTAGACAAAGGTAGCAAAAATAAAGGTATCAATAAACAAAGAAAATTAGCAATAATTAAATAAATGTAAAAAAAACTCACGAAAAAGTCTAATTAAACAAAGGTAGCAAAAATATAAAGGTACTAATAAACAAAGAAAAGATAACAATAACTAAATAAAGAAAAAAAAATAAAGGTAACAAAATACGATGTATTATTAAACAAAGGTAGCAAAAAAATAAAGGTATCAATAAACAAATAAAGGTAACAAGAATTGAATAAAGGTAACAAGAATTGTATAAAATATCGAAAAAATAAATGTATCAATAATTAAGAAAGGTAACAAGAACTAAATAAAGGTAACAAAATCATGAGAATGTATCATCAAATAAAGGTAGCAAAAAAATAAAGGTATCAATAAACAAAGAAAAGATAACAATAATTGAATAAAGGTAACAAATATCACGAGAATGTTTCATTAAACAAAGATAGCAAAAGAATAAATGTGTCAATAAAAGATAACAATAATTGAATCAAAGTAACAAAATCACAAAAAACATTACTAAATAAAAGGTAGTGAAAATAAAGGTATCAATAAACAAAGTAAAGATAACAATAAGTAAGGTAACAAAACCACATAAATGTTTTATTAAACAAAGATAACCAAAATAAAAGTATCAATAAACAAAGAAAAAGTAACAATAATTGAATAAACATAACAAAATCAACAAAATGTTATTAAACAAAGGTAGCAAAAATAAAGGTAGCAATAAACAATTAAAAGTAACAAGAATTGTATAAAATATCGAAAAAATACATGCATCAACAAATTAAGAAAGGTAACAACAATTGAATAAAGGCAACAAAAATAACGATAATGTATCATTGAACAAAGGTAGCGAAAAAATAAAGGTATCAATAAACAAAGAAAAAGTAACAATAATTGAATAAAGGTAACAAATATCACGAGAATGTTTCATTAAACAAAGATAGCAAAAGAATAAATGTGTCAATAAAAGATAACAATAATTGAATCAAAGTAACAAAATCACAAAAAACATTACTAAATAAAAGGTAGTGAAAATAAAGGTATCAATAAACAAAGTAAAGATAACAATAAGTAAGGTAACAAAACCACATAAATGTTTTATTAAACAAAGATAACCAAAATAAAAGTATCAATAAACAAAGAAAAAGTAACAATAATTGAATAAACATAACAAAAATCAACAAAATGTTATTAAACAAAGGTAGCAAAAATAAAGGTAGCAATAAACAATTAAAAGTAACAAGAATTGTATAAAATATCGAAAAAATACATGCATCAACAAATTAAGAAAGGTAACAACAATTGAATAAAGGCAACAAAATAACGATAATGTATCATTGAACAAAGGTAGCGAAAAAATAAAGGTATCAATAAACAAATAAAGGTAACAATAATTGAACAAAGGTAACAAAATCATGAAAATGTATTATTAAACAAAGGTAGTAGAAAAATAAAGGTATCAATAAACAAATAAAGGTAACAAGAATTGTATAAAATATCGAAAAATAAATGTATCAATAATTAAGAAAGGTAACAAGAACTAAATAAAGGTAACAAAATCATGAGAATGTATCATCAAATAAAGGTAGCAAAAATAAAGGTATCAATAAACAAAAAATTGAATAAAGGTAACAAATATCACGAGAATGTTTCATTAAACAAAGATAGCAAAAGAATAAATGTGTCAATAAAAGATAACAATAATTGAATCAAAGTAACAAAATCACAAAAACATTACTAAATAAAGGTAGTGAAAATAAAGGTATCAATAAACAAAGTAAAGATAACAATAAGTAAGGTAACAAAACCACATAAATGTTTTATTAAACAAAGATAACCAAAATAAAAGTATCAATAAACAAAGAAAAAGTAACAATAATTGAATAAACATAACAAAAATCAACAAAATGTTATTAAACAAAGGTAGCAAAAAAATAAAGGTAGTGAAAATAAAGGTATCAATAAATTAAGAAAGGTAGCAAAAAAATAAAGGCATCAATAAAGGAGGAAAAATAACAATAATTGAATAAAGGTAACAAGAATTGAATAATCTTGAATAAAGGTAACAATAATTGAATAAAGGTAACATAATTAATGGAAATGTATTATTAAATAAAGGTAACAATAATTGAATAAAGGTAACAAAATTGAAAAATGTAACAAAATTATGAGAATGTATCATTAAACAAAGGTAGCGAAAAAATAAAGGTATCACTAAATAAATAAAGATAACAATAATTGAATAAAGGTAACATAATTAATGGAAATGTATTATTAAACAAAGGTAGCGAAAAAATAAAGGTATCAATAAACAAAGAAAAGATAACAATAACTAAATAAAGGTAACAAAATCATGAAAATGTATTATTAAACAAAGGTAGCGAAAAAATAAATGTATCAATAAACAAAGAAAAGGTAACAATAACTGAATAAACGTAACAAAGATCAAGAAAGCGTATTATTAAACAAAGGTAGCAAAAATAAAGGTAACAACAATTGAATAAAGGTAACAAGAACTAAATAAAGGTAACAAGAACTAAATAAAGGTAACAACAATTGAATAAAGGTAACAAAATACGATGTATTATTAAAGTTAACAAAAATAAAGGTATCAATAAATAAAAAGGAAACAATAATCGAATACCGATAACAAAAATCAAGGAAATGTATTATTAAATAAAGGTAGCAAAAATAAAGGTAACAACAATTGAATAAAGGTAACAAGAACTAAATAAAGGTAACAAGAACTAAATAAAGGTAACAACAATTGAATAAAGGTAACAAAATACGATGTATTATTAAAGTTAACAAAAAATAAAGGTATCAATAAATAAAAAGGAAACAATAATCGAATACCGATAACAAAAATCAAGGAAATGTATTATTAAATAAAGGTAGCAAAAAATAAAGGTATCAATAAATAATAAACAAATCGCGTAACAAAATTGCACAAAGTAATGAGAACAAATAATGTATCAATAAACAAATAAAGGTAACAAGAATTGAATAATCTTGAATAAAGGTAACAAAATTTACATGAATGTATCATTAAACAAAGGTAGCGAAAAAATAAAGGTATCACTAAATAAATAAAGATAACAATAATTGAATAAAGGTAAAAATCATGGTATTGTGTTATTAAAAAGGTAGGAAAAATAAAAGTATCAATGAATATAAAAAGGTGATACTAATTGAATAAGGGTAACAAAATCATGAAAATGTATTATTAAACAAAGGTAGTAGAAAAATAAAGGGATCAATAAACAAAGAAAAAGTAACAATAATTGAATAACGGTAACAAAATACGATGTATTATTAAAGTTAACAAAAAATAAAGGTAACAAAATTTACATGAATGTATCATTAAACAAAGGTAGCGAAAAAATAAAGGTATCACTAAATAAATAAAAGATAACAATAATTGAATAAAGGTAACATAATTAATGGAAATGTATTATTAAACAAAGGTAGTAGAAAAATAAAGGGATCAATAAACAAAGAAAAGATAACAATAACTAAATAAAGGTAACAATAATTGAATAAAGGTAACAATAATTGAATAAAGGTAACAAAATACGATGTATTATTAAACAAAGGTAGCGAAAAAATAAAGGTAACAATAATTGAATAAAGGTAACAATAATTGAATAAAGGTAACAAAATACGATGTATTATTAAACAAAGGTAGCAAAAATAAAGGTAACAACAATTGAATAAAGGTAACAATAATTGAATAACGGTAACAAAATAACAAATATGTATTATTAAATAAAGGTAACAACAATTGAATAAAGGTAACAAAATTTACATGAATGTATCATTAAACAAAGATAACCAAAAATAAAGTATCAATAAACAAATAAAGGTAACAATAATTGAATAACGGTAACAAAATAACAAATATGTATTATTAAATAAAGGTAGCAAAAATAAAGGTATCAATAAATAATAAACAAATAAAGGTAACAAAATTGCACAAAAGTAATGAGAACAAATAATGTATCAATAAATTAAGAAAGGTAGCAAAATTGAATAGAGGTAACAAAATTTACATGAATGTATCATTAAACAAAGGTAGCGAAAAAATAAAGGTATCACTAAATAAATAAAAGATAACAATAATTGAATAAAGGTAACAAAATTGCACACAAGTAATGAAAGACAAATAAATGTATCAATAAATTAAGAAAGGTAGCAAAAAATAAAGGTATCAATAAATAATAAACAAATAAAGGTAACAATAATTGAATAAAGGTAACAAAATTTACATGAATGTATCATTAAACAAAGGTAGTAGAAAAATAAAGGGATCAATAAACAAAGAAAAAGTAACAATAATTGAATAAAGGTAAAAATCATGGTATTGTGTTATTAAAAGGTAGGAAAAAAATAAAGTATCAATGAATATAAAAAAAGGTGATACTAATTGAATAAGGGTAACAAAAATCACTGACATGTCGTATAAAACAAAGGTAGTAGAAAAATAAAGGGATCAATAAACAAAGAAAAAGTAACAATAATTGAATAACGGTAACAAAATAACAAATATGTATTATTAAACAAAGATAGTGAAAAAATAAACGTATCAATAAACAAATAAAGGTAACAAAATTGCACACAAGTAATGAAAGACAAATAAATGTATCAATAAATTAAGAAAGGTAGCAAAATTGAATAGAGGTAACAAAATTTTGAATATGTATCATCAAAGAAAGTTAGCGAAAAAATATAGGCATCAATAAAGGAGGAAAAATAACAATAATTGAATAAAATTAAAAAACACAAAATGCATCATTAATAATTAAAAGATCATACGGTTATCTTACTAAAGGTAAGCAAAAGTTGGTCAGCCGCATTGATAAGCCATGTAATAAATGAAGAAAGATAATAAAAACCAAAGAAAGTTGACAACAACTAATATTAACAAAACTATTTTCCCCTTTCTCCTTCCTCAACTACCACTACTCACGACAAACTTCACACACACACACTAGCACACGCAGACTTATGTGAGCTAGCATACGCAGACTTATGTGAGCGCAGACGCACAACACTATTTGACAATAGAGCCTCAATCTTATCCCATTAAGAGGTACAACACAATGAACACATATATTCTTGTAGCATAAACTAACACCTTAAACCTGATTCCTCATGAAAAAACACCTTAACCTGCAGGACATATTTATTAAGTGAAATCACAAAAAAGCATTAAAATTTTCACAAATTGAATTACCTTTATAGTCTACAAACAGTTCAATTTGTTACTTTTCATCTTCAGTTTAGTTGTTTTTCCAGATAAAAGTACATTTCAAATTTTCAATAGCTTAGAGTAGTTGGAAATTATTATCTTTTTCACTAAGATCAAGGTGTTTGAGTAATCTATGATACTAGAGCGTGCAGGGCAGCATTAATCGATTATTTAAGTGAAATAAATTTATCTTTTTGCCTATTTTGACTCTCTGATGATATCAGTTACTCTTTTTCCCTTAATATTTTCTCCTATTTATCCTTTCCTATCCACTATCCCTCAAACATATCTTTGCAACATTCTCAATCTCTACCTAAGTTTTGGTCCATTCATTGGCTCATCAGAATTTATTCCACTTAACTTTTGCAGCTAAAACACATAGCAAGACCAGTTGAACAAAAAGTGTAGAAGTTATCTCCTTCTCATCTGTTTTTCATAACCCACCATCAACTTATCAGAGATATCTAAATAAGAAAATACAGCTAACGAAATCTCTTTCAAAACTCAAAGCCTTCAGTATGATAACTCTACGATAAATCATAAGACCAAAAAATTTATAATAAGTATGAAGAGAATATACAAATGAAAAAAACACTAAAAGATTAGAAGCAAAATGACATCAATGAAGTTAGGTAATACAGAAATGTTCATTTACAATTTACAAGTCAAAGTGCTGCCATTTAATGGGCGTAAGTAAGCAGACAAAGTAGAACACTTTACACAAATGGTATGCATTTAATGATCAGATAATAATAACCAAAAATGCTTAAATTTTTTGCGCGAAACACTTTTCGAGTGTAACAATTGTTCTGAAAATTCTAAGAAATCCCTTTACACACAATAGCAGCAATTTTTCTAACGAAATAAAAGTTAAACAAGTATTAACCACCCAATACAAAGAATAACAATGAACAGGAAACGAATTAAGTGAACTGGAGCTGCATGCAGTATATGAAGCTAAATAATCAAGATTTTTCCAACAAACTAGCCTCTAAAGTTTCACAAGATCAGGATGATTTGCAGCAGTTAACTACTAATCTGATCAATTCTAAAAAATGAAATCAACGATCATGATACTTCATGTAAGTTATGACTTCACCAATCATCTCGATAACTTTAGCACAATTCAACTAATTGTAACTAAATCCTATAACCATTTTACTGAGTACTAAAGATCAGACTTAGAATCTGAATACTAGCCCAATTGGTACAGTTTAACTAATTGTAATCAATTTCTAGACCACTGCACTGAAGGATTACATCTTGAACTGCATGCAAACTCAAAAACACAGTCAAATAAAAAATAAAATAAAAATATGCAAGAAGATTAGGATAAACACTAGATAATTGATGCTAAACATGTCAAGAATGCAACCAAATCCTCATTTGGAATCTTATCAATCAGATGAACAAGAAACTAAAAGATCATCTAATTGAAAGTAAAATACAGAACATCAACAAAAAAACTGACAGATGACAGAGATAACGAGAGATGAGTTAGATCAAACCTTGTACATTATTCTCAAGCTCAAATCCAAGGCTCTAAATTAAACGATCATCTAAGTAAAGAAAAATGCAGAACATCAGTGAATGAAATCAGACTATGGAACAGAGAGAGAGAGAGAGGTAGATCAAACCATTGCGATCATCGATGAGCTTCGTAGTTAGGCCAGGCCATTGAGATCGTTGATGAGCTTCTTGACCTTGTACGGCATTCTTGACCTCAAATCCAACGCTCGGAACTAAACGATCGTCCAATCAAAAGAAAATACAGAACATTAATGAAAATTTTGACTATCAAATAGTGAGAAAAGAGTTAAATCAAGCCAATGTCGATGTACGTCTTCACAAACTCGAATCCAGTTCTCAAAACTAATGATCGTCTACTAATTGAGACAAAAAAAACAGCAATCGATGAAAAAATCCGACTATTAATCAGAGAGAAAGTTAAATAGAAACGTCCGATCGTTGATCCAGGGCTCAAAACGAAACGATCGTCGATGAAAGAAAACTAAAAAAAAATTATGAAAAAATCGACTGTGAGATAGCGAGATCAAACCATTGCGATCGTTGATGAGCTTCTTGGCTTCGTCGGCGTTCTCGAGACCGAATCCAAGGCTCGAACTCCACTGATGCTCTTCAACTCCAAGAAAATAAAAAAATTGAGCAGAAAAACCCTAGGTTTGAAAAGAGAAAGAAAACGAGCGGAAATTTTTTGAGAAGGAGCGCTATTGATCCTCAACTCCCTCTATTTATACTGTCTTTCTCTATCGAGCCCTTGGCTTCTTCAACAAACTGCCCCAAAACTGCCCTGGCCCTTGACTTGACTGAGTATATATTAACTTATTTACAAAACTACCCTTCTATTTATAAATTAACTGCAATTTTACCTGATCCACGTTAGTGAAATTTTGTACTGGAAGAGATTGTAATTTTCCTTTGGTTGAGTGGCTAATATAAAGCTGGTCTCTCTTCTTTCGTTAAAGTGGGGACGCCGGACGCGAGAACATATTTGTGGATAATTAAAGGGAGATTCTTGCTGTTGTGTCCGAACAGCAAACTTCTGTGTAAAGCCAATTGCAGACCTTGATCTCAAAGTATTGAAATGTCAATACAATTCCAAATACTTTGACCAATTCGTTTCTTCCAGTTCAGAGAACAGCAAACATCACTTTAAAGCTTGAAATTGGATGTGTATATATTTTCTTATTTTGGCCTTTTGTCTGCAATTTTTTATTTTATCCTTTTTCGTGATTAAGATTAGGGGTTTTATTTGTATAATTGTATCCATAATGAGAAAAAAAATGTGCATTGTGGGGCGATGAGCAATTCTATTGAGCTTTCTGATTTGGTGCAATATTCTTCTTTAGGTTCATTTTTTAGTAATTTCTCTTTATTTTTTGGAGATTGTTATTCGCCGGGATTCAACTATTGGCTTTTTTTCGTGATGTGCACGAATAGAACATTCAACAAAAAAATAAAATAAATAAATAGTATTTATAAAATTACTCAGTTATACATGCATTTAGCTATGTCTTTCTAGTTATTAATCAGAAAAAATTCTATGCCTATCTAGTTATACTTAAATATTAGAGATGGCTATTATGACCCTGATTTTCGACATGTAAAATGTCAAATTTTCAAGAGACATAATAAGTACTTAGAATTAAAAATTATAACGCTCAACTCTCCCCATAAATTAAGAATTTGTGTCGTGACATAGGCCTTTGCCATTGTATCAGAACAATCATAATTTCAATATTTAGGTATAAAGGCAGGAACATTTTACAATACCAAATCTTCCATTAGTATAAACTGATGACTACTTGGTTTGTGTTGAAGGAAATACCATTGCATGTGCGCGTGAGGGATTAGGCAAGGGCAAAACTTTCTGAAATTATGTTTTGATTGGTTGTCACATATATATAAAGCAATTCCTAATCAACTTCTTATCAATAGAAAACAATTTTTCTTTTAGATAAGGGTCTTCTTTGATATTATTTGTTGGGCCAGATGGGCTAAAAATGATCATAACATCAACAAAACTAAATTGCCGTTGAGAATTTGAAATGAGGGAGATGAATGATGCACTCTCAACAAAGGGGCAAACAAGGGGAAAAGAATCTGACCGACCTCTAAATTCACTAAATAAAAAATTGCTACAAGGAATGCTCAAAGTCTACAAAGTCTCTAATTCTTTTTATAGAATCAAAACATACAAGAGAAGAGAGAGATCCCATATGCTAGGCATGGGAGTCTTCTCTCGCTTCTCAGTCTACATCAGTCCTCAAACTTCTACCATGGTAATGCCTCTGCAAAAAAAATTCATTGTGCCTTGACAGTGAAGGATACTTACGTTTTAAACAATTATTGTTAAATTTTTTGAATTTTTTTAAATGTTAAAATGTTTTTAATTGTTTATTTGTCTTAAAATTAAAAATTCAACGCAAGGGTCTTTTGGGACTTGACGCGTCCTTTGAGTCTAAAGAGATACGTAATAGAATATCTCGTCTTTCGTTTAGGGGGGTTTTTGTATTTCAGAGTATAAGGCAAACATGGTACCATTTCAATATTATTCTAATGTCAAACAAATATTCTTCTATATTTTCGTTGTTTGTTGCTGTATTTACAATCAAAAGCTATTGGCTCTCTCCTCATTTTCAACTATACGTACGCTTAAGACGGTGAATGAGAGTCTCATATTTCATTTCTGATTATCAAAATTCCTATTTATTTATTTATTTATTTGACTTGGTTTGCTAAACAATTACAGTTTAGTATGACTTATATATACCAAATAGTTTAGGTTAAGAGTTTTCTTGTTGGATTAATTAGATCATTTTGTTTTGCTTTGAGCATTCTCAGGGCGAAGATGAGTTCGATGTAAGAGATAGAGCAAGTTTACTTGGAGATATAGATGGAGATAGAGATACTGAGCAGAGTTTAGACGGAGAATTTAAACCAGTTGATCATCCTCTTGAACCAGAGAAGGACGAGCCAATCAAATGTCCAACGCCTGATTGCTTCCTGTTGAAGGTGAGTTAAATTACCAGTGGTTTTGACTTGAGCATCTTTGAAATACTGCACTTTGTAATTTTGTTAATCAATTTTCATGTTTCATTAATATATCTAGTAAATACATAAATTAATTTAATTTTTTTGAGAGTTTACATTCGTAGGGTCAAACTGATTAATACTATAAGAATATGAGGAACTGAAAATATGTCAAACAGTTTTTAAAAAGATTTTTGAAGGCTATTGCTTCCTTATTACTTATGGTTCAGTTTTAATTTCATAGGAAAAACTTAGATACAGTGACATACTTTATTCTTCAAATCTAAAGATGAAAATCTGAGATTAACTCTCTGCCGTTCACTTATTTAGCAAAATACAAATACCATAAAAATATGGCATAAAAGTTGATGTCTAATGTAATTTCTTTTTCTTTAGGCTGTGTTTGGTTTGAAGTAAAATGAAAATGAAAATGAAAATGAAAAGGAAAAGGAAAGAAAAGAAAATGAAAGTGATATGAGTTTCTTTCTTATGTTTGGTTACTAAAGAAAATTAAAAGAAAATCTGGAGGAAAATAAACAATGTTATTTTCTTTATTATTTGTTTGCTCAGTAATAACTAACAAGAAAATACAGTTAAGTTGTATTCTATATTGATTTTACTTTTGAATTTCACAAATTATTCAATTTAAAGAGTTTTGCCTATAAGTCTATGACTTACTAACCTGTAAGTTTTATAGTTCACGCAAATAAAGTGAAATGACTTATAATTAAGCCATCATTTTATTCATAAACCTGCACTTATATTAGTTAGTCCATGAGGGTCCACTTTGTGCTACGTGCGCATTTACAAACCTGAGGGTATTATAACAAACTCATTGAGGGTATGTAAGTGTAAAGTAGGAAAAATATAGTATGTGTCAGTGCAAATAAGCCATCAAATTATTCGTAAACCTGCACTTATATTGAAAAGGATAGCTTGAAACAACTTATGAAAATCGGGGACTTAATAGCAATTTTAATGTTTCAGGGACTAGTCTCACAATAACTAAAAATGTGGAGGAGCTAATAGAAAGATGGCTGAAGAAAACCTTTACCTGCGCACACTTATGGCATGCGGGGCCCATGTGGAATAAAGAAGGGATTAATTGCCTTTATATAAAATCTGATACATGCCAATTTAATTATGTGGGCCCCATGCGAAAATATCCGTGTGTCGCCTTCCTCACCACCTCTTCCTCGCGGACCTGACGCCTTCCTTCCTTCCCCGACAAAATTTTCCTCTATTTTCACTGGGTTCCATTTTCCTCTATTTTCACTGGGTTCCGGCGAGGAAACGTTTGGGAGAAATTTCAACTCATTTTACTTCTTATTTTCTTCCGTTTTTATTTTCCTTTTGCTTTTCTTTCAAACCAAACAATTAAAAATAACTTTCTTTCCCACTTTTTTTTCTTTTCTTCGATTTTCATTCGAACCAAACACACCCTTAGACTAATAATCTGTTCGATTCCAAAAGTAACGTCTCGGCTAAAACTTGTAGCACAATGAAACATAGATTGTTATATTGGTTTAATTGATGTAATGAATTCTTTTTCAGTTATGACACAATTATTGTTCAAACTATTGTTTTTGTTTGGCTTGCGTAGCGTGTATATTTTCTTAGCTAACAAAGCTCTTTTCTTATCTTCTGCCTTGAATATATCTTATACTCTTTATCTTGCAATTTTAATTAGAAGGATGAAGTTTTCTGGAAAAATGGAATAAATCCCTTATCAATGAAAGAAGGAAAAGCCCTTGAACAACCTTCACGAAGAGTAGAGAGCAAGAGACGCGGTTCCTTGAGACGAGAACACTTGAAGTCTGTATCATTTAGAAAGCCACGGAACGTCTTCCGAATTTTTCAAGATTGTAGAGAGTGTGAATTTTGAAAATGATAAATTATCTTTCATATGATAACATCAGATGTTATATGGAGATAGATTTCTGCAAATACGATAACAAGCCCTGAGAATGGTTGCAAGTTCCCATTTATTTAGAACATTTATCTACAATTGAACATTAAGTTTATATTAAGTTGTCTTATGTATTCCTAAGCTTTTTATTTCTTTATTGAATATTCATAAGATTTTGATTGTTAATCAATTGATTAGACTTTGCATGCACCATATCAAAGTATAAGTGAAACAATTACATGCCCTTAAGTCTGTATTACAAATTCCAATTTTATCTTGCAGATTTGTTGTTAATTACAGCTTCTTTTGATACAGGAGATGCATCTCATTTCATTGTTATCCTTGATCATTTTCTTTCATTCTTTACTTTCTTTTCTTTGAGTAAAGTTGGATAGTATTAATACTCACAACATAATGAAAGGCAGGGTAATCGTAACCACGTTCTATCATAAAGAAGTTAATCCGAGTGTTTCCTTGAATCTACTTGCAGCTTAGAAAAAAATCACCGAAGAGCAACAACAATCAATATAAAAAATGATAAACATCTGATAGTAAGAAAACAATTTGCAGTCATGATTCATGATCACGACTCTCCATTTTCCACGTCTACTTAAACTCCATCCTAAATTAAACATACAGAAAAATAAAAATGAAACCAAAATAAAAGAAATATAGTCCAGTTTCCTAACAGAGGAAAAATAGTTATCAATAAGCAAATATGAATACTAGTTTCTGGGTTTGCTGAAATTTCCCACAATATATGTACACTCATGTTATCTTCTGAATTAGATATACAATTTCAACAATTCATAGAAAACCATCAAGTTCCTGTCCAACTTAATTTTATTGTAACATTTCTCCTCTGGAAGCAGAGGAGCAAATCAGTAAGGCCCATGTTTTCCCTTTATACTAGGATTTAGGAGCCCCACATATCAAAGCTTAATTTTTTTGAACCACTAGTCTAGCACATCCATCAGGACGAAAATCAGCTAAACGCGTAATTAACAATTGGTATAAATCCCAACCGCCACTTATGAGTTGCTTTGCATTTATATAGCTGGGCTAGGTCCATCTTCAATTGCTATGTTCTCCAATGATTATATTCTCTGAAGATTTAGGATTCTCATGAGTTCCTCGTTCGGGTGGTTATCCTGTGCATTACAAGTGCCCTGATTAGAAACTTGGTGGTTGATTCATCTTTAAGGCATGAGATAGAAGTTTCACATATCATATAGCGTGCCTAAGAAATATCAAGATAATTATTGAGAAATATCAAGATAGACTTATTGGTGGCCTGCAGGAATTAACCCCACATTAGTTGGACCTTTTACAACCAGAGCCTTAGACATCATGCTTTCGATTATCCAAATGCCATACCCAGGTAACAAATGATTCTGATTTAGATGCAAAAATCAATAGTAATCCAATCCTGAGTTTCCTGCCAGCACAATTCCAATCTGGATACTCAATCAAATAACAACCATGTTAGCCAAAATGAATTAAGCACACATCTTCGCCTAAAGTTTTTGAACCCGAACGCTAATACAGATCGCCCTTTGCTTCTAATGTGAGTCCATTAACCACTAGTCTAATGTATACTCTGTCACAGTATCATGTGCTATTAAGATTGAGGGTGCTGAACTCACATGAGTTCCTCACTCCGGTTAATGTTTTCTGCATACATTAACCTAGTTGGTTATTCCTTAATCTATGAACTCGATTTCAGATCGATCACGGTTATTGCAATGGCCACCCCTTGAAATTTCTTTCTCCTAATCAGGGACTTAAAAGCTCGTGATTATCTATCATCCCAAAGTTCCGATGGATCCTAATCCTCATCAGAAGCAACATCCCATGTATCCACTTCTTGCTAGAAAGTCAGTTTTTTTACTGGTAAAATCCCTGCATTATTGGTCATGCAATTTGAGCTCAAGCAGAAACAATGGATACATGTCTTTTAACTTTTAAATCTTCTAGATTTAAACTTAATTCACTGAAATTTTAGTGAAAATTCAGACACAATTAAACTTTGAATAAAACATCAAAAACCACAATATAAAACGCATCCACGTCTCCCACATTGGCTCTTCCCCAAAATAACAAAAAATAACAAAAAAAAAAAAAAAAAACCCATACATTTTGTTTTCAATCTTCCTACATCTCCTTAATCAGCGCACTTTAAGCTCGAGCACAAATAAGCGATATCTGTTGTAAATCTTCTAATAAAACTCATTCCATTACGAGTATAGCAAAATTTCAGGTACAAATCAAAACTCTGCATACGAACATCAAGACAACATCAGAAAACCCATCCACATCTCTCACACGGGGTTCTTCCCCAAATCTTTAATAATAATAAAAAGAAGAAGCTCATACCTCTAAGCAGCGAACTCCTTCAAGTAACTAGGATCCCTCTTGGCCCTCTCCTGAAACTTCTTAAACCAGCGATCCAAAATATCCATAGGCACGACCAACCTGCTCCCATCCACCCCACAAAACGACTGCATAAAATTGAACAGGTTCTCGCCAACCTTCATCGCCATCCTCTCAATCCTCCCCTCCGCCCCCGCATCGGCCACCGCCGGAAGCGCCGAGATGTCCTCGACGGAGACGCCGATCCTCGCAGCAGCGTCGGCGCCGGGGACGGCGAGGGCGGAGGCGGTGTCGGCGGGGTCGGGCCAAGGGAGGGAGAGGACGGCGGAGGGGCGGGAGAGGTGGACGGCGCCGCAGAAGAGGAAGGAGGGGGAGCCGGGGGGGTGGATGTAGACGGCGAGGGCTTTGGAGGAGGGGAGGGAGGAGGCGGCGGTGGGGAGGAGGAAGATGCAGAGGGTCTTGATTTGGTGGTAGGAGTCGCCGGCCAGGGTCGTTATGTCGAGGAGGTAGTGGAGGGGTCCGATTTGGGTGAAGGATGAGGGGTCGAGGGGGAAGCTGCGATCTGGGAACACTACCCCGAACATTTTTTATTTTTATTTTACTTTACTTTTATTTTTTTAGAGGGAGATTTGACCGTGAGAAGGATTTGAGGGAGGAGGAAAGGGTTTTTGGAGTTTTGAGGGAGGAAAAGAGGGAGGCGGTCTGGTAATGTTGAGAAGGGTCCAGAGGGAGATCACAGTTTGCGAAAGAACAAAAAGTAGTACCAAAACAATCTGGATCTTCTCCGTATAATTCCGATCCGGATTATTATTGTTGGACATTTAACGAGCCAGATTAGCCTACGAGATAGAGCCACTGTAGTCTTAAAAATATTTTTTTAAACCACTAGTCTAGCACATCCATCAGGACGAAAATCAGCTAAACGCGTAATTAACAATTGGTATAAATCCCAACCGCCACTTATGAGTTGCTTTGCATTTATATAGCTGGGCTAGGTCCATCTTCAATTGCTATGTTCTCCAATGATTATATTCTCTGAAGATTTAGGATTCTCATGAGTTCCTCGTTCGGGTGGTTATCCTGTGCATTACAAGTGCCCTGATTAGAAACTTGGTGGTTGATTCATCTTTAAGGCATGAGATAGAAGTTTCACATATCATATAGCGTGCCTAAGAAATATCAAGATAATTATTGAGAAATATCAAGATAGACTAATTGGTGGCCTGCAGGAATTAACCCCACATTAGTTGGACCTTTTACAACCAGAGCCTTAGACATCATGCTTTCGATTATCCAAATGCCATACCCAGGTAACAAATGATTCTGATTTAGATGCAAAAATCAATAGTAATCCAATCCTGAGTTTCCTGCCAGCACAATTCCAATCTGGATACTCAATCAAATAACAACCATGTTAGCCAAAATGAATTAAGCACACATCTTCGCCTAAAGTTTTTGAACCCGAACGCTAATACAGATCGCCCTTTGCTTCTAATGTGAGTCCATTAACCACTAGTCTAATGTATACTCTGTCACAGTATCATGTGCTATTAAGATTGAGGGTGCTGAACTCACATGAGTTCCTCACTCCGGTTAATGTTTTCTGCATACATTAACCTAGTTGGTTATTCCTTAATCTATGAACTCGATTTCAGATCGATCACGGTTATTGCAATGGCCACCCCTTGAAATTTCTTTCTCCTAATCAGGGACTTAAAAGCTCGTGATTATCTATCATCCCAAAGTTCCGATGGATCCTAATCCTCATCAGAAGCAACATCCCATGTATCCACTTCTTGCTAGAAAGTCAGTTTTTTTACTGGTAAAATCCCTGCATTATTGGTCATGCAATTTGAGCTCAAGCAGAAGCAATGGATATATGTCTTTAACTTTTAAATCTTCTAGATTTAAACTTAATTCACTGAAATTTTAGTGAAAATTCAGACACAATTAAACTTTGAATAAAACATCAAAAACCACAATATAAAACGCATCCACGTCTCCCACATTGGCTCTTCCCCAAAATAACAAAAATAACAAAAAAAAACCCATACATTTTGTTTTCAATCTTCCTACATCTCCTTAATCAGCGCACTTTAAGCTCGAGCACAAATAAGCGATATCTGTTGTAAATCTTCTAATAAAACTCATTCCATTACGAGTATAGCAAAATTTCAGGTACAAATCAAAACTCTGCATACGAACATCAAGACAACATCAGAAAACCCATCCACATCTCTCACACGGGGTTCTTCCCCAAATCTTTAATAATAATAAAAAGAAGAAGCTCATACCTCTAAGCAGCGAACTCCTTCAAGTAACTAGGATCCCTCTTGGCCCTCTCCTGAAACTTCTTAAACCAGCGATCCAAAATATCCATAGGCACGACCAACCTGCTCCCATCCACCCCACAAAACGACTGCATAAAATTGAACAGGTTCTCGCCAACCTTCATCGCCATCCTCTCAATCCTCCCCTCCGCCCCCGCATCGGCCACCGCCGGAAGCGCCGCGATGTCCTCGACGGAGACGCCGATCCTCGCAGCAGCGTCGGCGCCGGGGACGGCGAGGGCGGAGGCGGTGTCGGCGGGGTCGGGCCAAGGGAGGGAGAGGACGGCGGAGGGGCGGGAGAGGTGGACGGCGCCGCAGAAGAGGAAGGAGGGGGAGCCGGGGGGGTGGATGTAGACGGCGAGGGCTTTGGAGGAGGGGAGGGAGGAGGCGGCGGTGGGGAGGAGGAAGATGCAGAGGGTCTTGATTTGGTGGTAGGAGTCGCCGGCCAGGGTCGTTATGTCGAGGAGGTAGTGGAGGGGGTCGATTTGGGTGAAGGATGAGGGGTCGAGGGGGAAGCTGCGATCTGGGAACACTACCCCGAACATTTTTTATTTTTATTTTACTTTACTTTTATTTTTTTAGAGGGAGATTTGACCGTGAGAAGGATTTGAGGGAGGAGGAAAGGGTTTTTGGAGTTTTGAGGGAGGAAGAGAGGGAGGCGGTCTGGTAATGTTGAGAAGGGTCCAGAGGGAGATCACAGTTTGCGAAAGAACAAAAAGTAGTACCAAAACAATCTGGATCTTCTCCGTATAATTCCGATCCGGATTATTATTGTTGGACATTTAACGAGCCAGATTAGCCTACGAGATAGAGCCACTGTAGTCTTAAAAATATTTTTTTTTAAAAATCACTATCACAATAGTGTAATTCTACGAGGACTAACCTCATCCATTGAATTCGAAAAGTACAGTAATAATTGGAGGAATTGGACACTCTCCAATTTATCAACTAATTGGAGGGAATCTAGATCCGTATAATTTATACAGTACCGGATATTTGGTTGAGGAGTTGAAATAGATCAATACGAGTACAAAAATTATATTTATTTCAATTGCTTTGTGGGTTAATTGCAAATAGACCTCTGCAGCATTACTCAATTGTGAACGGACCCCTATATACACCAATCTTTCATGTTTTTGAAATACCTTCTAAGTCGTAGTTATCCAAAGACCTAGGACTTCTCCTCTCTCTCCTCTTGAGAATAACAAGAAAATATTTCTGCTCAGGATACTAATTCTTTTCCAAATCCTAGTTCATTGAGTTGGATTAAACAACCATTGGTGTTATGGAATATGAATAGCATCAAGGACTTGTTTCAACTGCTGGCTTATATGATGTACATGCCTACACCATATTAGAACAATCTACAAAGATAACGCGATTGATAACTATTTCCAATTCTTGAACACAAATTTTCTGTTATCGGCACTTTTGCTCAACACTCGTCAACTCTATATAATCCGTGTGTTCAATAAAAGCTCAGCTATACCAACATTCTCGTATAAAAATAAATAAATGAATAAATAAATAAGTGGGGAAAAAAAGAAAGAAAGGAAAATGCTCAAAAGTGCTAGCTATGATTAGTTGATTACAAACTGGAAGTCTGCATAAAGTACATATGTACAACAAAAGCCAAAAATTAAACTTGTGCCAGCAAATTACTCTCGACATCCACAATCAATATCATACGTTCTTTTCTACGTTGCTGCTACAATTTGATCTATATAGAACACTCAATTCAATCTATAAAGGACTAACGATTTTCAATCCACATTTTAGAGAACTTGTGTACAGCCACAATTACATGTATGCACGTCTATTTAGCTCAAGTCCTATTTCTCTAGCTTTTTAGCACCAATATCCTCCTGCAACATGTAATCAGAAACTTGTTAGTGCAATAAATCTTTGTTTTTTATTCAGTAAAACAATGAAATAAATATATTGATGAAAAACTAATTGAAAATGAGTTTAAGATTGGTTGGCACGATCATTTACTTTTTTTAAACCAAAATGAATTTTAAGGACATAGATTCTATCTGTTTTTCAAGGAAAATTACCATTTACAATCTGAATCTAGCAGTGAGGTGGAGAACTACGTTCGGAGCCACTGACAGATGTGAATGTAGACAAAGTATCCTCTTTAGATATCGCAACGAAGTTCAGAGGCGCAATAGTCAGACGTCTGTTTTCCCTAAAATAGCTATTTTGACGACCAGAGCAGGATCGTGGAGTTAGGAGCTCAGGGGTTCCACCACCAACACTAACTCTTCGAGGTGAGGGAGTCATGAATCCATTTCCATTTGCGTAATGCCCATTTGCTTTTCTATTGAAACTAGTACTCCTTTTTGGGGTAGGTTTGGATCCATACTTTAATTCCTTTTCTGTGAGGATTAGATTTTGGAGCTTCTTATGATCCTGTAATAAGTCAAAGAAATCGAAAGCTAATTAAGTCTTAAGGAATCAGGGGGAAAAAAAGGTAGGAGGATTCGAAAGAGAGGCTCACCCTTTCTCGTCTTTTCTCTTCTTCCTTTTGTAGTCTAGCAAGTCTATACTCTTCCAAAATAGAAACTAAGCGGACCTGGTTAGTGGAAAGAATACACAAGTTTAATAAATTAAAAAGAAATTAAAGAAACCACTCAAAAATCCATCAGGAGAGAACAAAGGACTCACCCCGTCATAGAGGAAAGGCATATTTCTCTCATCTTCCCAGGCAAAAGTTCTACTAATGAGGTTTTCAACAATAGCTAAAACCAAGTTCAAGACACAATTAGACCTCACATATTTTCACTAAAAATGTTTATATTGCTGGAAGATAGAAGGGAACAGAATTAAACACCTGGAATTTTGCTGACAGTTACTCGAGCCTTCTCGGCTCGTTTCAGGTTTAAGTGGGAACCTCTTCCTGCATTATACCTGTTGTCATCCTGCGGATCAGACGATGCAAGAATTTAGTTTTGGAAATAATAATAATAATTATAAGCATGTAACATAACACACGTTCAAAAGATTAGCACAGCTCAACACTAGTATGACCATGATAATTGAACAATCAACTTTTTGCATATATTAATGGTAGGATATGTATATCGAATATTCATGATCTAATTTCAATCTAGAAACCAAACTGTTGTATCATATTTGTATCAAGTGCTTAAAGAATTACTCTCAGCAGAAAGGTTTTGATTCATGGGTTTCTCACTTGCATCATCACCAGGGGAGTGTGGGTTATTAAAAGTAGTTTGGCTGTTTCTTGGGTACATCTTACGCTGCTAACCATATTTAGATGTACTGAGAACTGTGGAAGCTTTGTGTTTGTATTACATGACATGGACAATATGGTTTCCTACCTGAGAATAGAGAATAGAGCAGGGACAAAAAAAAAGGTCATAAAGGTGTGAGCTTTATGTGTATACTAATGTAAGAAATAAGTAAATATGACAAATCCCATGTTGCCGTCTTTAGTGCAAAAATATAATGGCAAGAACAAAAATAGCCTACTTGGTTATACTCTTCTAGCCAGATTTCTTCTGCACAAGCCGCTTGCCATTTGTTTATCCTATCCATTATGTCTTTCCTTGTCATGGATTCTTCTTTTGCTTTCACTATCTGCGCCTCAATATTGGTCACAAGTTCGGATGGATCCACGAGTCCTAGATACAAAAGATAGCCAAAAATATGTCAGATCAATTACTTTCAATATTCAGATGTCAAGGAGAAAGAAATACCTACCAGAATCTATCATTGCACATGACTTCTCTTGTGCAGTGCTCATATCAGGTTCAATATGTGCTTCCCTGCATATTTCTTCCAATTCCATCCTCCTCTTCATTACAAGTTCTTTCATTCTGCTGGCTTTGAGTTTCCTCAGTCTCGACCTCGGCTTCTGTCTGTAAAAATGCAAAATAGGCATCTCACTATCTGCCATTTAAGGAACTACCAGAAGTTAATTAGGCTGCAGTTACCAAACCTTTTCAATTGTTTCCAGTGCTAGAATACCAGACTGTGTGACATTTGATGCTCCTAGGGTTTTGACCACTCTCTCAAATTGACTCCTCTCTTCTTGAGATGAATCCATCAAGTTCCATAATTCTAATAGTTTCTTGGCTGTTTCTTGGGTACATCTTACGCTGCTAACCATATTTAGATGTACTGAGAACTGTGGAAGCTTTGTGTTTGTATTACATGACATGGACAATATGGTTTCCTACCTGAGAATAGAGAATAGAGCAGGGACAAAAAAAGGTCATAAAGGTGTGAGCTTTATGTGTATACTAATGTAAGAAATAAGTAAATATGACAAATCCCATGTTGCCGTCTTTAGTGCAAAAATATAATGGCAAGAACAAAAATAGCCTACTTGGTTATACTCTTCTAGCCAGATTTCTTCTGCACAAGCCGCTTGCCATTTGTTTATCCTATCCATTATGTCTTTCCTTGTCATGGATTCTTCTTTTGCTTTCACTATCTGCGCCTCAATATTGGTCACAAGTTCGGATGGATCCACGAGTCCTAGATACAAAAGATAGCCAAAAATATGTCAGATCAATTACTTTCAATATTCAGATGTCAAGGAGAAAGAAATACCTACCAGAATCTATCATTGCACATGACTTCTCTTGTGCAGTGCTCATATCAGGTTCAATATGTGCTTCCCTGCATATTTCTTCCAATTCCATCCTCCTCTTCATTACAAGTTCTTTCATTCTGCTGGCTTTGAGTTTCCTCAGTCTCGACCTCGGCTTCTGTCTGTAAAAATGCAAAATAGGCATCTCACTATCTGCCATTTAAGGAACTACCAGAAGTTAATTAGGCTGCAGTTACCAAACCTTTTCAATTGTTTCCAGTGCTAGAATACCAGACTGTGTGACATTTGATGCTCCTAGGGTTTTGACCACTCTCTCAAATTGACTCCTCTCTTCTTGAGATGAATCCATCAAGTTCCATAATTCTAATAGTTTCTTGGCTGTTTCTTGGGTACATCTTACGCTGCTAACCATATTTAGATGTACTGAGAACTGTGGAAGCTTTGTGTTTGTATTACATGACATGGACAATATGGTTTCCTACCTGAGAATAGAGAATAGAGCAGGGACAAAAAAAAAGGTCATAAAGGTGTGAGCTTTATGTGTATACTAATGTAAGAAATAAGTAAATATGACAAATCCCATGTTGCCGTCTTTAGTGCAAAAATATAATGGCAAGAACAAAAATAGCCTACTTGGTTATACTCTTCTAGCCAGATTTCTTCTGCACAAGCCGCTTGCCATTTGTTTATCCTATCCATTATGTCTTTCCTTGTCATGGATTCTTCTTTTGCTTTCACTATCTGCGCCTCAATATTGGTCACAAGTTCGGATGGATCCACGAGTCCTAGATACAAAAGATAGCCAAAAATATGTCAGATCAATTACTTTCAATATTCAGATGTCAAGGAGAAAGAAATACCTACCAGAATCTATCATTGCACATGACTTCTCTTGTGCAGTGCTCATATCAGGTTCAATATGTGCTTCCCTGCATATTTCTTCCAATTCCATCCTCCTCTTCATTACAAGTTCTTTCATTCTGCTGGCTTTGAGTTTCCTCAGTCTCTCGACCTCGGCTTCTGTCTGTAAAAAATGCAAAATAGGCATCTCACTATCTGCCATTTAAGGAACTACCAGAAGTTAATTAGGCTGCAGTTACCAAACCTTTTCAATTGTTTCCAGTGCTAGAATACCAGACTGTGTGACATTTGATGCTCCTAGGGTTTTGACCACTCTCTCAAATTGACTCCTCTCTTCTTGAGATGAATCCATCAAGTTCCATAATTCTAATAGTTTCTTGGCTGTTTCTTGCAACTATAAAAATTGGATACGTCACGGATATATGACAAGGTTAAGCAAGATATGATTCTGAATAGTACACAACTTACCTTCTGAGTTCTAATCTTCTTCTCAGTTTTAAACTTTTGGATGGTTCTGGCTAGTCCTTCCAAAGTGCTGTCGCTGATGTTTGTAGACTTTGCTGGACTTGGATCATGTAGACTTGGATGTACCTCATCCACAGTTCTTACAAAATCCTCTCCAAGTATGCCGCATAAAGAATGGACTTCGTTTACATACTCAAGAACCCGGTGAAGACGTTCGGACTGGAAGTACCAAAGTAAGACATTAATCAATATTACTTCTAAAACCCACATAGTTATAGAATTCATTTTTGTCTTTTATAGTTATCGTCATTTATTTTATCATAATCGTGCCAAGCTTATAGCATTCATGCAAACTACCCAACATGTCAATATATAACACCATACGCTGCAAAAGTACCAAGAAGAGCCTTGGCATGCCTATGTCAAACTCTAGTTAAAGATAGCATTGGTATATAATAAGGTGAAAATACATACCTTCTCCTTTTGGAGATTGCGAAGTTGAGCTTGGTATTCATTGAGCTTCCTTATTGAAAGATCATGTTCATCCACAGATGAAGAACTAGTCAGTGATTCACTCTGATGACCGTATCCAGAAATCTCCATTTTGATCTTTTCAATCTGTGACCCTACATCTGCAAATTGTTTGATTCGTTCCTCCTTCTCTACTTTTAAATCTTCCAATAAAGGTGTGACATAAGCAAGTTGATCTCTCAGAGCTAGCCTCTTTTCTTTCTGAGTACATAGGTTTCATGCTGATTAGCTGCTGCAAGCCTTATAATTCATAATTATATAATTCAAAGGTTATTCACACGATACAATTATACGTCAGTTAAATTGTGGTCAATTCAAAAGCCATAACTTCTCCTGAGATGAAGTAATATAACCACTTGAGAATCATATCCTCATAACAGGATTTCATGCCGCAACTTCTGCTACAGGCATGCAGAAGGGCAAACCTGTAAAGATGCTAATATATAATTTCTGAAAATAATGAAAAGGGATGGTGGCCTATAAGAATAAAAAATCATAGTATAATGGATATTATGCTATGTCAAATTGAAGAAAGATCCTAGGTACAAGTGAAGGTGACTTGAACAGGAAACCAAAAATAGCACATAATATATAAATTGTCATAGATTTGGATATCGATAGCTATTGATAATGTAACACCGATTTAATAGATGAGAGCGAGATCTGCTGAGTTGGAATCTTAACAAGCGTTTTAAGTATATACTTATTCGCTTGAGTTACAAAAGAGGGCACTCTATCTTCTCATTTGAGCATTTCAAGTGTGCACAAGTATATGAATCACAAATGAAATATAACTATGAAGCACTGTTGTATTGTGACTCAACTTACAGGACATAGACATTAGTTTTAGTTTAATTTTGTTGCTCAATGGAAATTTTTGCTTTTCAAAAATGGGTTCATTTAGATTGTGCTTCATTGAGTAAAACTGAAGCAAGAACATCATTTATGATAAAATATAAGAAGCATAAAAGGGTGGACACATGCAGTTGTAGAAGCCAAGGTAAACATAAGTAGAGAATGATATTTGAGGAGACATCTTTTTCAAGTGCTAAACAAACTAGTTTCTCAAACATAATATTCCTTAAACATTCTAAGTTCCATTAAATAAGCAGCTAGTGTCTCTGGAACATGCAAAAATATGTACAGTATTAGACAGCTTGCTCCACCCTTTATTGTATCAGATTCAAAACAAACCACTATCCTTGATTTTGGGTGACGCTTAATACTGCAAATTAGATTTTTGATCCTTGAATAGACTAACAATCTGAATGATCAACCATAATGCTTTCTTATTATGAAACTTTCTATAACCCAAATTCCTGAAAGAACAATGTGTAAATTTCAAGTAACATACTAGACTCCATCACCCTTTTCTTGGTTCTTAAGCAAATAACTGTCAGGATGCCCTTCTCTTTATTTGCTCCTGGGAAAACAGCTGTCAATCTGCTTTCCTTTTTTGGCAAGGAACATTACACTCACATGTTTTCCTCCACCATCACACTTCACAGACAGAAACAGTTCAGCGTAATCGAACCAACTGCCAGATTTTTCCCCCCCAGAAAAAGATCAAATTGATAGTTTATGCATCAAGACAAACATGAAAAAATATTGGCCAAACTAGTTAAAATTGAATAACATAAAAAATAAAACTTTTGCAAGAATAATACATATAAATTGACAGCCTTCACAGTTCACATTTAACTTGCGACTAGTTTGCAGGTGAACATAAAAAAATAGTTACTGAAATCATCTTATTTCATGAACTGCTAGGAAAACTGAACTTAAATGATCATAAACATCAAAACTCTCCAAATTTTAACTGATCTCGGCTTTTCGCAATCCATGACTCCAACCATGTCAAGTTCTCTACTTCTCATGTTCTGTACTTATCATTATCTGCTTTACTGAAGCTGTCATTAATCATGTGATGCATAATTTTTCAACCATGGACTCCTTGGAGCACTTTTAGACAATGAAGCATAATCCTAGGTATAGTTGATCTCATATACAAACTCACCCTCACTCCTTAGATGTCAAATAATTGAGAAGCGAGAAAAATCATGTGGAAATGTAGGTATCCAGAGTGCTTGCTTGGGTTTTAATATTACAAGAGTCTAGAAGGAGAATTTATAGTGATGTTTTATGCTAGAAGTATTCATACTAGAGAACATACGTAAATCACTATGCAATTTATGTACAAGGAAGAATCATGGTGAAAAAGAGGACTTTTAACTATTCAATTATTAGAGGAGAACATTCCTAAGCAATACCACAATTTAACTATATGTTACCAAATATTTAAAGGAATTAAGGGAAATAAGTAGAATCCCGGCATTTCGCAGAATTGAAGGTTCAATTACTGAACATTCCATAAACTAGATGAACACTTTGTAACAAAACCATCCCCAAGTAACTAAGCTGATCTTTAAGCTTTATCATCAAATGCAGGCCAACAAACAATAGCATGTTCATTGAATTACAAATAAACAGACACCCATAACAAGTAGTCATATGAAACTCGACTGCTCCAGCCAAAAAATAATTCATCCATGTGAATTTTAATACACTAATAATAAGCTAATAAAGTTAAAGTTTAGAGGTAACATTTTACCTGCAGATAGGCGTTATGCTCCCCCAAAGAGGCAACAAGCGCTGTGAATTCCGCTTCTTTGGCCATTAAAGATTGATGGAGCTTCGCCCGAACTTTGCTAGACTCCTCCACCTTTCTTCGATAAACTTGCATACATTCCATCTCTAGCTCAAGCAACATGCGGTCTTTCTCCGCTTCGCTTTCACCGATATCAGTCCATATATGCTGCTCTCATGTAGTAAAGAAACACAAGCACTTCATATTTGGGAAATTTCCAAAATGAATTCGACATGAGTCCCTTATGCATGAAACCTTTTAATTTTACCATTATTTTTAAAACTCAGTTTATTTTTTTACACCACAAACCACAAGTTCTCTCTTAAGCACAAAAACAAACCAATATAAAGAAGAAGAAAAAAAATAAGCAATATTACAAAAAGATCAAACCTTTCCCGAAAGGGAATTGAGTGAGAGATCAAAAAACCAGAACCCAAGTTGAAATGCAACTAAACTTGGAACTTTGAAGGGGGAAAAACAGAAAATAAAGAGAATAAATTACCTCAAGCTCTTTGAGCAGAGCTCCACAGGTGGTCTCCATATTAATACTCGACCTCACCCCGATCTCCACCATTTCCCTTCGAATTTCTCTCGTTTTCTCCTCTTTTCACAACAAAGAAATTTGGGTTTCTTTCAAAAGCAAAACCCTAAAAGGGCGCGTCGGAAACTCGTGACCTCAGAGAATAAAAATAGTGAAGAAAAGGGATTAAGAATGAGAGAGAAGAAAAGGGTTGACACACGCACAGAGGAGAGAAATGACAACTTGGAGACTAGAAAGAGAAATTTTGAAGGGTTTTCTTTCTATAAAACTGGACTAGAAGGAGAATTGCATCTTTTTATTTCGTTAGAATAAATAGGAGCATGAGCTTCTCACTGGAATCAAGGAGGCAGGAAGAGGGAAGCAGCCATATTGTTTTATGGCCCCACCTGTCAGTGATAGAGTATAGTTTGGGTCCGTTGAAGTGGGTGTATTAAAGAAAGCTGGTTTCGTACTTATTTTATTTTAGTTTTTTGAAAAATGTTTTGAAAATAATTAATTTGGAAAGCTGGCAACTTTCCTTCTGTGAATACAGAGGCTTCATAAATTTCATACATCTTCCGGGATTAAGAAGGGGTTTTCGATATTAGTCCCTCACATCTTCCATATTTTGCTATCAGTCCCCAAATCATTGACATTTGAAATCAATCCGCCAAATCCTATAAGTATGTTGAGATTAGTCCCTCTGTTATCTAATCCATCCAAATAACTTAACCATAGTTACATTATTGGTAATCATAGTCCCTCTGCTATGTAATCCATCCAAATAACTTAACCATAGTTACATTATAGGTAATCATAGATGAGAATTTACCAAATTACCCGCGTTTAAACCCCCAAAACCTTAGTCTCTCCTTATCCTTCATGCTTGAGAGTCGATAAAGGATGTTTTGGTATCATGATAAAAGGGAGGAAGAAGGAATGGAGGAGGATGAGCTTGAGATGGGAAGAGGCCAAATAGGTTCTAAACTGGTTTGGAATCTTATACTTCCTTCTTCTTGGGTGAAGATGGTGAGGGGGGAAAGAGGATGAGGTGGATAAATCGACTGAAATCAAAGAATGAAATGAAGAAGATGAAGGATTGAAATGTGATTGTGTTTGAATTTGTAATAAAACATATTTGAAGTTCTAAACGGATATGAGTTAGGTGGTTAATGGGTTCGTGTTTGTAAATTATAGGAGAATAACAGTTAGTCCACTCAAAAAATTAAAGATAAAGGAATATTCAATTCCAAATCAAACACATTTCGACTTGGGGGACTATTTTCAACAAAATTATTAGATTTGAGGGAGTAATTTCAAATTTCAATGATTTGAGAGACTAATATAAAAATATTGAAGATGTGAGGGACTAAAAGTGAAAAACCCCTATTAAGAAATGTACTCTCTTGAGTGGGAGTTTATTTATGGATTCTTGTTTGTATTGCTTCGATAGTTAATGACGGGGCCTCTTAGTTCGTAGTTAGGGAAGCACTACCAGTTTTAAGTGGGGATTAGTATATCACTAGATGCCAACTAGTGAGATGATATATATAAAAGAAAAGAGAAATTGACCCCCTACCAAATACTCAGAGTTGGTTGAGTTCAATATCTGCTAACATTTTAGCAGGCCACAAAATCTATGTAGAGTCGTAACAAAAAGGCAAAAGAAAAAAGAAAAAAAAAAGATTAAAAACATACATTTATCTTAAAATCAATCCAACGTTACCGGTAGAAGCCTTTATAGTTAGATGCCTTTTAAAATGTTTATAGAAACAATTACAAACAGATGAATGCGCGCATTTGCTCTATTTTTTTTATTTTCTATTATTCTTCCATTTATTCAAAAGAAATAACTGACTTCAAAAGTGATAAGTAATAATTGTTATCCAATATGATTGTGACCATAAATACAAGGTTCAAGTCCATGCTTTAAGGTCACCCATGTAGTTATAATTAGTAATCTCAGATATACCGATATTGATACGCAAATTTCAGGGTCACCGGTGTAATAACATCTTATCTCAAGGTACCAGAATGTAATTAATCCAAGATTATTTTACCAATGCTCTTAAGATTCCTATCATAGTTAATTCTCACATATGAGCATGGAAAAAAAATATCCTTCATGTTCAAATAATGTGACAAGAAACTACCTTTGCTTATCTAATTAATGAATAAAAGCTAAGAATCAGCACTTATTAGAAGTTGGGTCCATTTGAATAGTCATCATATCCATCACAGCTAGGGCAATGTGGCCCCTTTTGTAATATATGTCACAAAAGGGGCAATGTGGTCCCTTTTGTGATATATGTCACAACCTAACCATTTTGCAAGTATTATAGATGCTTCTGAGATGTGGACTTCATACCAGTGTCTTCCTACCCATTTATGATATATTCTTTCTTTGAAAGGACATGATATTTTTAAAAGCAATAAAGAGGTCGCTTTGCAATGGCCATTCAGCAACCTTATCCATGCCCATTAAATGCTTAATACCTCTTAATTTGTATTCTATATCTAAAATTTTTATAAAAGTAATAGTGTTTGTTAATCAGTTTTAGCATGAAAAATTCATTTTTAAGACGAAACTCTTAGATGAGATAAAATTAGTAATTACTATTGAAAACTAGCAGCCATACTATTTTAATGCTTCTATAGAAGTTTAATTTTTTCCAAGTAGGAAATTAGACAATTAAACGGAATTTTTTAATGTACATATTATGATGTTTCACAATTCTCTTTCGATTTTATTGGAGGCGTTTTTTCCCCCAAAAAAAAATGTAGCATGACTTGAACCTGCTGGTATTTTCCTCTTCACCCAGAGAAAATGTGCTTTGTGATATAGATTTTTGTTTCAGTAATTACCTACATTATTTTCTTAAATTTATGCACAAGACGTTTAGAAATAATCAACCCCTGTCAATTTTTTGTTGTCAAGTATCTTTTACCTCAGTTCACACGTGCACAATTGACTAATTCTTAATCATTAAAGATTTGTGTATTACTTACGGGTCAATGTTTGAAAGGAGAGCAAGAAATGAGCACTGAAAAAGCCCCCATTTTTTTCATTTTAGCTTCGCATCCTTAGTATTGTCCTAATCCCACGGAAACTCCTTCCTCCCATATCCAACTTATTTTTAAATATATATGAGAGCAATTTCCTACTGACCAGCGCTTGAGGCCGAGTTCTATGTGATCAAATATAAATTCCAAAGAGATCATATATATACTTCAAAGTAAAAACGACGATCCTTCACATTTTTCTTCTCTAAAATTCAATCACACTTTTCTTTGATCTATTTACAAAAGCAGTAATTTCGGGAGAAAAATAGCGATAAAGCTGGCTGATTTCAACGTTTAAGGATCACATAAAAATAGCTCTACTGGTCTTGTGGTCTTTCACCTCCGGCTTCAGTATGTGTTCAAGAATCCTCTGAACAATTTCTAGTATATATTCTTCTTCATAGGAGGTAGCAAACTTCACTGCAATATGGTAAGTATTATAAATCAATGTGTGAAATTGACAAAAGATGGTATGTGCTGAATGTTGGGACAAACCCGGGCCAATAGAAGGGGTGTGAAAGAAATAGTCGCAGTAAAAAATGACACCTGATTCGTGGAAAACCCCTTAAATGAATTTGGAATAAAAACCACGGGTAAGGATAGAAGAATCCACTATGAGAAAATATAGGAGTATTACAATCTCTCTTTTCTTTTTGTAAGAAGATACGCTCTCTATATATTTTCTCACACCTCTCCCTCTCTTTTCTTTTCTCTCTTTCTCTTAATTAGAGACCGGAGTTCTCTGGGATTGGGATGCATTTGCTGAAGATCTTCGTGCCTATTTATAGGCAAACATCGCGTAAAATAATCAAGCAATGCGGCTGTCACCGTTTTGGTTTTAACAAAACGGTGCCTAATAAAAACAAACGGTGCCTGATAAGATCAAAATGCTGGGGCCCGCAGCCACAATATTTGACAATCTCCCACTTAAAGATTTGATTGAGTATCAATCATATCTTCACACTATTCTTTCTATCTTGTCATCTCCATGTTGTTTACGTCTCCGTTAGGCCACATGAGGATTGACACCAAATGAACTTGTTAGTGCTGACTGCCTTCGTTAAAAAATCTGTTAGGTTGTCCTTTGTGTGAATCTTCTGCATATCCACTGTTCCTTCTTCCACTTTCTCACGAACGAAGTGATACTGAACTCGAATGTGCTTGGTCTTTGAATGAAAGGCTGGATTTTTAGCCAAATGCAAGCGCTCGGTATCACAAAGAAATCTTCTTTTGTTCATGGTAGAGCTCCTCGGCACCATCTTCAACCATATAGCCTCTTTACTAGCTTGTGTAGCTGCTACATATTCTGCTTCTGCTGTTGAAATAACCACAACTGACTGCAGTTTTGAAACCTAGCTTATAGCTCCGCCAACAAGTGCAAACACATAGCCTGTGGTGGATTTGCTATTATCACGATCACCTGCATAATCAGAATCAACATATCCACTGACAATAAAATCAGATCCCCCATAACAAAATGCAACATCTGAGGTGCCCTTAATGTATCTTAGGACCCTCTTTACATCATTCCAATGCTCTTTACCAGGATTCGCCATGTATCGACTAACCACTCCCACTGCTTGTGCAATGTCTGGTCTTGTACAAATCATCGCGAACATCAAACTTCCCACTGCTGATGCATACGACACTCGAGACATCTCCATCCTCTCTTCTTCACTCCTAGGACACATATTGGAGGATAAATTGAAATTAATAGGAAGTGGGATAGAAATTGGCTTACAATCTTGCATGTTAAAGCGCCGCAAGATTTTCTTCAAATAATTCTTTTGAGAAAGCCATATCTTCTTATTATTTCTGTCTCGGTAAATTTGCATCCCTAGAATCTTGTTTGCGGATCCTAAATCCTTCATTTCAAATTCCCTAGCCAATTGAGCCTTCAATTCTTTGATACGATCTTTGTTGGGGCCTGCAACCACATGTCGTCAACATACAACAATAAAATAACAAAGTTATTTTCGCCAAACCTCTTGAAATATGCACAAGAGTCTGAATTGAGTCTGTTGTATCCAAGGCTCATGATGAATGAATCAAATCTCTTGTACCAACACCTCGACGCCTGTTTTAGACCGTACAGAGATTTGTTTAACCTGCAAACCAAGTTCTCTTTTCCTTTTTCTTCAAAACCTTCTGGTTGGAGCATATAAATTTCTTCTTCAAGATCTCCATGAAGAAATGCTGTTTTTACATCTAACTGTTCTAGATGTAAGTCAAATACAGCGCTCATTGCCAGGATTACTCGAACTGTTGTAAGTCGAACTACAAGAGAAAATATTTCATTAAAATCAATACATTCTTTCTGAGCATATCCTTTGACCACCAATCTAGCATGATATCGCTCCACTTGATCATCGCCATTTCGCTTGATCTTGTAGACCCATTTGTTTTCAATGGTGTTCCTTCCTTGTGGTAGTGACACAAGTTCCCAAGTCTTGTTCTTCTGGAAAGCTTCGATCTCTTCTGCATTCTTTGTCATCCACAAAGATGAGTGCATGCTTGTTCTGACTTCATGAAAAGTTGATGGCTCTCCATCCTCCGTTAAAAGACAGTATGCAACGTTACTCTCCGTAATATACTCCGAGTGCTAAGCGGTGGTCTTCTCTCACGAGTTGACCTTGAACTTCGGATCCTCGGCCGACCGGTTCTTGTACATCATGCTCGGTCTTTGCTTGAAGAATCTTGATCATTTTCCACGAATATCTACAGTCTCGAGTCCTTTCACGGTACTTCCTTTCTCTTCTCTTTGCAGTTGGTTCTCTACAAAGATAACATCTCTGCTGATGATAACCTTCCGGGTAGCGGGATCCCACAGGCGATACCCCTTTACTCCATCAGCATACCCTAAGAATATATATTTCCTGTATTTTGAATCCAGCTTTGTAATTTCTTGGGCATTGTACATTACGTACACTGGACTTCCAAATATATGGAGGTTGGAATAATCAGCTGGCTTGCCAGTCCACATCTCCATCGGCGTCTTCAATTGTATTGCGGTTGATGGAGATCGATTCACCACATAACAGGCGGTTTTCACTGCTTCCGTCCAAAAAACTTTATCCAGATTTGCAGTTGTCAACATCGCTCTGGTTCTTTCCAACAGAGTTCTGTTCATCCGCTCCGCTACTTTATTTTGTTGTGGAGTATACGCCGTACTGAATTGTCTTTTGATGCCTTCTTGCTTGCAGAATGTGAGAAATTTTCCGTCTGTATATTCTCCTCCATTATCTGACCTCAAGCACTTAATCTTCTTGTCAGATTCAAGCTCGAATCGCGCTTTGTAGGCTTTAAAGACTGAGAACACGTCCGCCTTCTTCTTGATAGGGTACACCCAACATCTCCGGGAGTAATCATCAATAAAAGACACGAAATACTTCGCTCCTCCCATGGATGTAACTGGTGCTTGCCATACATCAGAATGAACCAGTTCCAGAATAGTATTGCTTCTAAAACTCGATGTGTTGAACTTCAGCCGATGCTGCTTGCTTGTAACACAATACTCACAGAACGGAAGAGCTACCGATTTGAGCCCAGAAAGCAGGTTCTGATCGGAGAGAATCTTCAAACCTCGTTCTGACATGTGGCCTAGTTTACGATGCCACATCATGGTTTCTTCTTCTCCACGGCTGGCTGATGCCACACATGAATCAGCTTCCTGCAGGGTTTCTCCCTTGAGCATGTATAGATTTGCAGCTATCTTTTCTCCTTTGATCACCACAAGCGCCCCTCTAACAATCTTCATGATCCCATTTTCTATATGGGTCTTGCATCCGAGCTCATCTAATTGTCCTAAAGACAATAGATTCTTCTTCAAGCCCTTCACATGTCATACATCTTGAATGGTGTGTATTGTACCATCAAACATTTTGATTTTGACAGTACCAATACCAGAAATCTCCAAGGCATGGTCATTTCTCATGAATACAGATCCCCCTGAGATAGGTTCATATTTGTGGAACCATTCCCTCCGGGAGGTCATGTGCCAAGAAGCTACTGAATCTAGAAGCCAGACATCAGCAAACCTCTTCCTGCCTTCATCAACAGTGTTTGCTCCACTGTATAAGATTTCACCATCGTCTGATGTGCTGACAACACATCCTTGAGATGTTGATGGCTCTGAAGACTTTTTATCACTACTCTTCTTATTGTGCCAACACTCCGACTTGACGTGACCCTTCTTACCACAGTTGTAGCATTTGATATGTTTCTTACTCCTTAACTTTGATCTACCACGAGCATGACTCCCATTGGAGCCTGGCTCCGTTGATCTTCCTCTCGTCACAGATAAGGCTTCAGCTTGTTGCGAACTTGCCAGCCTGTCTTTCTTATTTTTTACGCCGATTTTCTTCCTCCGAGCGGTACCAGCGTTGTCGAAGACTAGACTTTCCGCAAGGGCGTTATTTGTGAGGTTGATGATGGTGATCATACGAGTCGGTAGACTCACGAGTAGAAGCTCATACGTTCATTCACACCCATTTGTATGCCCCAGCGTTGTGGTGGGAGAACAATGTGTTTAGGGTGTTGATATGGTCGGTCATTGATGTAGATTCCGCCATCCGGAGAGTGTAAAGTCTTATTTTTAAGAAGATTTTATTGTGCAAAGATTTAGCCCCATATAGCTTTATTAGAGTATCCCAGATCTCCTTGGCTGGTTTCTTCTCTTCTACGCTGGACAGCACCCCGTCTGCTAATGCCAGATGGAGGTTTGCTATAGCATTCCCATCCATCTCATTCCACTTCTTGTCATCTGTGATGTCGGCCGGCCTTTCACCGATGGCCGCTAGGCAATTATCTTTTCTCAAGATAGCCTTTATTTTCAACTTCCACAGCGAGAAATTACTCCCGTTGAATTTCTCAATCTTGAAATTCTAGAATTTCGCCGCCGTTGCTTCTACCACGAACAGCAACTCCTTACTATTTCCATAAGCGATGGCGTATTTATGAGCGATCGCAGGTATATGTGAATAGTACCGTATCCGTGAATAGTATCGTATTTGTGAACAGTACGTATCGATGAATAGTACCGTATCCGTAAATAGTACCCAGCACCTTCCCAGAGGTGATAATCTAACTTATTTTCTGATGTGAAGGATCCACCTTAGGTGGCAGCCACAGAGCATACGATAATTAGATATACATCCTAAGATATACATCCTAAGTCAGGCTCTGATACCACTTGTTGGGACAAACCCGGGGCCCGATAAGCGGTCGCGACAAAAGTAGTCTTGAAGTAATAAAGGTGACACCGCAGTTCGTGAAAAACCCCCTAAATGAATTTGGGGTAAAAACCACGGGCAATGATAGAAGAATCCACTATGAGGAAAAACTTAGGAGATTACAATCTCTCTTTACAAGGAGATACTCTCTCTATTTTTTTCTCACTTCTATATGTAGAGGAGTTGTTGTTTCTAGGATGATATTTTCTGAAGGATTTCTGGGCCTATTTATAGATGCGTGAAAATCGCGTACCAATATTTTATTTGCCGCGTTCACGAGCCACGGTGCAGCGTTCCGAGCAGCGAGCGCGAAATTCGATTGCACGATAAAACAACGGTGGGGCCGCCCGGCGTTTTGTTTTCAACAAAACGGTGCCTAATAAGAACAAACGGTGCCTGATAAGATCAAAATGCTGGGTCCCGCAGCCACAATATTTGACACAGAAGAACTTATAAATTTTGTGGTTGAGATAAGAAGCAGGCTGCACATAAGAATTTCAAAAGAAACATGCGAGTGTGACCGTCTCTATTGTAAAAACACGGGTCTGAGGTTGTCTAGGACAAAAGTTGGGACAATAAAAGCCATAACACAGAAGTTGGGATATTTAGCATACCATTAACCAAAATAGAAGAAATCAAGTTACATATTGATCACTATAGTATAAACTAACAATTCTCTGATCAAGTTATATATGAATCACTATAGTATTTCTTATTACCCAGGGATAGTCCTTTCTGGTCATGTGGACTGAGGTTTTAGCTCTATCAAATCTAGTTCATAATTCTTTAGGATCCTATCAAAATTTTCACATCTAAGTGGCAGGGAGGATACATGTATTAATTTCTAACGTCCATATTAATTTCTAATGTCCATCCTCAGTTTCAAGGCATTCATTAAAATCTTCACTTAAGATTAAATTATTGCATATGCCTTGCAATGACACTCATCCAACAAATGGTCCATTTTATTGGAGAAAGAAGAGGGGAACGGCGAGACCTAGCAGCCAGGGTTGCAAAAGTTGTTATTTGTCTAAAGTAAATAAGAATCGAGGACTACAAAATACATAATATATAATGCCAGTATAATCATGGACTAAGAAGCCATTTTGAATAGAACTATCATAAGGTTAAAAAAATAATTATTACAAATAAAAGTGTGAAAATATTGAAGGGAAAAAAAACTATAGTACCAACCCCAAGGAAGAATTGGGAATTCCCATGGTTGCTCTGGGACAGAGATAACGTATGCAACTACCTGCACAGCAACTTCAGCAATGTAACAATGACATGAAAAAAGAAAATGAGACAACGAATATAACATTGAAACAATGATAACCATACAAGGATGGATGCTGCCAGAGAATAAGGAGAGTTGAAGAGAACTGAAATATCTTCTGTTTCGTAAAGGAGATCCATGATCTCCATGCACACATCAAAGCTGACATGTTCTCCAACCTTTGATAATTCCCTGTCCCCAAATTTTGATTTTGCGGCCGTGGCGGCGTGCAAATAAAATATTAGTGCGCGTATTTTCACGATCTATAAATAGGCCGAAATCCTTGAGAAAATATCATCCCGAAACAACAACTCCTCTACATATAGAAGTGAGAAAAAATAGAGAGTATATATATATATATATATATATATATATATATATATATATATATATATATATATATATATATATATATATATATATATATATATATATATATATATATATATATATATATATATATATATATATATATATATATATATATATATATATATATATATATATATATATATATATATATATATATATATATATATATATATATATATATATATATATATATAGCTTTTTGTAAGAAGATACTCTCTATATATTTTCTCACACCTCTCCCTCTCTTTTCTTTTCTCTCTCTCTTAATTAGAGACCGGAGTTCTCTGGGATTGGGATGCATTTGCTGAAGATCTTCGTGCCTATTTATAGGCAAACATTGTGTAAAATAATCAAACAATGCGGCTGTCACCGTTTTGTTTTCAACAAAACGGTGCCTAATAAGAACAAACGGTGCCTGATAAGATCAAAATGCTGGGTCCCGCAGCCACAATATTTGACACAGAAGAACTTATAAATTTTGTGGTTGAGATAAGAAGCAGGCTGCACATAAGAATTTCAAAAGAAACATGCGAGTGTGACAGTCTCTATTGTTAAAACATGGGTCTGAGGTTGTCTAGGACAAAAGTTGGGACAATAAAAGCCATAACACAGAAGTTGGGATATTTAGCATACCATTAACCAAAATAGAAGAAATCAAGTTACATATTGATCACTATAGTATAAACTAACAATTCTCTGATCAAGTTATATATGAATCACTATAGTATTTCTTATTACCCAGGGATAATCCTTTCTGGTCATGTGGACTGAGGTTTTAGCTCTATCAAATCTAGTTCATAATTCTTTAGGATCCTATCAAAATTTTCACATCTAAGTGGCAGGGAGGATACATGTATTAATTTCTAACGTCCATATTAATTTATAATGTCCATCCTCAGTTTCAAGGCATTCATTACAATCTTCACTTAAGATCAAATTATTGCATATGCCTTGCAATGACACTCCTCCAACAAATGGTCCATTTTATTGGAGAAAGAAGAGGGGAACGGCGAGACCTAGCAGCCAGGGTTGCAAAAGTTGTTACTTGTCTAAAGTAGATAAGAATCGAGGACTACAAAATACATAATATATAATGCCAGTATAATCATGGACTAAAAAGCCATTTTGAATAGAACTATCATAAGGTTAAAAAAATAATTATTACGAATAAAAGTGTGAAAATATTGAAGGGAAAAAAAACTATAGTACCAACCCCAAGGAAGAATTGGGAATTCCCATGGTTGCTCTGGGACAGAGATAACGTATGCAACTACCTGCACAGCAACTTCAGCAATGTAACAATGACATGAAAAAAGAAAATGAGACAACGAATATAACATTGAACCAATGATAACCATACAAGGATGGATGCTGCCAGAGAATAAGGAGAGTTGAAGAGAACTGAAATATCTTCTGTTTCGTAAAGGAGATCCATGATCTCCATGCACACATCAAAGCTGACATGTTCTCCAACCTTTGATAATTCCCTGTCCCCAAATTTTGATTTTAACAGATAAGTATGAGAAAAATTAAGCCAAAAAGTTAAGCTAATCTGTCATTATATTAAGAGTATGTGCTCAACTGTCATTTGTGCTTTGAGTAACTATTAATTGTCCTTTGTCACATATGTATTCTACATGATGAACATGGTGGTCTACATGAATACCTAAAAACTCTGACATACAGATCAAATATATTGCAAGAATAAAATGATTGCCAAAATAGGAAGCACCCGTGGAGAAGATGGAAATCAATTGGTAACTTGTAATCATTTCTATTAAACATTAACAAAAGAAAGAAACATTTCAAAAGACGGCAGAAAATTCATATTATCTAAAATTTTTTGGTTTTGGTAGAATTCAAAAAAAGTCGAGAGCTATTTCCTTAACTTGAAGGATTAGAATGTCTAAATTCGATTTTCTATATTATTAGGAGATGGAGTGATGGAAATTCAGAGAAATATCTAGAACTAGTTTTTTTCTTTGGATTTCTACGCACATAGTGGAATTGTAAGAGAAGTACGATCGTAGTACTTTACTCTTTTTAATTCCTTCCTTTATATCTCTTCACTCATTTCCGAATCCCAATCCCTTCTTGAATTCATCTACCAACTGTAAAAAGTTCGAAGAAGGAACACTATAATTAGCTCCACATTTCATGTATTTGTTCCATTACTAATTTCTAGACTCACTTTTCTTCTGCCAGACATGTTTTCTTCTATCAGAAGTGAATTCTAAACCAATTTCCTAGATTCTGCACTACAGCTGGAATCATCACTTTTCATTTTCGTTAACAAAAATACTAAAGAGGGTCTAAGACTTGCAATTTTAGGTTAGGGGAGGGTAAAACTTCCAACAGGCAAAGGAGATACAGGGATTTAACTCCTTGTTACATTACAAAAAGACCTCTCAGTTTGGTCAGCAAAGTTCATAGCATATATGTTGATCCACGCTACCATAAGTTGTATAAGAAACCATGGACACATTCGCTTCCATTAGCAACCAATACATGCTTTAAGTTGGAATATATCCCTCCTCATTAACATCATATTTAAAGTATGGTTGGTCATGATGTCATGATGCATGATACTCAAGTCCAGAAAGATTAATTTTGAACGACCAAGGTTATGATTGGTTGCAGAACTGAATCAAACTGTTATCAATTGGCTCCTACGGCAACAAGATTGCGAGACCAAACTAAGACAGCTATGAGAAAGTACCCAAGAAAAGGCGAGTGCCATACCCAACTAATTAACAGATACCCTCTCTTTTAAGTAAAATGTAGAAGACGATCTCAACGTGATTTCACAGTGAACATGGGCACAACTTAATTACCTGAAATGAATGACCAAATCTTCCATGAAGACAAAAGCAATGCTAGAAGCTCCAATATTGAATCTCAACACCTGAAAATTACCTACTGAGTCTGATCTGCATTATAGAAGAACCATTCATTCTATATATAAAAACCTTCATACCTCCATAAAGACCAGTTCCTGCACAAAACCAACACCCATCCATCAACCCAAGCAGACAACCAACAAGTAAAGCGTTTTCAATTCACTCCTCATCTCTTTAAAACGACTTCCATAACCTACATATTTAGATAATCTATGTGTACAAGCTCACATTTAAAACTTTCGCATAAGAATACGGTTTAGCATTGTAGAAGCACCAAAGAGAGAAATAATTAGAATGCAAGAAGAAGTGATAACGCTCTTCCACACAACTTCAGTAAATTCACAAATCAACTCGCCAACCCTTGTAGTCCTTTCGCCAAAACTTCATAGTTAGCTGAGGGATATGGGCGGTGTTTATGAAGCAAGATTCTCTTAATCCTAACATAATCCTCAGTAAATGATGTTAATTCGCTGACTTCCGCAATCAGTGGACTTCCAATTTAGATGGGTACTATGAAAATATCTACGTAAGACGTAAGAAATCAAACAAAGAGTTGAAAGGAACAGACTCACAGCTTCAACAAAATCCCTGGTAGTGAAATGCTGATCACTGATCATGTTATCTCCCAAACTCTTCAAGCTCTTCACCGACAGTGGTCGGCTATTGTGTATCTAAAACAGCAAGAATCATTACCCAAGAAAGAAATCAAAATGTAGCTTAGATAGAAGACACTGAGAGAGTGAAAATTTTGCATACTTTGCTCGCAACCCAGATCGAAATGAGAGCGAAGAGCTGCAGATTGCTCTCTCGCAAGGGGTCCAAGAGCCAGTGCTTCCATGAATCTTTCCTGTAAAACTCACAAAATTGAGGGGGAAAAGTAATAAAAAAAAGGACTGTGAAATAGAGATTTTGATGTGGTGGATACTTTGCGAGAATTGGGAGGAAGCGGTCGGCAAAGAAGGAGAGGGCAGTGTACTTGACGATGGGTTGCAGGCTGAGTTTCTGTAAAATTTAAGAAGTTAGGGTTTCATAATTTGAAGGAGATGAGGGTTTAAAAATAAAACTTACGAGTGAAGATTGAATGAGGAACTCGAGAGTGCTCTGCCGGAGATTAGGAGGAAAAGATGAGGAGAGGATCAAGTAGGACGGTGATGGCTCCATTTCCCTACTTTGTTTTCCCTTTTCCCCCCCTTTTTTTTCCCCTTTTGTTTTATTTTATTTTCACCTGTTTTTTTTTTTTTCTTTTCTTTATCTTTGGCTGCAACAACTGGCGGGAAAAAGGGGTTGAGGTCCTGAGGAGGTGCGAGTGTCCGTCAATTTTTGGTTAAAATATCACAATATACAAGAACTCGGACGTTTACATCACGCTGAAAAAGGGAAAAAAAAAAATTTCAAAAATTAAAACCCATTAATAAAAGTTTGATGACTGAGCTTGCTTGAGGGTAAAAGCCTAAGGGGAAGAACAAAAAACAGCGAAATCTTATTCCTGGATTAGTTTTTCTAATATAACTTCATAAAATATATATCATATTTCCATGTTTCTCCACGAAGGTCTTTAATGTTTCATGAGATCGCCATTCGTTAAGTTCAATCCACATTACAATGGGCATTTCATCAAACAGATACAGACTAAACTATATTCCAACAGGCATTTCTTCAAACATCATCTCTATCTCTGAGGCTGTGGCAAAGAATGATGAATGTATGTGGTACTGGAGAAGTGCTCACAATCTTCAATTTGGTCAGGCTTTATCCCCGATTATCTATGTTTTTTTTTCACAGAAAGATGGCTCACTCAGTCCCTGCTCGATCACTCCTTCACTCTGTACCCATCTAAATGAAACCGGCTGAGCTTCACCCATTCCGGCGATTTTGGTAAGGCACACGAACAGACTTTATTTCATCAAACAAACACTTTCATCAGACTATCCTCTATCCGAATTGCCACATCCCTGCCGGATTTTGTATGCACGAGATTGATGCACAAGGATTAGTTCTCAGGCTGAGATACATCTCTTCACACTGACCTTTTAAGCCATCAATAAAAAGAGGGAAAAACAAGACAACTAAATAAAGATGACCACTGCAGAAGCCGCTGCAGTTGATCACTACAGGGTCTTGGACCCATCCAAACAATAGGATAAGGGAGAAAATTTCATATATACAAATCTCATGACCACAATACATTATAGAAGCACACAGTCAATTACCCGAAAAAAATAACACCATCAAAGAAAGATACGAACATAGAGATATACTCGAAAAAAATTTATTATACTGTGTCAGATCTTCTTCATTTTATAATATGGTTTGTTACAATGTTACCGAGAAAATGAACAATACTCAGCTTTCTCAGCTCATGCACAGGCACAAGCGGAAAACAAAATGAGCTAAAAAGGAGATGAAAACTTGAAAAAGAAATGCTGATAGATAAAATCTTTGTCAAGTATGGAGCTCGTTATCTTCTAGGTAAAATTGTCTTAGCTCTTTGAATGCCGCATCTTCTTCTCAACGGCGAGCGCTGCTGCTCTGTACCATGCTGCAGCCGCCATGGCTCCAGGGTCGGGTACAGAAGCTAGCATATCAGGTGACACATAGGATGATCGGCCAGCCTGCATTTAAGGCACAATAGAGTTTAGAAAATGGAAGCAAACAAGTCTAGATACAAATTATACAATTATGTTGCCAAGTCATGTATGTCGCTCACTTAGACAGCGGCACAAAAACTACCTCTATGCCACTTGAAATTCAATTTCTTTTAGGTCCTAAAAGTAGAATATCATGGGGACAGTCTGCATATGCATTGTGATTAAGACTCCTTGAGGTGTGAATACTGTCTCAAAAATGCTATATCCCAACTCGAAAATCGAACGTAAGCTAAGTTGCAAAACCTGTAGTTCCAGTAACTTTAAACATGTTGGGAACCCATTCATAATGTACCACACTGTGCGTTAAGCACCCTATCATCTTGTCAAAACCTTAAATAGATAATTCAATGACAAAAGAAATTGCCATTGTTATCTCAGCATGCATATACCTATATGAGAGGGAGGGAAAGCAACAACTGGAAGAAAGAAAAAAAAATTTACTTGTGCTTGCATATGTTTTGTAGACTCCGCCCCACTGAGTGCAGCTTCTGAAGAGAGAAGAAAAGCAGTTACAGGATCATCCCCAGCATCAATCCTCTGTTCATAGAAAAATAAAAATCACAAAAAATATTTAATAAATGTAAATGTAAAGGAGTAAAAAGCGCAAGTAGACAAAGTTGAACCTTGCCTCTTTCAGAACAGCAGATGCTGGAATAAAAGCATCCAACATTGTGCGAAAACCAGCAGCAGCACCTCCATATTTGCTAACTGCAGCAATAGATGATTCAAGAGCCTTTGCCCCTGGACCATGAGAGGACAAGATAGTTTGTTATATCACCAGGAATAAAGAAATGAATGTTAGTGGAGGAGCCAGCTATTTTTTTTTTTTTTGTAAAGTGAAAACTAGCGCAGTATCTCACATTGCATTGAAGTAATTAGTGGACTTGCTTTCAAGCTTGCATATGCTGCCTTGCAGAATATAACATATCTGATCACATGTTGTATAATTGTATTAGTTCAATGAGAGATAAATTCAGTACACTTTGCATCTATACTATATATTAAGAAAAGCTCCTCTTTTGATCATTGTGAGCCACATTTTTAGAATACCAAAACTGCCCTCATATCTGACAAAATCAATTGTAAATGCCCTCACATTAAAAAAATCAACAAAAATGCCTTCACACTTTGACAAAATCAAAGGGAATATAATCACATGGAAAAAAAATCACAGAAATGCACCTAAACTTGGAAAATCTAAATAAAATCAATGAAAATACAATCAAAACTATACCTATTTGTTTCCTAGGCAATTAAATCAATGAAAATACAATCAAAATTATGCCTATTTGTTTCCTAGAAAATTTTATTATAACACTCCCCCCACATTTTTTGTCATACACGCATCGTGTGCACTGAAATACTAGTAAAAATTAAGCAAACTATGTTCTAATATGCATTTTTAACAGATAAAATTTAATTTAAGCGAGTGGAATACACAAATAAGAATAAGGAAAAAGCAGTACAAGATGCCACTTGTCCCTCCCATCACCCTTCCAATTGTGGCACCAATCTCGTTGACCGTTTCTGCCGCATCATTTAGAGGGTAACTGTCAAGCAGAAAGATTTTTATCAAACAATCAATAAAGAATAATAATAGTAACAATGTATATATGGCTACATAGCTCATCTGTACATAAGGAACCAAACAATCTGGTTGCACAGGATCATTTTTCCAAGAATTAACTTTTAGAAAACAATTATGCAACTGATTGTTGGATAAGTTTCGAGTATGTTTTAAAAAAAAATAAAGCAGCCAGCCCCCTCAGTCCCTCCCCGAAAAGTACAGCAGCAAAGAGAAATTGAGTTTTTTTGTCTGGTATCTGATCTACGTTAGCTAGCGATAATACCTAAAAGTTCAAAGAAGGTGCATAAGAGTATATAACCAAACCACCCTTCCGTATAACCTATTCACATTGTTTTTAGATCACAATCATGTCAAAAAAAAAAAGAAGTTACAAACATATAACTAATACAACAAATCCCCATGCCACATATTTTTCTAAACTTGCTTGCTGGATTGTTAATCCATTCCTGGAAATAACTAGTTGCGCATCAATCTGGATTCCTGTTAGCCATGATGAAAATGGCCGATGAAAGCATAGAACAAAATGTCATAACGAGATAGAAGTTATGACAGAAGAAAGAAAGGGACTGAAATCATTTGCTCTATGTCATCAAAGCAACTAAAAACATCAAAGAAACAAATAAAAACAGGAGCAAAAATTACCATTTCCTCATGTCCTCTAGAACAGCGGTTGCACCTCTAAACATCTGCAATAGACATTTGTACATTTCTATCAACTGTTGTTAATGCTCCCAGATATAAAGCATGGTCCAGTAAGGCAACTTACAGTAGATCCACAGTCACCATCACCAACTTTACTGTCCCAATCGTTCAGCTTTTCCTTTAGATTAATGATCTCATTTGCAGCTGCTTCAATAGCGCACTCTAAGGTGGAGCCTTGTTCATTCAACTCTTTCAGATTGTTAAATGCCTGTTCAGAGATTAAATGAGAATAATAAAATCCATTTTTTGTTTTGAAGATAACAAAGACGCAACAATAATAAGATTTACGTACAAGCTTATGCACACTCACAATAATATACCATTTCTAATCCGAACCAATGGACTTCATACTTTTCAGAATTCTAAACTCAATAACATTTACAAAATAAAGAAGATTTTACACTTGAAGGGTAACTAAAGAAGAAAATTTATTCTACAATCTACACCTACCAAATAATTATAGAAATGCATAATTGTAAAGCCGACTCTAATACGGAAATTGTTTTAACTTTTTTCCTAGTTGTTTCCTATATCTTTTCCACAAAACCACTTGGAACATGGCAAGCAAATCAATAGTTATTTGTCCATTAAATCTGTAAGCATGCAATATGTGTATCAATTAACAAAGATAAACAATGCCGTTCCTGAAATTTGCAATTTCTAAACCAGAATGACTATGCGAAGGCAACAGAAACTCTTAGCATCCGACACGCTAGGCAAACATGCTTAATCTCAAAAATGAGGAAGTGGTGTTATACACGTAACAGAAGAAGACCTAAATCAAGTACCATGAAAAAGGAAAAGTAAAAACAAATTTCAAGAAAACCTCCTAAATTATGAAGCAGGGACACATCTATTGTGAATTTGTCATGATACCTATTGTTGTGTCCTGTGGCATTAATATTGTACATTGTTTAAAAGAAGGCACCAAACTGAGTATCCACAGACTGAAGGAAACAAAGCCTCCTGAAATATGAAGCATGGACACTTCTATTGTGATGTCATCAAGATACACATTGTTGTGTCATGTGTCACTAGTGTTTCCGTGTAAATCTCTGAATTTTTTGCATGTATAGTGTTACATCACTTCTGTATCCACATCAACATGTCTCCACTTCTTAACTCTTCTCTCAAGGAAGAGAAGTGAAAGATAAAACCCAAGCACGAAAGAGAGAAATTTGGTCCATATTTCCAAGAGGGGAGTACCTTCACTGATCTACGCCTGACCTCACACATCTATAACTTCGTCAGCAAAGTGAATGATTTCGTTACCAAACTGCAACTCCTATCTTATTTTCCACCAAGGGGGTATACAGTCATTCAACTTCCCAATAGATAATATCCAATATTTGTGCAACATGAATTACATGCAGTTGCAAGCATATGCTTCTGAATGTCATTCAATAATCACTTCATACGGCATTAGTTCTTAGTTCTTACCCATACCCCGCCTCCTCCAAACACTGTAAATGGCTTGTAATTTTCTCTAGAAATGATACATAATCAGAATACTACAGACATCCTTCAGAGGAAAAGTATAGAGAAATTGAAAAAAAAGGCTAATTATTTTTCATTTTTTATTTAAAAAATTTGTTGACCCTCCATGATAAAAAAAATCACCAACGTCAGTAAAGTTTCTTACATCAACCTCCGCAATTATTTTTGACCGAGATGCTGGCACCGGAACTGGAATTTTAGCTGGTGGGCGATCCCCTACAAGTTAAGAGCACTAATTGGTGAGTTCAGAATAAGTAGCTGACAGCCTCTATTTCACGTACCATGATCTAAACACAAAATAATGCTAGAACGGAATATATAGTTAGGTTTCTTCTGTTTTTTGGCAGAGGACAAAGCTTTGTGCATACATAGATAGGTACATATACACATGCATCTATATTTATGCATGCGTATAAATGTATGTGCCTGTGTGTATTATACATATATGTGTGTATGGAGAGGGAGGTTATGTGTATGTGTGCATGGAGAGGAAGGGAAGGAGATGGTCAGCTCTATCTTTCTACCTTCAGCTCCAACTGGCCAGGATGGAGCTTTTGTGGGGGCATCCAAACGCATCAACATGGCAGGGTCCACCTTCATAACAGAAATTGAGAATCCTGTCGAAAGCAATTATATGATTTCAGTCAGTAATATCAGTTAAGGGAGCATGTAAATAGAGTTTTCCATGAAATTACCTGCCATGTCAAGGGACGTCATAAAGGATCCAGTATAAACTCTATCAACTGCAAGCCCATGTTCCAGTTGTAACTGTGGAACTGCCTTTCCTGCTGCAATCATTAGCTCCATTAATGGAGTGGCACCCAGGCTGCATGTCATCAAATCAAATAATTTTATAACAGGAATACAATTTAAAAAGGTGGGCTTGGGAAAAGGAAATTCAATTCACGCAAAAACCATTACATAATCCGCGAGATACACATCAGCCAAAAGTCAAAGTTATCCATAAAGTATTTGAAGATAAAGACTTAAGAAACACATGAGAAATCATGACATGTTAAGATATTAAACTGCTTAGTAATGTCTCTTATTGTGCATAAAAGCAAGTTAATTGGATTGATCTAGGTAGGGCAGAACTCTGGTTCCAGGAAGCGGTCTATAGAGCAGCCCTTTGTCACCTTAATGCTAGCTGTAATGATGCAAGTAACTCATGTTGTGCAAAGTGCTATATGACTTTGAATTTCTATCCCAATATCACGTCACTTCTGCAGCATTACAGTAAAAACTATTATATTCATGATAAAATATTGACTCCTGCCTTCCTACTGTAATCCAAGATAAAGAAGTCATGACAGTCAGGTTCTAAATACGAACAACTCAAAGCAAAATTTGCTAATATTCGATATAGAAGGTCCGAAATACAAAACAGGCAGGACTTCAGGCTCATAGATTTAAACAGTAATGACTGGGGGGCGGATCCAGGAGTTTTGTTCAGGTGAGGCATTAACATCAAACAAAATTTAAAATTAGAGTATTTCATTTTATAGAAAAAGTAAAGTACTAGTTTTAATATAAGCACAAATATGTAAATCAAAATTTTCATACCCAAAATAGAAGTGTATTGTAGCTACTACTATAGGTATGTTATAATTTAATATATGATTTAATTGAAGCGAACACTGCTTGGGTGTGGCACAAAGCAAAATAAATGACTGTGTAGTGGCACGCCATTGTAAATATATGTTAATTTATAGAGACCTAAGCTTCATGTGAGTGTAACTTTCTCCAAAGTTCAGGTTGGGCACTTGCCCAACCTGAACTACGTGTGGATCCGCCGCTGAGTAATGACAAAAAGTATATAACAAACAACTCAGAAGTTCCCCAAAATTCTCTCAAACATGCTTCGAAACCATTTATGTTCCAACTTTTAATAATTTGGAAATGACAACAATAACAAAAACACTCTTCATCAAAAACTTATGGTTCTTTCTTGAGGAGATCTTCTTCCTTCATCTCTATTAAGAACCATCCCCTGAATAAAATTGACATAGCATCTTTAATGGACACTTATAAAGGTCTATCCTTGGTCCTTATTGTTCCATCACAACTGTAATGTTTTGTTTCTCCAAAACGTCAAACCGATTAGTCTCTCAATAGATTCTTCCTCATTTCATTGCTACCGTTAACTACCTATTATGAAGATACAGAAGGTCACAAAACAAAAGCTTAGAATGAAAACCATGCGTTCACGATATAACAACCAAAAGCATCCTGTTATTCAAGATTTATGTTTCAAAGGTCCAACTTTCTTCTTCACTATCCCCACTTCCCATATATTGTCTACTGTGATATGTAGGATGCTTCTCTCACTAAAAAATAATATGTAGAACACCTGCTTATATTGACGATATCATCTTTAATGGACACTCATAAAGATCTATACTTAGTCTATATTGCTCCATCACAGCTGTAATCATTTTGTTTCCCCTAAACGACACATCAAATGGTCTCTCAACAGATTCTTCCTCATTTTATTGCCAACATTAACTACCTATTCTGAATATACAAAAGGGCACAAAAGAAAAGCTTTAGAATGAAACCTTGTGCTAGAGATATGACAACTAAAAGCATCCTGTGATTCCAGATTTATGCCTCAGAGGTCCAACTTTCTTTTTCAAGATCCCAATTTCCCATTTACTGTCTATCGTGACTTGTAAGATACTTCTCCCACTAAAAACAATGTGTAGAACACCTGTTTGGACCACTACAGCAGAGCCTTCAATAATTGCAATAACGTGGACCGTTATGTAGTATATCATGTTTCCTCGAAACAATATTCATGATATCAATTGCTTTGGTTTAATTTTATGCAATAAGGTTTTATATATACAAAAACACATCAAACTCACAAACTTATATTTACACATTTATGTCATTGTCAATAATGTTGATGACTTCCAGTCCAGAATTGGTCTTGAAATATGAAATACACTAACAAATGAAAGATCATGTATCTGAACAATTAAAAGAAACTCAAAGAAAGATGTTCTTCAAAAGATGATGTAAAAGAAAAGAGAGAATGCAAGCAGCCTTAAAAACAACGGCTGCAGAATTATGATATTAGGCTGAGTTTGAACTTAACAGAAGACTATGAATTTCTCATGCAAAGTTGGTTACAAAGGAAATAGAGAAAGATGGGTTGCACATCTTAGGTTGTGACGCATTTGGTCCAGGCTTAGAGCCCAAATTTGAGAGGCAAATTCAACTATAATAAAACTCTGACAATTGTTGGCTTTTCAGAATGCGAAAATTTGATTCTTACATACAAGAAAATTCAAATTCACCACTGAATTTGACACAATGAATTGCGAATAAAATGAAAATGAGAAAAGGTTAGTTGAAGGTGCAGTACCCGTTAATCATCAGAACAACTCTACTTCCCCTGTTGATCGGAACATATTGAGTTTCCTGTGAGCAGTTGAAAACATTATGATTATTATCTCAAATGTACTTACAACTAACTGTGGGTTGCATGACAAGTATTTTTCAACTAGTACTCAAAATATTTCTGAGAAGAGTATTCAGCATAAATTTAGATTGAAAGTATATCAATTGATGACACACCGTAGACAGTATTTGTTTGAGAACATGAGAGACCACTATATCGACAGGCAGAACTTCAGAGATAGCTGCACCAGGCTCCCCATGCTAGAAACAATGAACATCAATACAGGGTTTCCATGGAAGAAATAAGATGCAGAACGTTAAATTTTGAAGCAAAAATAATAGAACTAGATGCTATACCAATTGGATACAATTAGATCCAACCATGAGAACTATGAAAATAAATATGACAGATAAGTTGCATTCATGTAATAAATTTTTTTTGCAAATAACTCACAATTCCAAGACCAAGCTCCATCGCTTGTGGGCCTAAACGATCTGATGGAATCTCCCCAGGAAGCGTACAAACTGACAAGGCTACACCCATTGTTCCCACCCATTCAGATGCATGTTTTGCTTCTGCAGCAACTTCAGCAAGAGATAAACCAGAAGCAGCAGCTGACCCAGCAACCTATCAAATACAAAAGAAAAAGTAACTAACTGTCATATAAACGTTGTACCCATAAGACATAATTCACTCTTAAATTAATGAATCCTAGACAAAGTATCAAGATACAATTCTCAGCACAAATCTTGATTAGGAAATTAATCCTTTCACAAAAGATGCCCCGCAACATATTTTGGAATAAACTTACTCTGTAGTGCTTCATTTTTTAGCATTCATGCAGTAATATTCAGCGCTTCTGTACACCCATGGTTTTAAAATAGAAATAACTTGAAGGGCAAAAAAAAGCAATATACCATTTAGTGGATTATATCCTATCCCCAACCTCCAAATGAAAATAATAATTGGTTATTGAGAAAGTTCTGCCCTGATCCTTAGATATAATCTCATGTGCACTATCTAGACAAGTACCTTAGTTCTCTCATTAGTCATCATTACTCTATGATACAAGGGTACAATTCTACGTGCAGGAAAGAATTTACTCAGAGAAGCAAGAAAACAAAGCTTCTAAGAGTGATTGAAATAATAGAAGTGGGAAAAATGGTTCCAGTATTGTGATAAAGAGAAATTTCGAGGAAATCAGGGCTTGAACCATAAAGGTAATACACATCGGCATACGCACCAAAAAAGAAGAAAAACAAGAACTCTCCTCTAAGATTAAAGCTTAAACTTTAACAAGGAAAACTTGAAAGAAATGCATAAGCAGAGAGCGACTAAGCCATTCATGTCTGGGGCTTGCTTAACCAGTATGACTAGTCCTCAAAGGCTAAAAGCAGACAAGGACTTTCATTAAAGTGAACATATCAAGTTAACTAATTGGCAAGCATCATTTGATGAAATGCACCAGGAACTTCATTTAAAGTGACAGATCAAAACAATAAATAGATGCGATCATATGCACTCGATCCATCTTTTGCTTCTGCAGCAACTTCAGCAAGAGATAAACCAGAAGCAGCAGCTGACCCAGCAACCTATCAAATACAAAAGAAAAAGTAACTAACTGTCATATAAGCGTTGTACCCATAAGACATAATTCACTCTTAAATTAATGAATCCTAGACAAAGTATCAAGATACAATTCTCAGCACAAATCTTGATTAGAAATTAATCCTTTCACAAAAGATGCCCCAACATATTTTGGAATAAACTTACTCTGTAGTGCTTCATTTTTAGCATTCATGCAGTAATATTCAGCTTCTGTACACCCATGGTTTTAAAATAGAAATAACTTGAAGGGCAAAAAGCAATATACCATTTAGTGGATTATATCCTATCCCCAACCTCCAAATGAAAATAATAATTGGTTATTGAGAAAGTTCTGCCCTGATCCTTAGATATAATCTCATGTGCACTATCTAGACAAGTACCTTAGTTCTCTCATTAGTCATCATTACTCTATGATACAAGGGTACAATTCTACGTGCAGGAAAGAATTTACTCAGAGAAGCAAGAAAACAAAGCTTCTAAGAGTGATTGAAATAATAGAAGTGGGAAAAATGGTTCCAGTATTGTGATAAAGAGAAATTTCGAGGAAATCAGGGCTTGAACCATAAAGGTAATACACATCGGCATACGCACCAAAAAAAGAAGAAAAACAAGAACTCTCCTCTAAGATTAAAGCTTAAACTTTAACAAGGAAAACTTGAAAGAAATGCATAAGCAGAGAGCGACTAAGCCATTCATGTCTGGGGCTTGCTTAACCAGTATGACTAGTCCTCAAAGGCTAAAAGCAGACAAGGACTTTCATTAAAGTGAACATATCAAGTTAACTAATTGGCAAGCATCATTTGATGAAATGCACCAGGAACTTCATTTAAAGTGACAGATCAAAACAATAAATAGATTGCGATCATATGCACTCGATCCATCTTTTGTTTGAGAATTCCTTATCCAAATCCTCTCAAATCCGTTCTAAAATTTCTGACTGCGATCATAAAAAGGCATTTTAATGAGACTCTATCCTTCAAAACTATTGAAATCCTAAAAACAAATAAATCATTTCAGGTGCCTCCATTTAAGTACTAAGATGCAGAACGTTAAATTTTGAAGCAAAAATAATAGAACTAGATGCTATACCAATTGGATACAATTAGATCCAACCATGAGAACTATGAAAATAAATATGACAGATAAGTTGCATTCATGTAATAAATTTTTTTTGCAAATAACTCACAATTCCAAGACCAAGCTCCATCGCTTGTGGGCCTAAACGATCTGATGGAATCTCCCCAGGAAGCGCACAAACTGACAAGGCTACACCCATTGTTCCCACCCATTCAGATGCATGTTTTGCTTCTGCAGCAACTTCAGCAAGAGATAAACCAGAAGCAGCAGCTGACCCAGCAACCTATCAAATACAAAAGAAAAAGTAACTAACTGTCATATAAACGTTGTACCCATAAGACATAATTCACTCTTAAATTAATGAATCCTAGACAAAGTATCAAGATACAATTCTCAGCACAAATCTTGATTAGGAAATTAATCCTTTCACAAAAGATGCCCATAACATATTTTGGAATAAACTTACTCTGTAGTGCTTCATTTTTAGCATTCATGCAGTAATATTCAGCTTCTGTACACCCATGGTTTTAAAATAGAAATAACTTGAAGGGCAAAAAGCAATATACCATTTAGTGGATTATATCCTATCCCCAACCTCCAAATGAAAATAATAATTGGTTATTGAGAAAGTTCTGCCCTGATCCTTAGATATAATCTCATGTGCACTATCTAGACAAGTACCTTAGTTCTCTCATTAGTCATCATTACTCTATGATACAAGGGTACAATTCTACGTGCAGGAAAGAATTTACTCAGAGAAGCAAGAAAACAAAGCTTCTAAGAGTGATTGAAATAATAGAAGTGGGAAAAATGGTTCCAGTATTGTGATAAAGAGAAATTTCGAGGAAATCAGGGCTTGAACCATAAAGGTAATACACATCGGCATACGCACCAAAAAAAGAAGAAAAACAAGAACTCTCCTCTAAGATTAAAGCTTAAACTTTAACAAGGAAAACTTGAAAGAAATGCATAAGCAGAGAGCGACTAAGCCATTCGCATGTCTGGGGCTTGCTTAACCAGTATGACTAGTCCTCAAAGGCTAAAAGCAGACAAGGACTTTCATTAAAGTGAACATATCAAGTTAACTAATTGGCAAGCATCATTTGATGAAATGCACCAGGAACTTCATTTAAAGTGACAGATCAAAACAATAAATAGATTGCGATCATATGCACTCGATCCATCTTTTTGTTTGAGAATTCCTTATCCAAATCCTCTCAAATCCGTTCTAAAATTTCTGACTGCGATCATAAAAAAAGGCATTTTAATGAGACTCTATCCTTCAAAACTATTGAAATCCTAAAAAACAAATAAATCATTTCAGGTGCCTCCATTTAAGTACTTCAAGGAGGCTGTATTATTTCGACGGCAAGAACAAAGCTAGAAACAACCATTAGTCTCACACATAATCATAGCCTTCACTGCAAATTTAAACCAGACACAGCACATTCAATGCATAAAAATCTATGACCTTGACTATGACTCGATACATCGAGCTTCGCTGCCACCGTTGTGCTGCGAAACATAGTAGATAGTTCAATTTCAAGATCTCATATCAACCTCACCAAGTGCTTTACAGATATTAAATGTTTTCGTCTGATTGAATTTCTAGTTCAACAGGTTATGAGAGACCAAGATTTACCAGGAAAGAAAGTTTTAAATCTGCACGGAAATGTCTCTCCGCATGTGGGGGTAAGGTTGCGTACATCTGAACCTCCCTAACGCCCACAATGGTGGGAGCCCTGTGCACTAGGCCGCCCTTTAGTTCTTTATGATAATAGGATATAATGGCCTACACTGAGATGCAACTGACTTAAAGCGAACCATCGTACCCTAAGAGGGTTCTAACTCTGCAGTCAACATCAAGCAAGACAGTAATAGTACGTGTTACCAGAAGAAAACTGACTCATCTACTCATTGTTAAATGGTGTTAATTTAGCATGTTCTGCAGAGAACATACCCCATTTCAGACTACCTGACTCTGAGATTTATAATGCACCGAAAGAGACATGCTTCCACACACAAAAGACACGAGTAACTCACCATGATGATAAGGTCACATAAAATACAAATCCATTCTTAAGTATACAATTTTGGTACAGAAAAAAAGCTGAGAACACTTATTTAAATTACTTTTTGTTTTCAAGAAAAGATCTGGAATCTGGATAAGTAATGCATAAAGATGTGAGGTGGTCAAGATAAATAACACAGATTTTTCAGTATAGAGTGCTGCAGCAGGGTAAAATAAATCCATGCAAAAGCCAAAGAAAGATTACCTTGTGGACGAAAATAGTTCCAGCTAGACCTCTACGGCCAGCTATGCCTCTAGGTGGTGGGAGAGCACAGTCATCTCCAACAATAACCATCTGTAGACATAACATTTTTTTTCCATATTTGTGCTCTGCACTGATTCAGTTGATGGCTCAAAATATGACATACCTCAATTTTATAGCCTTCAGATTTCGCTTCCTCTGCTGCTAAACCAAAATTAAGTCTATCACCTGTATAATTCTGCGAGAAGCATAAACTAAGATTTCATCAGTAACATCATTAAAACAGCAAAAGAATGTCAATCTAATACAGATTAACAAAAACATTAAAGAATATGAACTTATAACCAAAATAGTACTACAGAAGCCGAGGTTTCTCTATGTTCCAACGGACAAGCATAAAAACAATGGTCCCATATTTATAGAATGTAGCGCAACTTCAAATGACATGAAGAGACCACGATCAACCTTAAAGACTTGAACCTAAACAAAAATGACTCCAAGCTTAAAGAGAGTTATAGCTACCAGAGTAATGATACCTTGACAATTAGAAGGCATCCCATAGGACCAGTCACAGCTCGGATCCCCTAAATATGTCAATCGCGTTAGTCTAAATAAGAAAGTGCATTTGAACTAGTTGATCCAAAAACAAAACAACCATACAGCTAAGATAGAATCGACTGGAGGAGAAGTGAAAACATCCCCACAGATAGCAGCAGTCAGCATTCCTTCGCCAACAAATCCAGCATGTGCAGGTTCATGGCCACTACCTCCCCCTAGGTTAATGGGGCAAGCATTAATAACCGATATATATATATGTTTAGTTTAGAGGGGAAAAAAACATGATATGACACAAAAATATACTATTCTACACTTATTTGGAAACATTAGTGTATAACTGATATATATGTTTAGTTTAGTGGGAAAAGAACATGATATGACACAAAAATATACTAACCTACACTTATTTGGAAACAGTATAGTGTATAGACATAGTATTATAGTCTGTGATTTGTAAATATATTACTTACACGCCATGTACATACTAATTCAGACTTATTTGGAAACAGATAGATCATGTTGTTGGTAGGCATGTCAATGTAAACAAAAAAAAACCATAGATATGAATATTTTGGGCGAATATCGAAAAATTTATTTGGGACTAAAACAACACACGCACAAACTTTATAAGTGCGCACGTGTGTCTTGCAACGACCAATATCTCACAATAGAGCCCCAATCTTATCCCATTAACACGTACAGCACTATAAGCATATATATTCCTATAGCAGAACCTAACACCTTAGAGCTTTAGATCTTATCTAACAAGCAAAATCCCCTAGAAAAAGCAATGTGGATTTCACGTTTTGAAGTTCCATTATGACTAACAATTTAATTTGTCAGATTTCATCTTCAATTTAGTTGTTTTTCAGATAAAAGAAAATTTTGGTAGATTAGGGTAGCTGGAAGTTATTATCTTTTTCAGTAAGATCAAGGTGTTGATGTAACCTCCGAAACTAGAGCTTGGAGGACATTAATCGATTGTTAAGTGAGCTAATTTATCTTTCTGAACCTATGATGATCTATATTTCTGTTTTCCCTGTCCATTATCCCTTAAACCATTTCTTAGCTTCATTCTCAATATCTACCAGAACTTTATTCCATTAATTGGCTCATCAAAATTTCTATTACACTAAATGTCATTTTCTCAGCGGGCATAGATACATAGAGAAAGGTGAAATACAAAGTGCAAAAATTGCTCGCCCTCATCTGTTTTTCATAGATCAGCTTTCTTTTCTCTTTATCAATACTTATCCTTGTACAATCTTTAACAACAATATCATGATTAACAGTTATTGTCATTGAATCATGCTCCATTATCATTCGCATGTACTCATTTTTCCAATCATATGCTCATTCATCATCTTTAGAGCTCTTAAAAAAGGAAACTGCACATAGCTTATCCTATGTAGTAACAAAACTGGCAGAAATATGTAGACAAAATAAGTCAAAAGACAAATTTTCATATGAACATTACTAGATAAGATGTCTAGCAAACACGAGTTCCTGATATATGAGATCTTCTTGTTTGGTGAAGTTTTAAGAATTCAATCAAGTACCTATCTTGAATGAAAAATTAGAAGATATGTGGGTTAAAACTAGTAAAATTTTAGAACAGGTCTCTATATTCTAAGATCAATAGAATGGCGGAGCAAACAAATATAAAGGAAATTAAATAAATGAATACATAGATAAGACAAAAGAGAAAACAAAATGGGAGAAAAAAGAGTAGACAAAATAGTTAGATCAACATTGGCCATATCACAAAAGGTGTGATGTTTCTTTCATTACACTCGGATTATACTGATTAAGCCCATTCCTTATATGAAATTAATGAATAATCAGTATATTTATTGCTCATAAACCTTTTAAAATGAACGTGGAAGCTCTAATCCCATCAAGAATTGGATAAGAATTATATAGATCATATGACCTTAATTTTAGGGCACATTGTATAACTTAATCATCCAAGTTCTTCAATCAATTGATGCAGAACAATTGTGTGCTTAACCACAAGTTTTCCCAGATACATAAGAACAGATAACGAGACTAAATATCATCAGTTAGTTTATAAACAAGAGCATGGACATCATTGCTCTAAGTTAACTGATTTAATTCATGTACGTAATAGAAAACGAGAAAAGAAATAAAGAAAAGAAAACGAGTGGGGTTGTGATTATCCATACCTGAAATAACTGCAACCTTGTCATAAGTCTCCCCGGAAACATCAGCTCGCAAAACAACCTTAATCTGCATTCCAGTCACAAAATAATATGATTGTCAAACATTAAATAATACTAAGCAATCAAAAAACCTATCAACAATCTTCACCTGTGGGAATCCATCCAAATACTGCAGGCCGGGATAAGTTTCAACAAGACCTTCAATGAACTCAGTCACCACAGCTGCATGCAATTAGAAAAACAATTTACTTTTGTCACTATATTGACTTATCAAAGATATCTAAATAAGAAAACAGAGCTAAGAGAATCTCAACATTTGAAAAGTAAACCAAGTAGGAATCATCCAAAACAAAGAATAACAATGAAAAGGAAACCAAATTAAGTGAACTGAAGCTGCATGCAATATCAGAACCTAAATAATCTAGTTCTTCTCAGGTAAAGAGCCTCTAATTCTCACAATGTTACAAAATTTCAGGATCATTTTCAGCTACTAATTACTGATCTGATCAAGTTTAAAAAATGAGATCTACAGACACCATGACATTCAACTAATTGTAACCAAATTCTAAAAACATCAGAAGTAGATCTAAATACTAGCTGAATCGCATCAATTCAACTAATTGTAACCAAATCCTAAACCATTTCACTGAACGATTACACCTTGAACCGCATGCAAACTCAAGAACACAATCAAATACAGAAATCGCAAAAATCCGCCAAATTTTAGGGGTGAACACTTCACAATACCGATACTCAATTTTTCAAGAACGCAACAGAATCTACATTTGCGATCTAATCATTCAAATGAACAAGGGACTAAGCGATCGTCTAATTCAAAGAAAATAGAGAACATCGACGAAAAAATCGAGTATCGAACAGAGAGAAATCGAACCATTGGGATCGTTGATGAGCTTCTTGGCCTTGTACGACATTCTTGAACTCGAAGCCAAAGCTCCAAACTCCAATCACAATCTTCAAATTGCAAGGAAAAAAAAATCGAACAGAGAAACCCTAGATTTTGAAAAGAGAAGAAAAAGCGAGGAAAACAAGATTTGAGGAGGGAGTTAAGGGTCAGAGTTTTCTCAGTTCTGACCCTCAACTCGTGTATTTATAGTTTCTCTCTATCCAGCACTCGGCTTCTTCTAGAAGGAGCGCCCAAAACCACCTGCTAGTCTAAATAAAATAATTTAATTACAAAAATACATTTTATTTATAAGATAATTGCAGTTTTGCCATCGTGATAAACTTTTAGCAAATGTTTATAGTGGCAGAATATGTAAATTATCTTTGGTTGATGGGTTAATGTATAGATGGTCTTCCTTTTCTTATTGAAATAGCGGAGCGTGAGAATGCACTCCTAGTGGATAGGGATGGATAGGGGACGAGCCTTGCTGTTGGATCCGAACAGCAAACTTCTATAGAAGAAAATCGCAGACGTTGATCTAAGGATAGATGTGAACTCTTACCATATAATCCCAAACGTTGGGGTAATTTATGTTTGAATGAAAACAACAAGCACATCACGAAAAAAGGATTTTTTTTGTTTTCCTCTTCTCTTTTGAGAAAAGGTAAGCAAAGGAAGGATTTTTTTCCCCCCGGATAAGAAAGGTCACTAGTTTGGGCTTCATATTGGACTAGCTAAACCTGGACATAAGCAGCCTGTAGCTTTATGAATCGGGCCCATGACGGAAATAGGCTCTTAAAATAATTCATAAATATTGTCTAGCTGGAAACTGCACTCGCTTTGCCCAAGATAAGTCACACTTAATAATAGCCCATTTTAAGACGCCACATAATATGACTTGTACGTAGACTGGCTGAATTATGCCACACGACCGTATATATATATTATATTATATATTATATAGTGAAGAGGAGACTGTATATACTATTATAGTGAAGAGGAGTACCGTATATACTACGTAGCGGAGGAGTACCGTTCACTCTATGGAAGAATACAGAAGTAATTCATAGTGACATATGTAACAGACCACTGATTATATAATAGATTGGATATAATTGCTTCCCGCGGTAGAAAAGATGGCCTTTTTTAAATTAAAAAAACTAAATGTTTTTTGAAGAAAAAACTGAACCCACCTTGTTATTTCACTAAACAGTAAATAATAATTTCAATTGTAAATTGCATTTAAATGCCCTATAGTTTCACCACCATTGCACTTAAGTGACCCCTATTTTAAAACTGAGCAAATAAATACCCCAAAGTATTTAAATATTACAGATAAATGCTAAAGTTTCAGAATATTGCACTTTGGTGCCCTCTTGTTTACTTAATGCTGCAGGTTGGTGCCCTCTTGTTTATCCAATATTGCATATAAATACCTTCAGTTTGTAAATATCTTCACTTTAATACTCTAAAGTTCTAAAAGTTACACTTTAGTACCATGTGTTATATGATATTCTTGGATATGTAAAGAAATGTTAACACCATCTGGGATTTTTTAACTTCGGGGTAGTGATCTACAACATTTAAATACTTTGGGGTATTTATTTGCTCGGTTTTAAAATGAGGGTCACTTAAGTGCACTGTTTGTGAAACTATAGGGCATTTAAATGCAATTTAGCTGAAGTTACATCAAGTCCTGCACTACAAAGCGACAAGAATTAAAGTATTAAATGGAAACAAAAAAATGTCAATGTGTGAGCTATATTCTTGGATACTTTTCATTCATCCTCAAGTTCCCTCTCCAAATCGCTCACCCAATATGATACTACAAGTAGGCGATCACTTGTGTCGACCAACTTGCTATTTTCTATTATTATAATTATATTATTATTTTACACTGTCAGTTGTTTAATATTTGAGGAGTAATAGTTGCAATGATATCATGCATGCCACCTCCACACATGGATCTCTATTTTTATCATCAATTTATCTCTACATGATATATTTCATCAATACACCTAAATAGTCATTGAGACCATGAAATTGTAAAAAATAATTTCATGTGGGTCTCAATGCATATAGAAAGAAGGATGGTTGATGGTATAGTTAGTGTCATTATTATTTAATATTTACAATGTCCTACTATAAATCAAAGACCTCAATCTCCACCGAGTAAAGACTATAGACTTTCTGGCTTCACTTTGGTTTCATCTTTTTTTCTTTTTAAAGTACATGGACCAACCTTAGCTTTGATGGCATCAGTTAGGGATTGTCTAGAATTGATGGACTTTAAACCGAGGTTAGAAACTAATTTTAACATAAAAACTATAGCCACTAGGTATTGACCCTAACTTTTATTTTAAACCTATAATTCTTTCTTATCCTATCCGATATAGAAATATATTCACATATTAATAACCTCAACAGAATCAACAAAATAATTGACAAAGTTATCTTCCAAGAGAAAATTACATGAACTTGGAGATCAAGTGGCAGCAAAGTCTTTTAGAATGTTTCAACTTGGTAACAAACATCCGTCTAATTACTTAGGAACGTTATTTTCCTATTCCATCTATATATCGATTAATTATCAAAAAACAGTTCCCCTTCTTTCATTACAAATAACTTAATGAAAATTTTAAAATATTTTATTTGTTCAACACCTTTTATTTGGATTTGTGACATGCAATATGTGGCTGTATAGAAGCAAACACTCCCATGTAAATTTCTAGTTTATATGTATTCTCGTCTTTGTAAATTAATTATTATTTACCTCTAATAAATTTTAGATTGTAACGTTTTTAAAGAAACAATCTGAAACTAGATATCAACGAAGACGTTGCACAAACTCGTTCGGTGGTTAACAAGTTTCGGTCGACCGGTTCCAAAAGTCAAATATGGACTCGTCACTTGGTGAATGGATGAAATTTCGTCGAGATAATACAGAAGGCGGTTCGTTTGGGTCTGGTTTAAGGAACAAAAGAACCAGACTTTTAACCCTTGTCCACCAATTTATTTTTCTTTTTAAATTTGTAATAGCAATTAAGCACGTGCATACTAAAAATTATCTTTATAAAAATTATATTAGAAGAAAATAAATAGCCATAAGCTGGATTTTTAATTTTACTATATTATTTAATATTGAATCTATCATTTTATATTTCTAAAGTTTCTAGTTTATAAAAGTTCCCCTTGAAATCTAAGATACCTACTTTTAATAACTGTATTTGTACTTGAAGGGTCGGTTTGGATAGAGAAGAGAGTAGGGGAGGGGAATGATTGATCTATACCTAAAGGGAGGGAAATGGATTGATCTATGCCCAAGGGGAGGGAAAGGAGAGGAAGGGAGTGTGATGTAACTGATTGTGTTTGGATAGACAACTAGGGAATGGAGAGGGAGGGAGAGTGATAGAACAAAATTGTGTTTGTTTAGAGTAGAAAATAGGAAGGGAAGAGAGCAATTCACTTAAAATCTAATCCCTCCCCTCCCAATCCGTCCACTTTGGGAGGGTTGAGAAAGTAAGAAAATTTGTATCATTTTAACCCTTTGAATCCTTCCCCTCACTTACTAAAAAATGTAAACAAACACAATTTTAGAATGGTTAGCATTGTAGACTCCCTAACTCCTCCCCTCCCTCTTAGAAAAAGCTATCCAAACTCACCCGAAAAGTTTATGTTGCACAAATAACTCAACACCATTGTATTCCCATTTTAAAACTATATAATGATTAAAGAGAAATCTTAAAGTTGAATTTGTTATGCAAAAAATCCCCTCAAAATATGAGATTTGTAGTTTTAATAATTATAAGCACATTACTTTATTTTATTCTTAATTTACATTTCAAAGGTTTATGCAAATAACTCAATAAGTTTAGTGTTTTCTTGCAAAATACTTAATCTCTTTGTTTTTATGGCTATTTAGGCTGTGTTTGGCAAAGGGTTAACGGAGGGGTTAAAGGGGTTTAACCCTTCATTAACCCGCCAAACACTAATTTATTGATAAGAGGTTTGTTAATTCTTGATAAGCAGTTGAGACCCCTTAACCCTTCAAAACCAATCCTTTTGAGGGGTTTACAAATCCATCCTTTTGAGGGGTTTACTAATTGCGATTGTAAACTGCATTTTTTATAGAAAAAAAGAATGTGGGAGAACCGAAGAAGGGAGAGTGTGGGTGCTTTTAAATTTTAACCTTTAGATTGTGTGGTCCATAAAAGATGGAGAGAGCTATGGTTATCTTGACATTTTAATATTTTAGTTGTAATTTAAAAGACTTTAGGGAGTCAGTGAGAACAATCTTTGATGCTACTTATATTTTGATATTTCAATTCTCACTTAGTTGTGGATACTAATTTTTTAATATTTCAACTCACAATAGCTATTTTTCTGTTTTATCTTTGCTAAATTGGAACTTATTCATCTATGGTTTCATTCTTCAAGTTGGAGATAAATATAACTATTTTTGAACAATTTGCGTTGCACGTTTATAATATACTTATTGAAAGTTTTCCAAAGACACTTTATATAATTTATAAATTATGAATATTGGCAATCTCTAATTTGTTGTGTATTTGCATTTTAGGAGAGTCGAACAAATTTTTGAACTTTAATAAGGTTAAAGTTGACATATTTAAAAATTTAGCATGATTAACCTACTTAACCCTTCTCTAATTGTCAAACACTAAAAAGTTAACCCTTCATCTTAATTGTCCAATCCAAATGGAATTTAATTATTTTCAGCCCCCCATAATGGACTAACTAAATTAACCCTTCTCCTTAACCCTCCTCTCTTAACCCTTTACCAAACGGCACCTTAAAGTTTTCTAATTGTTTGTTAGGAGGGAACTTGTGAAGTGTGTATATTTTCTTTTTTTTTATAGGTGAAGTGCGTAGAATTAATCGTGTTTGTGAGAGAGATAGTAAATATATTGGGAAATGTGAAATATTTAATATTTAAGTGAAATGACAAAATTGACCCCATGTCTTAGTGGAATGAATGACATTTTCCACCTTTCTTCAAAAACTCCGTACCCTCACAATGTTTTTAATATAGAGTATAAATTATTAATACTTCGCATTGTGAACGTGAGTCGGTAAATTATAATTGTTCTCCCTTCATTTTCGCTTTTAAAAATGGCAAACAAGCTATTATCCATCGGATCTGATTCTTTTCTGGTGCACTCGAAACAACAATTACATAGAGTTTTATTATAACCGTAACATATCTCTCTTCTAAAGTTTATTTTCAGTTTATGAAGTATTAACTCGAATATTTTTTGCTTTCTAATATGGCAGATCGAAAGGTTCTAACTCATGAATTAGTTCCACTGTTAAACATTAGTGGTTAGGATATCTTCTTTTGCTTTACTTTAGTCCCACATCGCTTAAGTTATTAGAACATTTCTACTTACTTGTATGTGAACTCCTCAATGCAATGAATAATATTGTCAGGTTCTCTTAAATCTTTCTATACTTAATATGTTATCGAGTCATCATCTTGATTATAGAGAGTTTTTCCTCTTTGACCCGGTCGCCGAGGGTACAAACTTCATCTACGTACTTTCTTGGCGGCCGTCAACAACTTTGGCCACCTCTCCTCCAGCCATCCGATCAACCACGAGGCCAACCGCCAGTCTACAAGCTCAAACACCTAACAACCTTATCAATTTCGACCAAACACTCAACAACCTCATCAATTTTGACTACAAACACAGTCATCTCAGCAGTGCCTACTAACTGTTCGATGAAATACCAAAGCCTCTGAAATCCCCTCGACCTCAGGGCCGCCAAGGGGTTTCTCTGTGCTTCCTATCAACAGCCTTGACCTTTAGCAACTCGACCAAGCTTCCCCCAGCCACACAACCCTCCTGACCAAGCTCCCCTCAGCCAGCACCCTGACCAAGCTCTCCTCCGACCACGCTCTCCCCCGGTCAGAAACCTGGTCACGCTCTTATCAGGCTAACACCCCCCGCCACGCTCTTCCTCTTCCATTAACACTCGGTGATGCTTTCCCCGATCGGCATCCCGACCACATATGCTTTCCCCACAAGACCTTCGGCTATGATTTCCCTTGGCCAACAACCCTGGCCAAGCTCTCTTCAGCCAAGCTTCCCCCGGCCAGCACTCCCAGCCAAACTCTCCCTGTCCAAGCTCTCCCCGGACAGGTATGCCCTCACCATCTCTGTCCAAGCCCTCACTGGACAGCACCGCTCGCTCCTTCTCGACAAACTACCTTTGGAACCGAAATATATATAGTTTGAGAGGGGGTGTCAAATATAGTATTTAGGTCAAATCTTGTTTTGCTTTACTTTAGTCCCACATCACTTCGATTATTAGAACCGTTTTACTTACTTTTATATATAAACTCCTCAATGCAATGAATAATATTATCAAGTTCTCTTAAATCTCTCTATGCTCAACATCCATTGGGAAGAAAGAAGGGACAACGTATCTAGCGTAGGGTGCATAAAAAAGATGTATATGTGCTTAAAATAATAGAAAATGATCCTAAAGTTCTGTGATTCAAGAATAGATATCTCTTCAGTGGACCGTTAATACCATATGATCACTCCATCATAAGCCATAATTTGAGCCACTTGAGTTTTAAATAACAGTGGGTGACATGGACATAGAAAGCGACAAAATGGCCCGCAACTTAAAATAGATTAGTAACTGAAGGCTGCGGCCTTTTTCTATCAAGGTTTGCTCCGCTTGGTCTGATCCCAGTCCCACAGAACGCGGAATATTAATGCAATACAACTGTTCCCCCTACCTAACGGTATGAAACTAAATCTATAAACATCAATCCCATGCAAAAATAAGATTCATATTACTCACTATAATCTATATCTATATATATATATCTATATATATATATATATCTATACTACTATAAAAGAGGATTGGGCTGTTAAAACTTTTAATTTTCGTTTTGCCCTCTCAAATTTTGATAAATTCTAACCATGTCATTATCTCTAATTAATCTTTCATTAAATAAATATAACCTCTTATTAATTATGCACATTAATGCACCTCCTCACCGTTCTAAATAATTATAATTATCAATAATATTATAACTATTACTTGTTTAAAAATAATAAAATAAAATAATTTATAAAATAAGTATACATAATTATTAGTAGTAACCAATTAAATTATTATAATAATTATTTATGAATTATAATAAAATAATTAAAATAATAGTATAAATAGAATAATATATATCTATACTACTATAAAAGAGGATTGGGCTGTTAAAACTTTTAATTTTCGTTTTGCCCTCTCAAATTTTGATAAATTCTAACCATGTCATTATCTCTAATTAATCTTTCATTAAATAAATATAACCTCTTATTAATTATGCACATTAATGCACCTCCTCACCGTTCTAAATAATTATAATTATCAATAATATTATAACTATTACTTGTTTAAAAATAATAAAATAAAATAATTTATAAAATATTTATAGTGCTAAATTATTTAAGAGCATAATTTAAAAAATTAAATTAGGTAAATATTTTATAGTATATAGACATTATAATTATTTTAATAATATCACATAAATTACAAATTGCACTATTTATTTAGTATTATATTATTAAATAAATTAAATAAATAATTTAATATTATTTTTAGAGTATTTTCTCAAAGATTATTATATGATACTAAATAATCTATACTTGGTAATGATTGAAAACTAACCTTTTAACAAACAATTTATTTAATATTAATAATAGTATTATTAATTGTTAATGATAGTATAATAAAAATTTATAAAATAAGTATACATAATTATTAGTAGTAACCAATTAAATTATTATAATAATTATTTATGAATTATAATAAAATAATTAAAATAATAGTATAAATAGAATAATATATATCTATATATATATATCTATATATATATATCTATACTACTATAAAAGAGGATTGGGCTGTTAAAACTTTTAATTTTCGTTTTGCCCTCTCAAATTTTGATAAATTCTAACTTATTCATCTATGGTTTCATTCTTCAAGTTGGAGATAAATATAACTATTTTTGAACAATTTTGCTGCACGCTTATAATATACTTATTGAAAGTTTTCCAAAGACACTTTATATAATTTATAAATTATGAATATTGGCAATCTCTAATTTGTTGTGTATTTGCATTTAGAGGGAGTCGAACAAATTTTGAACTTTAATAAGGTTAAAGTTGACATATTTAAAAATTTAGCATGATTAACCTACTTAACCCTTCTCTAATTGTCAAACACTAAAAGTTAACCCTTCATCTTAATTGTCCAATCCAAATGGAATTTAATTATTTTCCATAATGGACTAACTAAATTAACCCTTCTCCTTAACCCTCCTCTCTTAACCCTTTACCAAACGGCACCTTAAAGTTTTCTAATTGTTTGTTAGGAGGGAACTTGTGAAGTGTGTATATTTTCTTTTTTATAGGTGAAGTGCGTAGAATTAATCGTGTTTGTGAGAGAGATAGTAAATATATTGGGAAATGTGAAATATTTAATATTTAAGTGAAATGACAAAATTGACCCCATGTCTTAGTGGAATGAATGATATTTTCCACCTTTCTTCAAAACTCCGTACCCTCACAATGTTTTTAATATAGAGTATAAATTATTAATACTTCGCATTGTGAACGTGAGTCGGTAAATTATAATTGTTCTCCTTCATTTTCGCTTTTAAAATGGCAAACAAGCTATTATCCATCGGATCTGATTCTTTTCTGGTGCACTCGAAACAACAATTACATAGAGTTTTTATTATAACCGTAACATATCTCTCTTCTAAAGTTTATTTTCAGTTTATGAAGTATTAACTCGAATATTTTTTTTGCTTTCTAATATGGCAGATCGAAAGGTTCTAACTCATGAATTAGTTCCACTGTTAAACATTAGTGGTTAGGATATCTTCTTTTGCTTTACTTTAGTCCCACATCGCTTAAGTTATTAGAACATTTCTACTTACTTGTATGTGAACTCCTCAATGCAATGAATAATATTGTCAGGTTCTCTTAAATCTTTCTATACTTAATATGTTATCAGAGTCATCATCTTGATTATAGAGAGAGTTTTTTCCTCTTTGACCCCAGGTCGCCGAGGGCTGCAAACTTCATCTACGTACTTTCTTGGCGGCTTCGTCAACAACTTTGGCCACCTCTCCTCCAGCCATCCGATCAACCACGAGGCCAACCGCCAGTCTACAAGCTCAAACACCTAACAACCTTATCAATTTCGACCAAACACTCAACAACCTCATCAATTTTGACTACAAACACAGTCATCTCAGCAGTGCCTACTAACTGTTCGATGAAATACCAAAGCCTCTGAAATCCCCTCGACCTCAGGGCCGCCAAGGGGTTTCTCTGTGCTTCCTATCAACAGCCTTGACCTTTAGCAACTCGACCAAGCTTCCCCCAGCCACACAACCCTCCTGACCAAGCTCCCCTCAGCCAGCACCCTGACCAAGCTCTCCTCCGACCACGCTCTCCCGGTCGAACACGGTCGCGCTCTTATCGGGCTAACACCCCATGCGCTCTTCCTCTTCCATTAACACTCGGTGATGCTTTCCCCCAGTCAGCATCCCCAGCCACATATGCTTTCCCTTGGCCAGCACCTTCGGCTATGATTTCCCTTGGCCAACAACCCTGGCCAAGCTCTCTTCAGCCAAGCTTCCCCCGGCCAGCACTCCCAGCCAAACTCTCCCTGTCCAAGCTCTCCCGGACAGGTATGCCCTCACCATCTCTCGTCCAAGCCCTCACTGACAAGACCGCTTCCTTCTCGACAAACTACCTTTGGAACCGAAATATATATAGTTTGAGAGGGGTGTCAAATATAGTATTTAGGTCAAATCTTGTTTTGCTTTACTTTAGTCCCACATCACTTGATTATTAGAACCGCTTTTACTTACTTTTATATATAAACTCCTCAATGCAATGAATAATATTATCAAGTTCTCTTAAATCTCTATGCTCAACATCCATTGGGAAGAAAGAAGGGACAAAATGGCCCGCAACTTAAAATAGATTAGTAACTGAAGGCTGCGGCCTTTTTCTATCAAGGTTTGCTCCGCTTGGTCTGATCCCAGTCCCACAGAACGCGGAATATTAATGCAATACAACTGTTCCCCTACCTAACGGTATGAAACTAAATCTATAAACATCAATCCCATGCAAAAATAAGATTCATATTACTCACTATAATCTATATCTATATATATATATATATCTATACTACTATAAAAGAGGATTGGGCTGTTAAAACTTTTAATTTTCGCTTTTGCCCTCTCAAATTTTGATAAATTCTAACCATGTCATTATCTCTAATTAATCTTTCATTAAATAAATATAACCTCTTATTAATTATGCACATTAATGCACCTCCTCACCGTTCTAAATAATTATAATTATCAATAATATTATAACTATTACTTGTTTAAAAATAATAAAATAAAATAATTTATAAAATAAGTATACATAATTATTAGTAGTAACCAATTAAATTATTATAATAATTATTTATGAATTATAATAAAATAATTAAAATAATAGTATAAATAGAATAATATATATCTATATATATTACTAAATACTATTAAGAATTATACTATAATTCAATGAGCAATAAAATAAATGGAATAAATTTTGAATCACATAAATAGTGTAATTATTTTAATAATATCACATAAATTACAAATTGCACTATTTATTTAGTATTATATTATTAAATAAATTAAATAAATAATTTAATATTATTTTTAGAGTATTTTCTCAAAGATTATTATATGATACTAAATAATCTATACTTGGTAATGATTGAAAACTAACCTTTTAACAAACAATTTATTTAATATTAATAATAGTATTATTAATTGTTAATGATAGTATAATAAAAATTTATAAAATATTTATAGTGCTAAATTATTTAAGAGCATAATTTAAAAAATTAAATTAGGTAAATATTTTATAGTATATAGACATTATAATTATTTTAATAGTATTACTTGAACTAAGAATTATAATATTAAATGAGGTAAATTATAGTAAACCCCATGAACTTTTAGCATTTTACAAGAAACATACCCTATAAACTTTTGAAATCACACTAAACCCCTAACAACTTTGTAGAAAGCCCCAATATCATTTAGATAAATTACACCAAACCCCCAATAACTTTCAAAATGCCTTTTTATGCCATTTTCTGGTTCTAATTTATAGGGGTTATCTCAAAATTCGAAAGTTATTGGGGTCTTCTTTGAAACGTAAAAGTCATTAGGGGTTTAGTGTAATTTTAAAAGTTTATATAATGAAAGTTCATAAGGGTTTAGTGTAATTTACCATATTAAGTAATTATAATGAGAAGTAACTATTGCAATATGTTGCGTGTATCAAGTGTAACTATCTAGGGAACATCGGAAAAAGCTAATAAGATTAATGCGGCTTAGTTAATTTAGAGTTAAGTTAACAACTTTCAAGTTGGAGGGACATATTTAAGAGAACTTATAGAATTGACAGTTTTGTTTAAGAATAATTTTAGATTTGGGGACTTATTTAAGAAAAGGTTAACATCACATCATTATAAGAAAAACATTCAATTACAATAACTACACTGTAATAATTAATTCATATATTTCTTTTAAGCAATCTTATTATACAATTTTATTTATTAACACATAGTTTTACTATTCATTAAAAATTCAAAACTTAAAAACATGTACGTTCACGTGCAAAGCACATGCATTATACTAGTTCTCCAAAATATATATCAACATAAGTTTTGACAAAAAAAAAGTTCCCTTGTGTCCGTATATATATATATATATATTGTGTCTACAAACCCAAACATGATGAGCTCACAATTCAACTCCCTAAATTTGTACGCTTAATCTTCCATTACTATTCGAGATTTGTTCATTGAACAAGTCCAAGCGGCTAGATATGTGATCAAATCTATCAGACAAGAAGAAGCTCCTCAATGAGTACTTCATCTTCAAAGCGTCGACCTTCACGTCAAATATGGCTCGTACCGGTCTATGGTCTGATAGTTTGCACTCGTAGCGGTCGTAGAGAATTTGTTTCAAGCCCTTGCCCTGCCAAAGTATTCGATCACACCTATATAAAACACTTAAAATTAGATCAAGAGAGCTCGAGAAATATTGATTGCATATTTGAATTTAGACTTTAAATGGCTATATCCAAATAATACATAGAATTAATGCATCTGCAAATAATTAATCTTTTGAATCTATATATATATATATATATATATATATATATATATATATATATATATATATATATATATATATATATATATATATATATATATATATATATATATATATATATATATATATATATATATATATATATATATATATATATATATATATATATATATATATATATATATATATATATATATATATATATATATATATATATATATATATATATATATATATATATATATATATATATATATATATATATATATATATATATATATATATATATATATATATATATATATATATATATATATATATATATATATATATATATATATATATATATATATATATATATATATATATATATATATATATATATATATATATATTGTGTCTACAAACCCAAACATGATGAGCTCACAATTCAACTCCCTAAATTTGTACGCTTAATCTTCCATTACTATTCGAGATTTGTTCATTGAACAAGTCCAAGCGGCTAGATATGTGATCAAATCTATCAGACAAGAAGAAGCTCCTCAATGAGTACTTCATCTTCAAAGCGTCGACCTTCACGTCAAATATGGCTCGTACCGGTCTATGGTCTGATAGTTTGCACTCGTAGCGGTCGTAGAGAATTTGTTTCAAGCCCTTGCCCTGCCAAAGTATTCGATCACACCTATATAAAACACTTAAAATTAGATCAAGAGAGCTCGAGAAATATTGATTGCATATTTGAATTTAGACTTTAAATGGCTATATCCAAATAATACATAGAATTAATGCATCTGCAAATAATTAATCTTTTGAATCTATATATATATATATGTGTCTACAAACCCAAACATGATGAGCTCACAATTCAACTCCCTAAATTTGTACGCTTAATCTTCCATTACTATTCGAGATTTGTTCATTGAACAAGTCCAAGCGGCTAGATATGTGATCAAATCTATCAGACAAGAAGAAGCTCCTCAATGAGTACTTCATCTTCAAAGCGTCGACCTTCACGTCAAATATGGCTCGTACCGGTCTATGGTCTGATAGTTTGCACTCAGCGGTCGTAGAGAATTTGTTTCAAGCCCTTGCCCTGCCAAAGTATTCGATCACACCTATATAAAACACTTAAAATTAGATCAAGAGAGCTCGAGAAATATTGATTGCATATTTGAATTTAGACTTTAAATGGCTATATCCAAATAATACATAGAATTAATGCATCTGCAAATAATTAATCTTTTGAATCTATATATATATATATATATATATGTGTCTACAAACCCAAACATGATGAGCTCACAATTCAACTCCCTAAATTTGTACGCTTAATCTTCCATTACTATTCGAGATTTGTTCATTGAACAAGTCCAAGCGGCTAGATATGTGATCAAATCTATCAGACAAGAAGAAGCTCCTCAATGAGTACTTCATCTTCAAAGCGTCGACCTTCACGTCAAATATGGCTCGTACCGGTCTATGGTCTGATAGTTTGCACTCAGCGGTCGTAGAGAATTTGTTTCAAGCCCTTGCCCTGCCAAAGTATTCGATCACACCTATATAAAACACTTAAAATTAGATCAAGAGAGCTCGAGAAATATTGATTGCATATTTGAATTTAGACTTTAAATGGCTATATCCAAATAATACATAGAATTAATGCATCTGCAAATAATTAATCTTTTGAATCTATATATATATATATGTGTCTACAAACCCAAACATGATGAGCTCACAATTCAACTCCCTAAATTTGTACGCTTAATCTTCCATTACTATTCGAGATTTGTTCATTGAACAAGTCCAAGCGGCTAGATATGTGATCAAATCTATCAGACAAGAAGAAGCTCCTCAATGAGTACTTCATCTTCAAAGCGTCGACCTTCACGTCAAATATGGCTCGTACCGGTCTATGGTCTGATAGTTTGCACTCGTAGCGGTCGTAGAGAATTTGTTTCAAGCCCTTGCCCTGCCAAAGTATTCGATCACACCTATATAAAACACTTAAAATTAGATCAAGAGAGCTCGAGAAATATTGATTGCATATTTGAATTTAGACTTTAAATGGCTATATCCAAATAATACATAGAATTAATGCATCTGCAAATAATTAATCTTTTGAATCTATATATATATATATACCATGCGGGTGCACGTTTCTTCTCCCCCTTTTTGCTTGGAAGACAACCATAGTAGTCATCCGAGTTTGGATAGTACTTGTATGTGGGAGTGAATTCTATAGCACCTTCATGCCAACCCTCAAAAGCTCGACCCGCTGAGACCTCTCCTCTCAACTACACGGTATAACTAAAGATTGAGTCACAAGACTTACTAGAGTTTTACCAGTTAATGAACGAGTTTACAAAATTGGAAAGTACGGATTGAATGTATAGTACTTGATCTTTCTGTAGCAAGATTTCCCATTCCTTTTGTTCTACTAGCAATCTTGTCTCGGACTCTGGCAAAGAGATTCTATAGTTTAGGTCTCCGAGCAAGATGATTCGGCTGCATGAAATTTTCAATAAAGGAAAATGATTAGGTAGAGATTGACGTGTAGCTAGAGCTCATTAATCTTTAATCACAACTTGCATGGTTTGTACGTGATAAATTAAAAATAATTAATGATTGTTGATTTTGATGCGAGCTGGATACCATTTAGATACCATCGCCTATGCATAGATATTGTCAAGTGGATTGATAATTTATAGTTTGATTAAATTATAGTTGATCCGATCAATTTACATTAATAAGTAATGATTCTTTGAATAAGAGTTTTACGTTTTATGTAGGAACATGAATCCGTCACTTTCTATCTTTGGTCCACTTGAATAAATATAAAACCCCATAGTTTTAGACCATAAGAAAGATTTGCTTGGTTATGAGAATATATAAACTATGATCTAAATTAGTATTTAGACGGCACCGACCTTTTAAAGACCTGGTTTAATAGTAATTACAACTTTACTCCGTACAATAATTTTCATAAAAAGTGTTCTTATATACAAGATAAAGGTGAAACTATCCTGTTTCATATGGATATAGACAAGAAAAATATCCACTGTCCAAATATTCAATGAAATAGTTGCAATTAAAAATTAATATCAATTTAGAAGATTATGGTCATCTACTCACTCATGTTCAAGAATTTTTTGGGGCAAATTAAGAGAAGGACCACAAGGAAAGCTCGTTCGAGAAAAAATATCCATTGCATTGCAATTTCGATTCATCTCATCTCCTTCTTTCCCTCCCGAAGCTAAATGGCAACAGATGAAGCAGAAGCTTGTTTCATGTAAGAAAAATCTAACTGATACTGAACCCTGTAAAATATTAGGCTACTAAATTAATCAAGTAAATATTATCAATTAAATAATTTATATTAACTTAATTAAAATAATTACCTTATTTCCTAGGCATCCCATGATGCCACAACCAACACAAGATACACTTGGGTGTTTAATGTAACGCAAGAGATCGCTTCTCACCCAAACGGAGATTGATATTCCTACCATTTGTTTGCTCATGATGCATCGAAAAGCTTGATCGATATTATCCTTGGAATTTGATTCCTTGATGGGATAAACTTTTTGTTTATCCATATCTCCGGCCTTGAGCTCCTTTGAATTGTATATCGACTCGTTAAGGGTTGACCTAATTAGAGAATGCCATTTAGCGGACGATTTATTCTTTTCTGGTCCTAGTACATTCTTGGCTTTCAGGGCACAATTTCTTGGAAACTGCAAGAAGAAAAGTGTTATCAATATATTCATTAACATAAAATAAAGAGTTTTTTTTTTTCAAGCGAAATTGGTTAATATACTTACCCAAGAACGTAGATGTCATAGGAATTATTCTTTGTATCGAGCCAATCCTCCAAGTTGAGAGTATCTGATGGTGGGATGCCCCCAAGATTCCATGTACTAGCAAACAATCTTAAAACACAAAACAAAAGACAATTATTACTAACTTAATTAGTAACAAATTTGTAGGGAAAATCAATAAAAACCAATTAATTTATTTAGCTACGTACTTACTTGTAGTTATGCGTCTCTAATTTACTATCACAGTTTCGCAAGGCGATGGCTTCATGGTCTAGGCTTGGTTCCTCTAACCATATCTCGGCACTTGGAAAATCTGCGACGAAATTAGTACTCCATAACGGCCTTCGAAATAGCTTGTTTGCAACCAATCTAGGCCACATCACCTATAAAAACACGAACAATTAGCGGTAAAAAATATTATCTGTGTATGTATTTGTATATGTGTGATAAAAGTGAAAGAGAGCTCTAGCTACCTCTCCCGTTCTATTTTTCTCTGACATGATATCGTGATAGAAGAAGGAGAAGGAGAAGGACAAGAAGAGAAGCTTGGCTCACAAAGAAAGAGAGCAAACAATGGAGAGAATGCACTAAATAGCCACTAAATAAGGAGCTAGGGAAATGGGTACGGGGTTCAAAGGATTGGAATGAGACTGAGAATGGGACCCGTTAAAGATGAAAAAGAAATAATTTGGTTGAGGTTGATGGAGAGATATATTTATTCATGTGGGAAAATGTTGCATGGGTTAAGGACAAAGAGACCGTGACCCTGCACCCCGGAATGTTGCTTCTTGGGCCTTTCCTTCCTTTGATGTGCATTGGCTAGGGTTTGTTATGAGGGCGGGGATTCTTTATCTAAAGTTTGTTGACTTATAAAATATGGTGGTTATTCTATCAAAATAAATAAATAAATAAATTATGGTGGTTATTTAGGGACATATATAGGGCATGTCCCTATTCAAACTAGTTTAGCCCCCATGATGCAATAATGTTTTAGGACAAGCCCTCATATATATGTCACACTTGAAGGTGTCCCCATTTCCTTCTAACAGGGTAGATTGGATAGTTGAATTATCACTTTTGCTTGTTTATTTTTATAATGGATTAATTTCAGTAAACTCCGATCAAGTTAATTTGATTTAGGCATTTTTATAAAATTTTGTTTATCCATATCTCCGGCCTTGAGCTCCTTTGAATTGTATATCGACTCGTTAAGGGTTGACCTAATTAGAGAATGCCATTTAGCGGACGATTTATTCTTTTCTGGTCCTAGTACATTCTTGGCTTTCAGAGGCACAATTTCTTGGAAACTGCAAGAAGAAAAGTGTTATCAATATATTCATTAACATAAAATAAAGAGTTTTTTTTTTTCAAGCGAAATTGGTTAATATACTTACCCAAGAACGTAGATGTCATAGGAATTATTCTTTGTATCGAGCCAATCCTCCAAGTTGAGAGTATCTGATGGTGGGATGCCCCAAGATTCCATGTACTAGCAAACAATCTTAAAACACAAAACAAAAGACAATTATTACTAACTTAATTAGTAACAAATTTGTAGGAAAATCAATAAAACCAATTAATTTATTTAGCTACGTACTTACTTGTAGTTATGCGTCTCTAATTTACTATCACAGTTTCGCAAGGCGATGGCTTCATGGTCTAGGCTTGGTTCCTCTAACCATATCTCGGCACTTGGAAAATCTGCGACGAAATTAGTACTCCATAACGGCCTTCGAAATAGCTTGTTTGCAACCAATCTAGGCCACATCACCTATAAAAACACGAACAATTAGCGGTAAAAAATATTATCTGTGTATGTATTTGTATATGTGTGATAAAAGTGAAAGAGAGCTCTAGCTACCTCTCCCGTTCTATTTTTCTCTGACATGATATCGTGATAGAAGAAGGAGAAGGAGAAGGACAAGAAGAGAAGCTTGGCTCACAAAGAAAGAGAGCAAACAATGGAGAGAATGCACTAAATAGCCACTAAATAAGGAGCTAGGGAAATGGGTACGGGGTTCAAAGGATTGGAATGAGACTGAGAATGGGACCCGTTAAAGATGAAAAAGAAATAATTTGGTTGAGGTTGATGGAGAGATATATTTATTCATGTGGGAAAATGTTGCATGGGTTAAGGACAAAGAGACCGTGACCCTGCACCCCGGAATGTTGCTTCTTGGGCCTTTCCTTCCTTTGATGTGCATTGGCTAGGGTTTGTTATGAGGGCGGGGATTCTTTATCTAAAGTTTGTTGACTTATAAAATATGGTGGTTATTCTATCAAAATAAATAAATAAATAAATTATGGTGGTTATTTAGGGACATATATAGGGCATGTCCCTATTCAAACTAGTTTAGCCCCATGATGCAATAATGTTTTAGGACAAGCCCTCATATATATGTCACACTTGAAGGTGCCCCATTTCCTTCTAACAGGGTAGATTGGATAGTTGAATTATCACTTTTGCTTGTTTATTTTTATAATGGATTAATTTCAGTAAACTCCGATCAAGTTAATTTGATTTAGGCATTTTTATAAAATTTTTGTATCTTTCTTTACTATGAAATCCTCCTGCATATTTTAGAATTCAATGCATTCTCTCTGTGGTTAAGATGTACATGACTGATCTTCTTTTGATTTTTAAAAAGAAAATACCACGTCGAATAGCATTCATAATAAATATATACAAGTTTCTTTTATCTTTTATAGATGCTTATTTTCTATTATAATCTCCTAATCCTAGTTCTAACTCATATCGGATATGTAATATATATATATATATATATATATATATATATATATATATATATATATATATATATATATATATATATATATATATATATATATATATATATATATATATATATATATATATATATATATATATATATATATATATATATATATATATATATATATATATATATATATATATATATATATATATATATATATATATATATATATATATATATATATATATATATATATATATATATATATATATATATATATATATATATATATATATATATATATATATATATATATATATATATATATATATATATATATATATATATATATATATATATATATATATATATATATATATATATATATATATATATATATATATATATATATATATATATATATATATATATATATATATATATATATTGATGTATATAATCACATCACTAACCTCGGATGAGTTTAGCTTTAAAGAGAGCGAGTCCGCTTTCTCTCCTAAAGCCAGCGGAGGACTCAACCAAAGTTAAGCCTACAGAGAAGAAGAAGGACAAGAAGAGAAGCTTGGCTCACAAAGAAAGAGAGCAAACAATGGAGAGAATGCACTAAATAGCCACTAAATAAGGAGCTAGGGAAATGGGTACGGGGTTCAAAGGATTGGAATGAGACTGAGAATGGGACCCGTTAAAGATGAAAAAAATAATTTGGTTGAGGTTGATGGAGAGATATATTTATTCATGTGGGAAAATGTTGCATGGGTTAAGGACAAAGAGACCGTGACCCTGCACCCCGAATGTTGCTTCTTGGGCCTTTCCTTCCTTTGATGTGCATTGGCTAGGGTTTGTTATGAGGGCGGGGATTCTTTATCTAAAGTTTGTTGACTTATAAAATATGGTGGTTATTCTATCAAAATAAATAAATAAATAAATAAATAAATAAATAAATTATGGTGGTTATTTAGGGACATATATAGGGCATGTCCCTATTCAAACTAGTTTAGCCCCATGATGCAATAATGTTTTAGGACAAGCCCTCATATATATGTCACACTTGAAGGTGCCCCATTTCCTTCTAACAGGGTAGATTGGATAGTTGAATTATCACTTTTGCTTGTTTATTTTTATAATGGATTAATTTCAGTAAACTCCGATCAAGTTAATTTGATTTAGGCATTTTTATAAAATTTTTGTATCTTTCTTTACTATGAAATCCTCCTGCATATTTTAGAATTCAATGCATTCTCTCTGTGGTTAAGATGTACATGACTGATCTTCTTTTGATTTTTAAAAAGAAAATACCACGTCGAATAGCATTCATAATAAATATATACAAGTTTCTTTTATCTTTTATAGATGCTTATTTTCTATTATAATCTCCTAATCCTAGTTCTAACTCATATCGGATATGTACAATGTATGTATGTATATATATATATATATATATATATATATATATATATATATATATATATATATATATATATATATATATATATATATATATATATATTGATGTATATAATCACATCACTAACCTCGGATGAGTTTAGCTTTAAAGAGAGCGAGTCCGCTTTCTCTCCAAAAGCCGGCGACTCCAACCAAGGATTCGCCTACAGAGAAGGACACGGAAGAGTTGGGATCTCATGGTTCCTCAGGCGGTCAAGTTAGTAGAGTGGGAGATAGTTTGATGGAGCGAGCATTCCTGCTGAAGATTGCTTACCTCGTTAGGCATTCACGTTGCTCTTTATAGTTAGGGTTGAGGGGTATTTCCGTCTTTCCATTGGTTTGGGAACCACTGATGAGTCAGCCCTCCCCTCTCCACGTGTGAGCTACTGATTGGCTGAACACTTCTCGATCTGCTAGGGTGGCTGGCCTTTACAGGTGTCCAATCGCGGGTGATTCGAGAGTTGATGTGGTCTATTCGCTATTAATGGGATGGGATTGGCTTAGGCTGCATGGGTCCGAGGTGCCTTAAATCACATGAGAGATGGGGAATTAAGAACATCGGTGCATTTAATGCGATGTTGATGGATCTCGAGTCTTGTATGCGGCCGTCGCCGAGTGGAGAGAACCACATAGGATGAGAGAGAGGAGCTGAGGAATTGGCCGACTCGCCTGACCTCTTGGGGCGTCGTTGGAGTATCGGTTGAAGGGGACGACCGGTGCCGCCCACGCCGCCCCGGGACGGATGGCTAAGAAGAGGGGCTAGGTTTGCCGTGTTACGTTTATGCCGGAGAGGCGACGGCTGGTTGGAAAGGGTTATGGTGGATAACGGGTTCGCGAGGGCGACTAGTACCGCCTTCGCGTCGTCGGGGGCTGGCGGTTGGAAGGTGATGGTCGGTCGCCCCCATGTCGCCCGGGAAGGACAAGCGACTTGGAAGGATGGCCACGAGCAGTCATTGGTTGGGAGACGGCCGGTACGCCTTCGCGTCCTCCGCGGAGAGTTATTGATGGGCCGACCCACACCGCCTTCGTGTTGGTTATGGTGGCGATCGTTTAACGGACCATGGCGAGGTCGACAGCGTAGGCCCCGAGTGGTGGTGGAAGCGCCAGAGTGGTCGGCGTGGAGGTTCATGTTGCTCCAAGTTAACGGCGAAATGTTTATCCATATTAACACTTGGTTTTCCTCTTTGATCACTAATTAGTGGTTATGACCATAACAATATATATATATATATATATATATATATATATATATATATATATATATATATATATATGAATGATGTATATGAGGTGAAGCGGCTCATATTGCTAAATGAGCTACCAAGAGATAGAGTGGTGAGGTCCACACCTTTGATGTGACTAGCAAGGTGGGCCTCACCACATGACTATCTCTTGATAGCTCATTTAACAAAATGAGCCGCCACCTCATATACATTATTTCCATATATATATATATATATATATATATATATATATATATATATATATATATATATATATATATATATATATATATATATATATATATATATATATATATATATATATATATATTCTAATTGGGAAAATTGTGTCAATGCCCCAAATGTTGAAACATCATGTCTTTGACCCCTCACTTTTTCCCATGTGGTTCATTGAGAAATGTGACATATGTCTTTGCAACCCTTTTTAATCATCATTACATGCCAAGTCAGCATAGAGAGAGAAAAAGAAATAAAAATCCCAAAATACCCTTGTCTCCTCCATTCTTTTTTTTCTAGATCTGATGTCTATGTCTCCCTCTTCCTCCTCTGCTCTCCTCTCCTCCTCTCTCCTAACCCATTTTTTTCCCCAAAATAAAAAACTCAAATTTGGATGACAATGGCAACGGCCAAAACCTCGAATTTATTAGCTTCTCGCTTGAGATCCATCAAATAATAGATCGATGTCCGATACTAAAGGCTAAAAAGGTGGCGAAAAATGAGGTGAAGCGGCGGTGTTGAGGAGGATGAGAGGAGTTCGAGTTCAAATTAGACTTAACATTAGACTTAACATGAATTAGACTTAACATGAAACATGTTAAGTCTATTTCAACTTAATTTTAAGTCTAATTTCATGTTAAATTCAATTTAATTCATGTTAAGTCTAAAAATTAGACTTAACATGAAACATGTTAAGTCTATTTCAACTTAATTTTAAGTCTAATTTCATGTTAAATTCAATTTAATTCATGTTAAGTCTAATTTAATTTAATTAAAAGCTAAAATGTCCTTATCTCCTCTATATTTTTCATGTTAAGTCTAAAAATTAGACTTAACATGAAACATGTTAAGTCTATTTCAACTTAATTTTAAGTCTAATTTCATGTTAAATTCAATTTAATTCATGTTAAGTCTAATTTAACAAAATGAGCCACCATTTCCATATATATATATATATATATATATATATATATATATATATATATATATATATATATATATATATATATATATATATATATATATATATATATATATATATATATATATATATATATATATATATTCAATTGGAAAATTGTGTCAATGCCCCAAATGTTGAAACATCATGTCGCTGCTGACCCCTCACTTTTTCCCATGTGGTTCATTGAAATGTGACATATGTCTTTGCAACCCTTTTTAATCATCATTACATGCCAAGTCAGCATAGAGAGAGAAAAAGAAATAAAAAATCCCAAAATACCCTTGTCTCCTCCATTCTTTTTTTTCTAGATCTGATGTCTATGTCTCCCTCTTCCTCCTCTGCTCTCCTCTCCTCCTCTCTCCTAACCCATTCCCTTCATCCTCTCTCTCTCTCTCTCGTCCTCCTCTTTCTCTCAGACACCGACATCCCCTCATGCATGCGTGGGCTTTTTATGCATGCTCCAGCATATTATTCACTTTTTTTTCTCTAGCTCTAATGGCTATGGCTCCCCTTTCCCTCTTCTCTCCTCTCCTCTCTCCTAACCCATTTTTTCCCCCAAAATAAAAAAAACTCAAATTTGGATGACAATGGCAACGGCCAAAACCTCGAATTCATTAGCGTTCTCGTCGGAGGATCCATCAAATAATAGATCGATGTCCGATACTAAAGGCGAAAAGGTGGCGAAAAATGAGGTGAAGCAGGCGGTGCTGTAGGAGGATGAGGAGGAGCTCGAGCCCAAATTAGACTTAACATTAGACTTAACATGAATTAGACTTAACATGAACCAAGTTAAGTCCAACTTGGTTTATGTCAAGTCCAACTTGATTCATGTCAAGTCTATTTTGAATCATGTTAAGTCTAAATTTGGTTCATGTTAAGTCCAACGTGGTTTATGTTAAGTCTATTTTGATTCAATTAAAGACGCCAAAATGCCCTTATCTCTTCTATATTTTTCATGTTAAGTCTAAAAATTAGACTTAACATGAAACATGTTAAGTCTATTTCAACTTATTTTTAAGTCTAATTTCATGTTAAATTCAATTTAATTCATGTTAAGTCTAATTTAATTTAATTAAAAACGCCAAAATGTCCTTATCTCCTCTATATTTTTCATGTTAAGTCTAAAAATTAGACTTAACATGAAACATGTTAAGTCTATTTCAACTTAATTTTAAGTCTAATTTCATGTTAAATTTAATTTAATTCATGTTAAGTCTAATTTAATTTAATTAAAAGCGTAAAATGTCCTTATCTCCTCTATATTTTTCATGTTAAGTCTAAAAATTAGACTTAACATGAAACATGTTAAGTCTATTTCAACTTATTTTTAAGTCTAATTTCATGTTAAATTCAATTTAATTCATGTTAAGTCTAATTTAAACATGAAACTAGACTTAAAAATAAGTTAAAATAGACTTAACATGTTTCATATTAAGTCTACTTTTAGACTTAACATGAAAAAATATAGAAGAGATAAGGCATGTTAGCTCTTTAATTGAATTAAATTAGACTTAACATTAGACTTAACATGAATTAAATTAAATTTAACATGAATTAGACTTAAAAATAAGTTGAAATAGACTTAACATGTTTCATGTTAAGTCTAATTTTTAGACTTAACATGAAAAAATATAGAAGAGATAAGGCATGTTAGCTCTTTAATTGAATTAAATTAGACTTAACATGAATTAAATTAAATTTAACATGAATTAGACTTAAAAATAAGTTGAAATAGACTTAACATGTTTCATGTTAAGTCTAATTTTTAGACTTAACATGAAAAAATATAGAAGAGATAAGGGCATTTTGCGCCTTTAATTGAATTAAATTAGACTTAACATTAGACTTAACATGAACCAAGTTGGCGTGTGAGACTATTTTGGTTCATGTTAAGTCTATTTTGGTTCATGTTAAGTCTAACTTGGTTCATGTTAAGTCTATTTGGTTCATGTTAAGTCTATTTTGGTTCATGTTAAGTCTAACTTGGTTCATGTTAAGTCTAACTTAGTTCATGTTAAGTCTATTTTGGTTCATGTTAAGTCTAACTTGGTTCATGTTAAGTCTATTTTGGTTCATGTTAAGTCTATTTTGGTTCATGTTAAGTCTAATTTGGTTCATGTTAAGTCCAACGTGGTTTATGTTAAGTCTAATTTGGTTCATGTTAAGTCTATTTTCATTCATGTTAAATCTAACTTGATTCATATTAATTCAAACTTGGTTCATGTTAAGTCCAACGTGGTTTATGTTAAGTCTAATTTGGTTCATGTTAAGTCTATTTTCATTCATGTTAAATCTAACTTGATTCATATTAATTCAAACTTGGTTCATGTTAAGTCTATTTTGGTTCAATTAAAGGCGCCAAAATGCCCTTATCTCTTCTATATTTTTCATGTTAAGTCTAAAAATTAGACTTAACATGAAACATGTTAAGTCTATTTCAACTTAATTTTAAGTCTAATTTCATGTTAAATTCAATTTAATTCATGTTAAGTCTAATTTAATTTAATTAAAAACGCCAAAATGTCCTTATCTCCTCTATATTTTTCATGTTAAGTCTAAAAATTAGACTTAACATGAAACATGTTAAGCCTATTTCAACTTATTTTTAAGTCTAATTTCATGTTAAATTCAATTTAATTCATGTTAAGTCTAATTTAAACATGAAACTAGACTTAAAAATAAGTTAAAATAGACTTAACATGTTTCATATTAAGTCTACTTTTAGACTTAACATGAAAAAATATAGAAGAGATAAGGGCATGTTAGCGTCTTTAATTGAATTAAATTAGACTTAACATGAATTAAATTAAATTTAATATAAAATTAGACTTAAAAATAAGTTGAAATAGACTTAACATGTTTCATGTTAAGTCTAATTTTTAGACTTAACATGAAAAAATATAGAAGAGATAAGGGCATTTTGGCGTCTTTAATTGAATTAAATTAGACTTAACATGAATTAAATTAAATTTAACATGAAATTAGACTTAAAAATAAGTTGAAATAGACTTAACATGTTTAGTGTTAAGTCTAATTTTTAGACTTAACATGAAAAAATATAGAAGAGATAAGGGCATTTTGGCGTCTTTAATTGAATTAAATTAGACTTAACATGAATTAAATTAAATTTAATATAAAATTAGACTTAAAAATAAGTTGAAATAGACTTAACATGTTTCATGTTAAGTCTAATTTTAGACTTAACATGAAAAAATATAGAGGAGATAAGGGCATTTTAGTCTTTAATTGAATTAAATTAGACTTAACATGAATTAAATTAAATTTAACATGAAATTAGACTTAAAAATAAGTTGAAATAGACTTAACATGTTTAGTGTTAAGTCTAATTTTAGACTTAACATGAAAAAATATAGAAGAGATAAGGGCATTTTGTCTTTAATTGAATTAAATTAGACTTAACATGAATTAAATTAAATTTAATATGAAATTAGACTTAAAAATAAGTTGAAATAGACTTAACATGTTTAGTGTTAAGTCTAATTTTAGACTTAACATGAAAAAATATAGAAGAGATAAGGGCATTTTGGCGTCTTTAATTGAATTAAATTAGACTTAACATGAATTAAATTAAATTTAATATAAAATTAGACTTAAAAATAAGTTGAAATAGACTTAACATGTTTCATGTTAAGTCTAATTTTAGACTTAACATGAAAAAATATAGAAGAGATAAGGGCATTTTGGCGTCTTTAATTGAATCAAAATAGACTTAACATAAACCACGTTAGACTTAACATGAACCAAGTTGGCGATGACGGGCCTATTTTGGTTCATGTTAAGTCTATTTTGGTTCATGTTAAGTCTAACTCGGTTCATGTTAAGTCTATTTGGTTTCATGTTAAGTCTATTTTTGGTTCATGTTAAGTCTAACCCGGTTCATGTTAAGTCTAACTTAGTTCATGTTAAGTCTATTTTGGTTCATGTTAAGTCTAACTTGGTTCATGTTAAGTCTATTTTGGTTCATGTTAAGTCTATTTTTGGTTCATGTTAAGTCTAATTTGGTTCATGTTAAGTGCAACCCGGTTAATGTTAATTCTAACTTGGTTCATATTAAGTCTATTTTCATTCATGTTAAATCTAACTTGATTCATATTAATTCAAACTTGGTTCATGTTAAGTGCAACCCGGTTCATGTTAATTCTAACTTGGTTCATGTTAAGTCTATTTTCATTCATGTTAAATCCAACTTGGTTCATATTAATTCAAACTTGGTTCATGTTAAGTCCATTTTGGTTCATCTTAAGTCTAACTTGGATCATGTTAAGTCCATCTTGGTTCATTTTAAATCAAAATAGACTTAACATGAACCAAGTTTGACTTAACATGAATCAAAATAGACTTAACATGAACCAAGTTAGAATTAACATGAACCGGTTAGACTTAACATGAACCAAATAAACAACATGAACCAAAATAGACTTAACGCGGAACCAAGTTAGACTTAACATGAACTAAAATAGACTTAACATGAACCAAAATAGGCCCGTCATCGCCAACGAACTTCAAACTGGGCTCTCCGCCTCATCCGCCGTGTTCTTTGCCATCTCTTCGCCTTTAGTGTCGAAAAATATGGCCGGAGTGTGCACTCAAGATCGCGGTGGCACCGTGAGGGTTCAATAGCCCGCTAATTTGCTTGTGGGCCCCTTCTAGCGGCGGGGAAGAGGCCCGTCATCGCCAACAAACTTCGAACTGGGCTCTCCGCCTCATCCGCCGTGTTCTTTGTCATCTCTTCGCCTTTAGTGTCGAAAAATATGGCCGGAGTGTGCACTAAAGATCGGCGGTGGCGGAGGGGAGGATGTTGGTGTCTTAGAGAAAAAGAAGAAAGATGGGGAGAGGAGGAAGGAGATGGGTTAGGAGAGAGGATGAAGAAGGAGCCATGACCATTAGATTTAGAATGAAAGAAATAAGGGTATTTTGGGGTCTTTTATTTCTTTTTCTCTCCATGCTTAGTTGGCATGTAATCATGACCAAAGGGGTGTCATTTGGGATGCTTTTGGGGTGAACCACATGGGAAAAAATGGAGGTGCACATGATGTTTCAACATTTTGGGCCTTAACACAATTTTCCCATTCTAATTTGTTAAAGGAAAAAGACATGTATAGCATGGCCATACACTAAATCCCTGTTTCTATCATATTTTAGTACTAAAAAATGAGGGAAAAAAGTAGTGTGAATTGAAAATGCAAAAGGAAGAAGAACGTATATATATATATATATATATATTTTTTTGAGAAAAACGTATATATTAAATGTTGTGTGTCCATATATATAGCACTTAGCAACTACAATAAAACATCTTCATCTATCGTTTGAAATCTCACTTTGGAGTGTTATACCATCAAGAATGCATGAATACTCATTGATTAGCTCGTTACATGTGCATTCTCTCCATATTTCTTGCAAAGATAGCAACAAACCAACCTCAAATTCAATACTTTCATCTGATCAACCAACAAGACATAAATAGAAAGGAAAGAAAAATGATTCCTATTTTGAAAAAATTGTGGTATGGTTTCCACGTTTATTCTCAATAATAAGATGAAACTACTTATGCTCTCAAAAAATGGTGAGACCATATTTTCCAATGTAGAGATTGACATGGTTGGTATCATCGGCGGATCCACTCAAAACAAAGTGTGACCCCACTTTGTTGTGGATGGACTAGAACCCTAACCTTAATTAAAAAGAAAAATGTTATATAGTTGAAAGTTCAATCCCACAAATATACTTGGTGATCTCACTTAAAAAATTAGCAACCTCACTACTACATCAATCTCACAACTACAAGAAAGTATTAAATGATCCCTAATTTATGATATTTAATATGCACCAAAATGATGACAACCTTGGATCATTGGACATCGGATTCATGCATGGATCCAAGAGTTAACACTCATTTTGTTAGAGCGTTGTTATGCGAAATTGTTAGAACATTGTTTATACAATATCTCTTGTTTGAATAATAACAAACTCTCATTTACTACCGATATGTTTTGTGAGGTGATGTATTTTAGGTATAAACATGTACGAGCAAGATGTGGTTTGAAGCGATACAAAACTCAACAACGTTGATTTGACCCAAACCATCGATGGTTAGCATCTCATTGATGGTTCAGGCGAGAATGAGAAATAAAAGCGAGAATTAACATGAACCGGTTAGACTTAACATGAATCAAAATAGACTTAACATGAACCAAAATAGACTTAACGTGAACCAAGTTAGACTTAACAAGAACTAAAATAGACTTAACATGAACCAAAATAGGCCCGTCATCGCCAACGAACTTCAAACTGGGCTCTCCGCCTTATCCGCCGTGTTCTTTGCCATCTCTTCGCCTTTAGTGTCGAAAAATATGGCCGGAGTGTGCACTCAAGATCGGCGGTGGCACCAGAGGGTTCAATAGCCCGCTAATTTGCTTGTGGGCCCCCTTCTAGCGGCGCGGGAAGAGGCCCGTCATCGCCAACGAACTTCGAACTGGGCTCTCCGCCTCATCCGCCGTGTTCTTTGTCATCTCTTCGCCTTTAGTGTCGAAAAATATGGCGAGTGTGCACTCAAGATCGGCGGTGGCGGAGGGAGGATGTTGGTGTCTTAGAGAAAAAGAAGAAAGATGGGGAGAGGAGGAAGGAGATGGGTTAGGAGAGAGGATAAAGAAGGAGCCATGACCATTAGATTTAGAATGAAAGAAATAAGGGTATTTTGGGGTCTTTTATTTCTTTTTCTCTCTCCATGCTTAGTTGGCATGTAATCATGACCAAAAAAGGGGTGCAGTGCATTTTGGGATGCTTTTTGGGGCTGAACCACATGGGAAAAAAATGGAGGGGCTGCAGCACATGATGTTTCAACATTTTGGCCTTAACACAATTTTCCCATTCTAATTTGTTAAAGGAAAAAAAAAGACATGTATAGCATGGCCATACACTAAATCCCTGTTTCTATCATATTTTAGTACTAAAAAAATGAGGGAAAAAAAGTAGTGTGAATTGAAAATGCAAAAGGAAGAAGAACGTATATATATATATATATATATATATATATATATATATATATATATATATATATATATATATATATTTTTGAGAAAAACGTATATATTAAATGTTGTGTGTCCATATATATAGCACTTAGCAACTACAATAAAACATCTTCATCTATCGTTTGAAATCTCACTTTGGAGTGTTATACCATCAAGAATGCATGAATACTCATTGATTAGCTCGTTACATGTGCATTCTCTCCATATTTCTTGCAAAGATAGCAACAAACCAACCTCAAATTCAATACTTTCATCTGATCAACCAACAAGACATAAATAGAAAGGAAAGAAAAAATGATTCCTATGTTGAAAAAATTGTGGTATGGTTTCCACGTTTATTCTCAATAATAAGATGAAACTACTTATGCTCTCAAAAAATGGTGAGACTATATTTTCCAATGTAGAGATTGACATGGTTGGTATCATCGGCGGATCCACTCAAAACAAAGTGTGACCCCACTTTGTTGTGGATGGACTAGAACCCTAACCTTAATTAAAAAAAGAAAAATGTTATATAGTTGAAAGTTCAATCCCACAAATATACTTGGTGATCCCACTTAAAAAATTAGCAACCTCACTACTACATCAATCTCACAACTACAAGAAAGTATTAAATGATCCCTAATTTATGATATTTAATATGCACCAAAATGATGACAACCTTGGATCATTGGACATCGGGATTCATGCATGGATCCAAGAGTTAACACTCATTTTTGTTAGAACGTTGTTCGTACGAAATTTTAGAACATTGTTTATACAATATCTCTTGTTTGAATAATAACAAACTCTCATTTACTACCGATATGTTTTGTGAGGTGATGTATTTTAGGTATAAACATGTACGAGCAAGATGTGGTTTGAAACGATACAAAATCAACACGAACGTTGATTTCAGCCTTCAAACCATCGATGGTTAGCATCTCATTGATGGTTACAGGAGCCAATCGGAGAAATACAAAAACAGGAATTAGCATCATCGATGGTCTACAGCGACCCATCGATGAATCATAGGGAACCATCGATGGTTATATGAGATAATCGAAGAAATTCAAAAATCAGAATCAACACCATCGATGGCTACAATTGAACCATCGATGATCTCTAAGGGACCATCGATGGTCGTGATCCACCATCAATGGTTATGACGAAATTTGGTAGTTTTCAAGATTTAATCTCAACCGTTCATCGACCCGTTTGATCTCCTACTTGTACTTAGATTTGGATATTTGTTTTTGTCCTATCAAGGTCTATTTAAGGGGAGTTGGAGATCATAATTAATAATAAAGTTCAAATAGGCAAATACGCAAAAGGAGAGATCTTTATTCTAGGGTTTGAGAGAGAGTTGATCAAATCCCCTACTTGGTGGGCTTTTTATCGAAGTTTGATTCAACGAGAAGGAGTGTCTTACACTTATATCACTGTACCGCTTCTTCACGGATCTTCATCTCCATCGATTTGAAGAACGGTTTGATAAAGAGCTATAAGATTGTTCTTTTTGCACTTTAATTGTTTATGGTTGGTTGTATTTCAAACTTATGAGTTTGATGGCGTACTCAAGCTGGGGTAATTGTGGATTGGGCTAGCTAGGGCTAGGTTTCTTTCGGTCATTGTGAAGAGTTAGGTTAAACGACTGGTTTCGGGTAGATTTCAGGGTGTTGTCTTTGAAGCCTACTGAATCGGGTTGTGATTCAAGTGAACTCTGGTCATAGTGAGGAAGGCTCTTCGCAATAAGCTAGAGTGAACATAGAATTTTGATCCGAACCACTATAAATCTTGTATATTCCCATGTTAGTTTGCTTTTTATTTGCTTTTTATTTTTCGCTTATTATATTTCCAACGCATTCTTTGAGTCTTGTCAAAAAAATCGTAGCAACCCTATTCACCCCCCCCCCTGGGAGTACATATTTAATTTCATGGACCAGGTTCACTGGATACTTTCTCCACGATCACACTCGATCTCATCCACTAAAAAAAACTTTCCCCTAATGATCATTTCTGCTCTCGGGATCCTTTCGCTCATTGCTGCAATCCACAAGTCCTAGGAGACTCATAGTTTCCTCCAGCCTCTAGTTCCTCATTGCCTCTTCCTCCGCCCCTAGTCGGTTTCTCCTTCTCCGCCTTAGTCACTACTCTCTCGCCCTCTGAGAGTGTGATTCACATTGTTTATGTGCATAGAGATGCTAGATTTTCTAATTTGAAGGGGAGATGTGATCTTTTCAAAGAAGATGGTGGAGACTAAAAAGCATACGATCTATCCTTTGATGTATTCGCTTTTTAAGATTGCATTGATTTTACTCACGGCTAAGGCAAATGTGAAAAAGCTTTTTCTACAATGTAATTGATAAAGAGCAAGTTGCAAAATAAAATGAGTGATGATTGGCTTAATGATCATTTATTATTTACATTGAAAAAGATGTATTCGATAGTATTACTAATGATGCGATAATGTATTTTTTTAAGATACGAAAAATCATTGGGAATAATTATAAATTTTTGAATCATTAATTATATAGAGGACCAGTTTTCATAAATCTTGGATCCACCACTAGTTGGTACTTGGTAGAGGCAGCATGTGCTCCTGAAGTACTTTAATTCTCTCTTTGTGTCACTTAGCAATAATGGAAACTTGATAATTAACTAACAAAACGTGGCTCCATTGTGATAGTATAAAGAGAAATATTGCAATCATGAGCTAATGAGGTTGAAGCTTTTCAAGTTAGTTCCATCCTACATATACTACTTTATAGGACTCGCAATTTGCATGGAGCATCTTGTGGTCTATTAGAACTTGTTCATTGCATGGAATCTATTCAACAATTCTTAACTCTTCTATTATAAATGGAAAATGTTTTTTGTATTACTCCATGGACAAATGAGGTGTCGACCTACTGATAACTTGTGTTAATTCAGACTATACTGTTTTTGGATCGATGTGGAATTGAATCGAATAATGAGCTACCCAAATATGTTTTCATGTTTGCCTTTGGACTCAAAACCCAATCATATTATTAATAATCTTTCCTTAATTTGTCAGGAATCTACAGAATACAATTAAATGAGGGTTCATAATGAATTAAAAAGACAGTTATTTCTTGCTTTTGAGTTTGATTGCAAAGTGTTAGTTGAGAGGCTATTTTCATCAACAATATAAATTGATTATTTGGGCTCGAGTTGGCTTGATAAGATCCAAAATAAGATGACATTTTTAAGAGTGTATTGCACCTATTCAGTTCAAGTATGCGTTTGGTCTAGCAATGAAATGAGATAAGATTGAGTTTGATGTTGAAAAAATGGTCAGATAGCTGAGTAACATACTAACATGATTAAATATATGTTTGGATTCATAAGTCAATATGATTGATCCCTTAAGACAATAATGATCTAGACTATTTATCTTAATCATCACCTCATAAAATGCAGTTCTTAGAGGGAGAGAACCTAAATCTCTAACAATTGACTCAATATTTAGATGCGTCATCTGTGTTGCTTGCTTGTAGAAAAATGGACTCAGCTTTGATATCATTATGGACTCTGAACAATTAATTCCAATTAGATGATATAGTCCAAACAATTTTATCTTAATCATTATCATTTCTAGGAAGTTATAGCTAATTCCTCTTTCAAGAGCGAAGCATCAATTATCAGTTAAGACGTGTCTACAAAACCACAATTTAAATCAAGTTTGTGACCTTTTGTTTAAGAAAATTTTATAACCTCTCATGGACTCTTTTTGCTTCCTAGCTCTCTTAAATAAAACGACTTCAATCTGTTTCTTTAATACTTTTAACAGTAACACACAAATGCCGCCATTAGTGTGGAGTTAAAAGATGCTTCGCTTTTCAATTAGAGGCAATAAACTAATCATTGAGAGACTAACTAATTATGAATTAACCACAAACCAAGGTACTTCCAAAATTGTCGTGATTCATTTCCATTGATTTATAAATACAATTAGTCCTTAGCATAAATGACCATTTGTCGCTCTCAATAGTTTTTCCATTTAAATCAAGGGCCCTTCTTTCTTATTGCCGTAGTTGGACAAACATATATAATACATGAATGAGACTTCTGAAAACTTATCGAACATGCTCAATTCATGAACAAATAAGTTTGGATTCATAAGTCAATATGATTGATCCCTTAAGACAATAATGATCTAGACTATTTATCTTAATCATCACCTCATAAAATGTAGTTCTTAGAGGAGAGAACCTAAATCTCTAACAATTGACTCAATATTTAGATGCGTCATCTGTGTTGCTTGCTTGTAGAAAAATGGACTCAGCTTTGATATCATTATGGACTCTGAACAATTAATTCCAATTAGATGATATAGTCCAAACAATTTTATCTTAATCATTATCATTTCTAGGAAGTTATAGCTAATTCCTCTTTCAAGAGCGAAGCATCAATTATCAGTTAAGACGTGTCTACAAAACCACAATTTAAATCAAGTTTGTGACCTTTTGTTTAAGAAAATTTTATAACCTCTCATGGACTCTTTTTGCTTCCTAGCTCTCTTAAATAAAACGACTTCAATCTGTTTCTTTAATACTTTTAACAGTAACACACAAATGCCGCCATTAGTGTGGAGTTAAAAGATGCTTCGCTTTTCAATTAGAGGCAATAAACTAATCATTGAGAGACTAACTAATTATGAATTAACCACAAACCAAGGTACTTCCAAAATTGTCGTGATTCATTTCCATTGATTTATAAATACAATTAGTCCTTAGCATAAATGACCATTTGTCGCTCTCAATAGTTTTTCCATTTAAATCAAGGGCCCTTCTTTCTTATTGCCGTAGTTGGACAAACATATATAATACATGAATGAGACTTCTGAAAACTTATCGAACATGCTCAATTCATGAACAAATAAGTCTTCTCAAATATTCTACAATACATATATCCACCCTAAGTTTTGAACAACTCTTTTGCTTGTGACTTATTCCTATTGCATCTAACAATTATATAGCACGTCTTACTCTTCTTTTATTATTATTACTAATAGTAACACTAATGCTATTAAAAGTTACATGCACTTACATTAATTTTACGCAAATTTTAAATTCTTTTTCCAGATGATTTCTGACTTTAGATGTTCTATTCAAGTTTTTGAGTTCTTAAAAAATTTACCTATTTTGTGAAGAGTGGGTAAGTCCCGTAGTCCATCTAGGTTCCCCGTTGATAAGATCAAAACTATACTGTTGGTGTACGGCTATTAGGGACTAAGCCTATAGAAATCCAAGGTCGGTAGAGCAGATATTTATTATTATTTTTCAAGCCAAAAATTATATATAAGCTACCACTTGCTTCTATAAAAATGGACTCAGCTTTGATATCATTATGGACTCTGAACAATTAATTCCAATTAGATGATATAGTCCAAACAATTTTATCTTAATCATTATCATTTCTAGGAAGTTATAGCTAATTCCTCTTTCAAGAGCGAAGCATCAATTATCAGTTAAGACGTGTCTACAAAACCACAATTTAAATCAAGTTTGTGACCTTTTGTTTAAGAAAATTTTATAACCTCTCATGGACTCTTTTTGCTTCCTAGCTCTCTTAAATAAAACGACTTCAATCTGTTTCTTTAATACTTTTAACAGTAACACACAAATGCCGCCATTAGTGTGGAGTTAAAAGATGCTTCGCTTTTCAATTAGAGGCAATAAACTAATCATTGAGAGACTAACTAATTATGAATTAACCACAAACCAAGGTACTTCCAAAATTGTCGTGATTCATTTCCATTGATTTATAAATACAATTAGTCCTTAGCATAAATGACCATTTGTCGCTCTCAATAGTTTTTCCATTTAAATCAAGGGCCCTTCTTTCTTATTGCCGTAGTTGGACAAACATATATAATACATGAATGAGACTTCTGAAAACTTATCGAACATGCTCAATTCATGAACAAATAAGTCTTCTCAAATATTCTACAATACATATATCCACCCTAAAGTTTTGAACAACTCTTTTGCTTGTGACTTATTCCTATTGCATCTAACAATTATATAGCACGTCTTACTCTTCTTTTATTATTATTACTAATAGTAACACTAATGCTATTAAAAGTTACATGCACTTACATTAATTTTACGCAAATTTTAAATTCTTTTTCCAGATGATTTCTGACTTTAGATGTTCTATTCAAGTTTTTTGAGTTCTTAAAAAAAATTTACCTATTTTGTGAAGAGTAGGTAAGTCCCGTAGTCCATCTAGGTTCCCCGTTGATAAGATCAAAACTATACTGTTGGTGTACGGCTATTAGGGACTAAGCCTATAGAAATCCAAGGTCGGTAGAGCAGATATTTATTATTATTTTTCAAGCCAAAAATTATATATAAGCTACCACTTGCTTCTATAATTAACATTTGGTGACACCAGAGAGTATTTTTATTACTGTTTGCTAATTTTAAACCTATATTCAATTTAGCCAGTTGCTTTTTCTTAATTACTTTCTAGTTTGTATGGATAGTTAAATTAAGATGCTCATGATCAATTAGAGAAAAAATTTGTTTACGTAAAATAATTTGCAGATTTATGCATTGATTGGCGGAAAGCAGCAAGTGTGTAATCAAATTAAATTAATGATGCATATGTGCTGCATGGTTACTTCTTTTTTTTTTTTTTTTTCCTCATAAAATTGCATGAATGGTTGTTAACTAACATCAGATCTAGTTAGTTGTTGCCGCCCAACGGACGAGGAGATTTGAGCAAGTTATTTATGTATATTTAAATGATTAATGATAAAGAATTATACTTATTGTTCATTATTTAATATTTCTACTGTAATAAACTTGCTTCTTCAACGAGATCATCAGCTAGCTTGATAATGGCATTGTTTTTGTTTTACAAACAAGTTGCAATATGTTAAAATACAAGTGGGTATAATTAGAAGTCTTAAGAAAGCCGCTGGTCTAGTACTATCTAGCGTAGGTTTGGATTAGGTAGTGAGATAGTTGATGACGGAACTGCTTTGGACAAATGTGAGGTGGGCAAAATGGAAGAGGAGAAATTTCAAGCTACAATTGGTTATAGCCATGTTCCTTTATCTGCACTTGAAAATAGTTAATAATGTTTTTTTTAATGTTATTTTCCTTCCCTCTTTCCTCTGATTTTAATTATTGCAATTATTTTATATGTTTAAAAAAAAAGAAGAAATATTTGTACCGTTCAAAAGAGGACCGACAACAGTTAAGATTATGCTTTATGCCATCATCTACGTGCCCCATTTTTTGTTTCAACCAGGAAATTAACTTATAGTATGATCTAAGCTACTGATGACGATATTTTAGTTTTACACTAAAAAGACAGCTAACTTATTCACAGGCATTACATATAACCCCAAGCACATGAGCATAAGACCATAGATATGGTAAAACAAGATGCGGTTGGCCGCGGTTGCGGATATCGATAATTTACAAATTTACTAAACATGACAAGGATTCTGGAATCCTTAGTGAGAAGTCGTTGAGTTTTGAAGAAACCCAAGATCAGAAATGAGAGGTGAATCAGAATTCATGAAAAGTCTTTTGCGCAATTCATGAAAAGTCTTTTGTGCAATTTACAGCAACAACCTTTATGTCAATACCCCCTACATTACCGTACTAGATCCTTACATTACAGACCAATATGCTTTGCGAATTGGCGATATAGTAATTTCTTTTTCTCTGTACAATATTTGCGTTCTCCATAATGTTTCCAGTAACCAATACGGGAAGCAGAAGCTCCTAAAATACAGGTAAAATTGAAAGAACTTCAGCAATTACTGGATCTGATATAATTCGGAGGCAGAGAAGGACAATGCTCATTCATATGAGGGTAGGGTATCATAGAGCTGTACTCAGGCAATTCCATCCGATACTTTCCCTTAATTTGACAGAAAGGGAGCTTCACATCGTCGTCTCTGTTGCACCATTCTGGCAAACGGCTTGGGTCGTCTTCGAAGAACTTGAGGGTATAGGCATCTTTTATCTGCATGTCAAGAGAGGAGCAAAAGCACATACCAATAAAAAGCTAACTAAAATGAACTTTTAAAATATCAGAAAGGTACCACGAACTATCGGAAACTGTAAGTAACAGCGTTAATATGAAGGATAAAAGGTTTAAAGTAACCTTGAAAATAGGAGAAGGGAATAGGGTAATGTCCCAACTATATCTAAGAGGCAAAATTGTCCAAATATGTCACAAGTGAAGCACGTGACAACTTAAACTAATTGTAATCAGTTATGGTGTTTTAGTGAAAAAAGAACTTGGTAGTTTTCTCTAATTTATAAAGTTTAGGAGGATCTCTGAAAAATCCCCCAAAATGGTAAATATAAAGTGAAATGCCTGCACGCATACAATCCTGCAAGCATACAATTATAGTAAAATATTAAATAATACTTTGTTCATCTGTAATGAAATGAGCTGCTATACAATTCTGTTTCTTGTTCAGCTATTTAGATTGTTTCAGTAATTTTAATCTCTGTTCTTTGACATTAAAAAACAGCAGAAAGAAAATAGGCAAGACAAAGGAAAATAAATAAGAAGAGATTAGTTTCTCTTCTACTGCCTTCATATGCGAAAGAAAACTCAGCAACCAGAAAAATATGCCTTATTCTAGCCAGAAGAAAAAGAAACGAAAAAATGGAAACAATGTCCGGTCTCACTTCCTTTCTTTTTCTCGCTAACTTCAAGCAAACCTTATATTTCTTTCTACTTGGATATTTGAAGAAATAGATTAAATAAGTGATTTTACGTTTTATTAGACCAGAACACTTCACATGAACTTACAGTGAATTCTGTTACTTGTATAGAGTTAGCAATCGGATCAAAGAGCCCTGCATGCTTGTACATTTCAAGAATAAAAGCAACACAAGAAGTTGATTTCCCATCAGCATAAATCCAATCATCTCTTTCAGGAATTGTCAGCAGCTTTTCAAAAGAAATGCCACGTCGTTCTGATTCAACTATTATTTCTGGAAGGTCAAGGCCCTGCAAGAGAAAGAGAGGAAGAAGAATATGTCAAACTGGTTATGAAATAAACTTGGTTCTTAAACATAGGCCTGAAAGCAAACATCACAAATGAACTTGACATTCAGATATGAAGATAGCGAGATCAAATGTGGTCTAAAGTTGTCTACTTATTCATTCAAATTATGATATTGTGAGGATACCGGAGTCACTAATGGTAAGGCTCTAATCAGGCATGCTTTTAAGCAATTAAAGACGAGTTTATTCATGAAATGTTGCCTGCAATTTCTCAATACTGATCAATCACATATTAGCATGACCAACTCCCTTGGATGGTTAGGATTAAATATTAGCTTGCACAATTACACAAGCGGCTTGAAATTTAAAACAACAAAGGTAGCTTGCTTTGACCAAGCACTAAACTTCTTCCCCATGCTTATTATTTGTTTACATGCTTTGATTTATTTAACAGAACTATACATCCCTTTTAGAGAGAAAATTACCTTTAAAAATGACGTGCAAAACAATTGGAAAGAGAGAGAGAGAGAGAGAGAGAGAGAGAGAGAGTTTTAGACCTTTGTATCAAGACGCTTGTTCAACGCTTCATTCCACATGTTAGCAGCATAGGCTGGCTGCATTTTGCTCCACATAGTCATAACAGAAGCAACCTGCAAGATAACCTAACAATTATATCTAGTTTGACTAAAAATAATTTACACAGTGGTGGTGCTTTTAAGCAATTAGCTATATAAACATATAATCCTTCTGGTGTCAATTAAACCCAGTAAATTGCCAAATGACATTCAAATCCTAATGTCTAAAAGATAAACAACAGAGGTTCTTGCTTGACCGTTGTTAAATAGTAAATAAACCTCCAAACAACCTTAAGCTATGTGACTTTTAGGTGAAGGTTAAGGATTATTTTATATAGGGAACAACATTGTTTTGAACAACATTGTTTTCTACGTCAAACAGCCAAATGGAACGACAATCCTGAGGAATCATGGAGATTAAAATTTTGAAAATCCTGAACAAATAATTATTGTCTTCGATAAAATGGGGAAGAAGGTGAAGAATAGGGAAATTAACTTAAGGAGTGTCATACCAAATGTGCGTCCAATGGAGGTGGATAGTTTCCACTTATAGTATCTATCCAGCTAAAAATCATATTATGATAACCATAAGGCTTTCCTGACATGCTTCTGGCATACTCCCAAGCAGCAGTTGAATTGAATTTAGCTCGAATATCTGGATGTAGAGGAAGCAATGCAATTTGAGGATTTGAATCATCTTTATTCAGCTCAAACTCCCACCACTCATCCCACGGCAAGACAGCAATAATATCTTCACCCTACAAAAGCAAAAGAAATAGGAAAGTGACAACATTCACGCATGAAAATTGTAAGAATGCCTGTCGAAGGATATATAACTATGATTGATAAACTTAAAAAAATATAAATGGGAAAATACATTCTCCAAAAAGAAGGAAAAGGTTAAAAATTTTAAGTTTCATGCACAAAATACGTTTAGCATCTTTTCGCGATATCAAGAATTATGATGCAATCATGAAACCATATCAGAAATTCCCAGGAGTAAAGTAGTTGCTCAGGGTTACCACTTATAAATACCCACATTAACATGAGCCTTGAGTACTGGATAAATAGAAAATCGGACACACATATATACACACATGCACACATATATAAATATATATTAATATATACCCACTTTTCTAACCATTGGATCCGCGATCCCAAAATTAAATAGGGGCCACGACATCATGCAGCCAAAAAAATGGTCAGGATGTTCCACATTTTGTACCCCCACATCCAATAGTAGCACATCCAATAGTAGAGAAAGTGAGAGGGAGAGATCTCCTTTCCATTAAAAAGGAGAAAATTCATAATTAGATCATATACCTGACAACGCATTTAAGAAATTGGAAATAAGATTGTTGCACCAGATAAACACTGCTCATATGCAAATATTTTTTACAAAGAATATTTTTAAATATAGATCCAGTTATGTGGGTTATTTAGAGCAACACATGCAGTTTGAATGATAAGAAATCATGGGACGAACCTCCTCATTCTCATGTCCTGACTCTCCAACCCAAAGCTTTCCTTCTGAATCCTTAAGGCAAACAGCAGTATGCCCAGCAAAAGCACCAGTTACCCACTTTTCTAAGGTCTCAAAACCACCCCATCTCCCACGAATTTTTGATATAGCTAAGAAATCTCCGGAGTGAATATCATCAACAGTGATATTTGTGAACCACGGTTTTGGCCTTTCCTCAAATGAAGCCCCCATATGCTTCTTGAGGAAAGCTAGATTTGAATTCTCGCCCCATCCAGTATTTGTGAATAGGGGAAACACATCCCATAGAGCTCGAAGAGTCCCTATCATCCCTGATTGCATGAGGAAAATTGATATTCCATTGTTCTTCACCTAATTTTATATAGAGTTAAACACAAATTTAATGAGAACCAGGAAAAAGTAGAAGTCTTCTACAAATAGATTGCACTACTTTAATTTAAATAAATGGTATTGGCAACTTACATATTCATACTCTTGTTTTCCTTCCCATTCCTTAATTTCAAGGGTATGCTCTCTCCCCAAAAAGTAGTAATCCCATGTAACCCGATATGGAGTTGCAAAGATATAAAGATCCATACATGTCCAGCTATGAGCTTTGCTTGTCTGAAAAGAAAAAATAATACTTGATTATATGAATAATAAAAAACTTGATTATATGAATAATTTCACCACCCAGCTGCAAAAATAGTTCAATAAGATATTTACCACCTAAGAACTACAGATAAAGCATCAAAGAGCACAACAAATATGTCGTGTGTGTGTGTGTGTGTGTGTGTGTGTGTCAACCATTTGATTTCAGTTCGTCACAGGATAACAAAGGCTAAGTGCTGCCAGCGCAGAACCTAGAGATATCACTTTTGAAGGTTCCTTTTAGTTTTCATGCTCAAATAGACAAATATTGACTTAGCTCTTAGGCTTGAATGAAATAGGGGTCTGTGGTGAGAGAAGAAAAGATGGACGTCCGAGTAACTCAATATTATTTAACTGAGCATCATATCAAAAGCTTTTCGGGAAATGTCAGTCATTCATTTTCCAGGACAATTAGAACATGAGATTGCAAAACTACATGGGCCTAGTTTTGGATACTTTGTCAAATCACACAAAAGGGCATTGTCATACATTTTCCAGAACATTGAGTCTGGAAAACTACTTGGGCCTCGTTTTTGCACAGGGATATTACTTTTGTTAAATTGGAAAGTGGAAGTCAAAGCCATACAGCTTCTTGAGGGAAGAATCCTTCAGAATCCCTCCCTTGATTTGTTCAGAGTATCAAAAATCACTTACTAGCTATCATAGTTTTTTTTTAAATAAAATATAAAACTGCAGAGATTACATCAACTCTCCTCTCTATAAGGCGAGAGAAGCACAAAAACAGTGAGACATTCCTCACTAGTACAAAGATAAACTATGAGCTATCAATACAAAAGCTCCTGAACATACAAAACAAAGAGAATTCTCCCACTAGCGGCGACGGCAATATGTATAACCCATTTGGCCAAGCCACAGCAAACGTTGAATTCTCCCACTAGCTATCATAGTCATTCCATGCAAATAGTCAGTTAGATTGTAGTTATGGGATTAAAATATAAAACATTCCTCTAAAACCATATGGCTTACCAAGGGGAGAAATAATCACTAAAATAAGGATGTGCCACATTTTGTACCCCCACATCCAATAGTAGCACATCCAATAGTAGAGAAAGTGAGAGGAGAGATCTCCTTTCCATTAAAAAGGAGAAAATTCATAATTAGATCATATACCTGACAACGCATTTAAGAAATTGGAAATAAGATTGTTGCACCAGATAAACACTGCTCATATGCAAATATTTTTACAAAGAATATTTTTAAATATAGATCCAGTTATGTGGGTTATTTAGAGCAACACATGCAGTTTGAATGATAAGAAATCATGGGACGAACCTCCTCATTCTCATGTCCTGACTCTCCAACCCAAAGCTTTCCTTCTGAATCCTTAAGGCAAACAGCAGTATGCCCAGCAAAAGCACCAGTTACCCACTTTTCTAAGGTCTCAAAACCACCCCATCTCCCACGAATTTTTGATATAGCTAAGAAATCTCGGAGTGAATATCATCAACAGTGATATTTGTGAACCACGGTTTTGGCCTTTCCTCAAATGAAGCCCCATATGCTTCTTGAGGAAAGCTAGATTTAATTCGCCCCATCCAGTATTTGTGAATAGGGAAACACATCCCATAGAGCTCGAAGAGTCCCTATCATCCCTGATTGCATGAGGAAAATTGATATTCCATTGTTCTTCACCTAATTTTATATAGAGTTAAACACAAATTTAATGAGAACCAGGAAAAAGTAGAAGTCTTCTACAAATAGATTGCACTACTTTAATTTAAATAAATGGTATTGGCAACTTACATATTCATACTCTTGTTTTCCTTCCCATTCCTTAATTTCAAGGGTATGCTCTCTCCCCAAAAAGTAGTAATCCCATGTAACCCGATATGGAGTTGCAAAGATATAAAGATCCATACATGTCCAGCTATGAGCTTTGCTTGTCTGAAAAGAAAAAAATAATACTTGATTATATGAATAATAAAAAAAACTTGATTATATGAATAATTTCACCACCCAGCGGCAAAAAATAGTTCAATAAGATATTTACCACCTAAGAACTACAGATAAAGCATCAAAGAGCACAACAAATATGTCGTGTGTGTGTGTGTGTGTGTGTGTGTGTCAACCATTTGATTTCAGTTCGTCACAGGATAACAAAGGCTAAGTGCTGCCAGCGCAGAACCTAGAGATATCACTTTTGAAGGTTCCTTTTAGTTTTTCATGCTCAAATAGACAAATATTGACTTAGCTCTTAGGCTTGAATGAAATAGGGGTCTGTGGTGAGAGAAGAAAAGATGGACGTCCAAGTAACTCAATATTATTTAACTGAGCATCATATCAAAAGCTTTTCGGGAAATGTCAGTCATTCATTTTCCAGGACAATTAGAACATGAGATTGCAAAACTACATGGGCCTAGTTTTGGATACTTTGTCAAATCACACAAAAGGGCATTGTCATACATTTTCCAGAACATTGAGTCTGGAAAACTACTTGGGCCTCGTTTTTGCACAGGGATATTACTTTTGTTAAATTGGAAAGTGGAAGTCAAAGCCATACAGCTTCTTGAGGGAAGAATCCTTCAGAATCCCTCCCTTGATTTGTTCAGAGTATCAAAAATCACTTACTAGCTATCATAGTTTTTTTTTAAATAAAATATAAAACTGCAGAGATTACATCAACTCTCCTCTCTATAAGACGAGAGAGAAGCACAAAAACAGTGAGACATTCCTCACTAGTACAAAGATAAACTATGAGCTATCAATACAAAAGCTCCTGAACATACAAAAACAAAAGAGAATTCTCCCACTAGCGGCGACGGCAATATGTATAACCCATTTGGCCAAGCCACAGCAAACGTTGAATTCTCCCACTAGCTATCATAGTCATTCCATGCAAATAGTCAGTTAGATTGTAGTTATGGGATTAAAATATAAAACATTCCTCTAAAAACCATATGGCTTACCAAGGGGGAGAAATAATCACTAAAATAAGGATGTACGCAGATGGAGTCGAAAGGAAAAGCACTTACAGGGGCTCTAAAACATCCTGCGGGGCAATTAGGGATGGACCTTCTTTCATTTATTCCAAGGATTGATTGTTGAGAATCTATGTTACCTAGGTACTTCTAATATGGAGCTGTACCCGTACCCAATACGTGTCCTGTACCCATACCCAACACTTCTTGGACACTCCTTAAATGTATGCATATATTTATTTAGACCAGTTCTCAATTATACAATGCATGTTTGATTTAAAACACTTGTCATACACTTCTTGGATATATATCATACACTTCTCATCCATTTTTGTAACTTGTTGGATAAGGGTCGAGTTCGTCTCAGACTTAAGAACTACGATTTAAAAGGGTCGTTTACATATATAGCTCAGAACTATCATTATATCACATGAGTACTCTACATTTTACAAATTTGTCGTGTCCCCTACCCATATACATATCCGCACCCGTACCCGTACTCATACCCGTGCAACTTAGTTGAGAATAAACCCCAGGATTCACTGAAAATTTAAAATAGTACATCCCTGGAGAGACGTCTTTCTTAGGGAATGTTGGAATACTAGAAGTTATCACGACATTTAAGTCTAATAAGGTTCTGATCTGCTTGACGATTGTTCTTCATCAAAAAATAGCAAAGATACTAATCAGGGTTCTGCATTGTAGATGACAGTTTTCCCTCCCATCTTTAACTTTAATATTAAAAAAATCAATTAATAAAAATGACCACGAAAAATTTAATGTAATAAAACAGAATTTCAGAACATGGCATGAGTCCCACATGAATCACTATAGTGGTATTTCAGTTAATCTGAACCAAAATTTTAGTAAGTACTAACCACAAGAAAAGATTACCAGCTGGGTATGATTCAGGCCCAAAACAAACCCAGTGCCCAATACATCAGGGCAATCAATTACAAGGAAGGAAATTGAGCAAAACCTGGAGATTCAACTAATTCTTGAAACCTTTTTATCCACTTCCTCTCAACCAATCATTATAGCACCAAAACTGCACTCTGTACAAATTTACTTGTCCAAAAGAAAAGCCAGTTACTCATACCATGACATCCAAAAATCCAAATTCCAAACAAGCAGGTATATTTTCACACTGACAAAACCGGTATGCAAATAAGTATCACCCAAGAATTTAGTAAGGGTATAGAACCACATAATGAATCGCCGATTCACACCAATCCACAAAGCTAATTCTCCAAATCAACAAAAAAGATCCAAAATTCCCAACAAAATCAGCAATTTGATGATAACTCAACACCAAAAACAAGGAACTTCATACAATATTCATTTTCTAAACTTATATGACATCATATGAAGTTACATATCCAGGTTAAGATCTGTTCTTATGTTGAACTCCTTCAAGGCCCAAATAACAATTGCTTAAGTAACTCGGCAATAGTCCTTGATGGCTAACTAAACCCGACAACCCAATTTAACTGGACAAATCTGATTCATATCATATGCCCAACGAAAAATGCTTAATCATCAACAGAAGACTACCAATTGCAAAGTAATTGACACCCAAATCGACAACCTAACTAACTAATCCATGCAGGCCTCATTCTTGTAAAAGCAGTCGCCTTTCCACATTCAAGCTGGGAATTTATCTTACACTTAACTTCATTATGCCCAAATAAACCATTGCCAGGTAAACTTTACACTGTCAATCAGTGACTTAGCAAATAATGACACAAGTATTGACACAAGTATATAACCCCAGAACCCAAATATTAGTGCCCAAAACTCACAATTTGCACTCAAAACTACCTAATTCTCCACAAACGGAACAAACCCAATTCTCTAATCCCACCAAAACACTAAAAAAAACACGAACTTATACCCATCAAACCTTGATGTGAAGAGTTCCGCCTCCAAATTGGGACCCACTCTTGTTATGAAACTCCATCCAGGCTTCATTCTTATAAAAGCAAGCGCCTTTCCACTCGAGAATCGAGTTAGGGGACGACGCAGCGCCGACAAAAGTAGGTAAAAGATCGACGGCGCTGTTGAGGCTTCTGAGGATCGGCCATGAGACTTCTCTCGGCAAAAGAGGGAGGAGGTCTGAGGGGTGAAAGGGGGTTTTGAGAGGGAAGCTAGAGAAAGTGAAGATGAAGAGGAAGAGGAGAGGGAGAGAGAGGAATTTGAGGAGACGAGGGTACTTCATTGTTACTCGAGAGAGAGAGTTTTGAGAAATTGGACTTTGTTGAGTTTTTTCTTGTTTTGGAGAGTTCGAGTTTGAGAAGAAGAGTATGTGATGGAGAAAAGGACACACAACTCAGTACTCATTTTCGAAGGAGGAAAGTGTATTTTGTAGATATGACCTTCTGTATTTTGACGCCTTGCATATGTTACTCCAATTGCCATTCCTTTGATAAGAAAATAATTTTATTAAAATCTTAAAAATTAGATAATTTTATGATTACTATTGCTTTTTTTTTCCCACCTTGGGTTTTCTTAAGCTACTTCTAAATTCAATGGGATCAGAATATTTTTCAAATATTATGGAATTTTAGTTTTGCTATATATTGAAATCGAAATTGTTGACTTTGTTAAGCTTTTGGTGAGTCGCGTTTCTAATTTAGTAAAATCATGTCCTTCATAAAAGTATTTTATACATATATTTTTACATGTTGCGTATTGAAAATTGCTCAAACTATTTTGTTTAGAATTCTCATTTCAAATATTTTAATAGTTTTTTATGTCTCAACCGATAGTTCAGTATCTAGGATATTTTTAAGGATTTTATTCACTAATGTAATATATCATAATTGATGAATTTATTAAATGTTAGGCATTCTTAACTAGTTTATAATGATTGCTCCAAGATGAGTAGTTCAATGTCTCTCTCTTAAAAAAGGATATACGAATAAAAGAAATTCACAAAGATAATTTTATCTCAAGAATTGTAATCTTACTTAGCATGCTGGAGAAAGAATACTTGATCTATAGTGCACTGGGTGTCCACATCAATCTTAGGCGGATGTTGATTTTTTAAGGATATTTGGACTTGGATATTTTCACACCAAAAAAAAAACATTTGAGACGGAAGGACTTACAGAGTATAGTTGCAAAAGATGAAGTTTTATGTAATTGTTGGAAATTGGAATATCCTTTTTAGAAGGACAATGAAAAGCCAAGTAGGCCTTAACAAAGTAAAAATATCCCTCAGATCGTTTTTGTTAACCTGTTCTAAAACTTCTTTTGGGCCTCGTAGAATCTGCGAAGTGCGAATGGTGTTAAGTTCAAAAGGCGAGGGCACAAGAAATGCTTAACTTGCTGCTCCCGCGAAGCTGTGCACCGAACTCGCTCGCGGGTTCGAGATTATTTTCGACGATGGGACCCAGGGCGAATCCGACTATCCAGATGACGATAATGCTCCGATCCTGTCTTTATCAGAGAAAGCTGACTTAATATATGGTCTGCCCCTTTCCTAAAGAAATACACACGATCACGTGTTTGATATTTTATCTTTTTCTTTTAGTTTTTTAGGGGAAAACAAAGAGAGAAAAACTCTCACGTTGAACATTTGTATTTAGCAAGTCACCCAAAACTAGGTCAAGACTGATCTTGGCCCAATTCCATTTCAAACCAATTTTAATTTGGACCAATTGAGGGACGATACAAACTAAAATTAGTTTAGTAGCCACTATTTGGTCGAAAAACACTGGCGGCATAGTTAACTGCCAATAAACAATTTAAAAGCTGGTCAGGTTTAGTCCTGACCTAGTTTAAAAGGGTTGCCAAACACACTTAGTTAGAAATTTTTCAACCATGGAGTATTCGAATCTTAACATCCAATATAGAGTAATGAATTTTCATAAAAGGAGGAAGGTAGAATTTATTTTATTTTTTTGCTAATATTATAACATCCGATTTATTGAAAAGTAGAAGTGACAAAAACAATTTCCAGAATTAAAATGAAAGATACAATTTAGTAACATGAACTATGGATTTTGGCTAATAACGTTCAGTAACGCGATTTAAGGATTTTGGCTAATCAAACTCATTAACTCACCATTCTTTTTAACAATCGAGTTGTATAGATCAAGACAAACATAATGCATCGAACGTCGACAGAAATTTGTGAATAAAGTACTACTACTATTATTATTATTATTATTATTATTATTATTATTATTATTTTAGATCGGGAACTATAGTTTCTTCAAAGACATAAGTTTACCATAGTAAATCACGAAAGAGGTTATATAGATGAACGGGACCAACATGGCAATAAGGTCATGTGGTGTTTTTAGTTAATTTTGAAGGAAAGGGACCCATCTGCCTATGGTAATTGAGATTAGGGGGGGAGCCAGGATTTTGTCCTAGTAGTGTCTTCATATAACTTATGAGTTTATTGCTATAACTAATTCTTAGGGCTATCTTCCCTAGTAGCGTTATGTCATTATTCTAGTCGTGTACTAAATAGTAAATGCATGTAAAAGTAAGTAAAAATATCTATAAAGTAGGAAACCAAGTAGTATCATGTGACACCACCGAACACTTACGTACGCCACTGATTAAAATATCTCAATTTCTCTAATTTCCACAACTTTTAATACAATAAAATATTAAGCCATGTTAAAACTTGTAAAGTCTATTACCTCTAGCAATAATTTAAAACAATAAAACTTCAATTTCGATTTTCATATGATCTGATCTATATATTTGGAGAAAGTGATTGTATGACGCGGGGCAATGAATGCACAAGCAAAGTAAACCTTGAGTGTCAATTAAGGAATATCCTTGGAATTGTTTGCTTTTAGCTTCTCATGTTCTCTTGTTTTCAAATGAGACTTTTCACTACTAAATCAAGTTCCAACCAACCACATTAAAAAATGCCGTGGAGGCTTGTCCTCAAGTTTCCTCACTTGTCATAAGTGGAATATTCCCTGTGATCATTGGATAAACTCTTATCATTAATAAGGAAAATTTTTTGTTAGATTTTCCTATATATTTACATAAAAATATATATATTCGATCTGATCTCACATAAAAAAAAGATATTAGAGTTACAGATAGGAGCAAAATCAGAAGCGATTTAAATTCTTCATATTTGTGCTGTTATTTCTCGAGCTCAAGGATTGTCCATCTTAGCTCATCTAGATAGTCAATCGAGCTGACTAGCCCCAGGTGAACTCTAATTGAGCACGGAGCTTCTCGATCTCTCATGCATAATCCAGTCAAATATACAACATATTTTGCAAATACCCGTCTCTAGCGTAATCTCTTGTATTCTTGGACCATCTAAAAAAATTGTAGAATGGAGTACTAATTCTTAGAATATATTCTAAAATTCTGCATTGAACTTTTCTTGCAAGCTAATATCAAGGAAAAAGTTGCTCTCAAGCATAACAACTTTTATTTTGTCGACAAATATACATATTACTAAACTTTTCTTTATGACCTTATAAATAGCTTCTAAAATATCTATATATAAGTAAGCTCCATTAGGAATAAGAAAGGGTGCGGTTTGGTTGGACAAACGTGAGACTAACGACTAATTAAAAACCCAAATAAGCTAATATGAACCAAGATCCAAAACTCACCCCCATATACAACATTTTGATGAACCAAGCTCGAAAACGAGCCTTTACATCCTGGATTGTGCTTAACTCGAACAACATGGATTTCCAACTGCTACTATATATATAAATATACGCAAATTTCTCCAAACCGAGACAGATATAATGGGTAATATTGACGACAATATCACATCAATTTATCTTAGGAACGATTTTCGTTTTCCTCCAAAGTTCTATGGGCAATCCCTCACGGGGTGATGGCATAGGATCTCTGCTAAAAGTATCAACCTTGCAACACAATTTCCATTCAAATTTAGTAACCAAATGATGCATCATAACCATTGTCTCAATCCTTGCAAAATCGTTCCCTGGACAAATTCTGGATCCTCCTCCAAACGCCACAAAACAATAAGGTGGTATAGACTTCACATTCTCAAAACGGTTTGGATCGAACTTCTCTGGCTCAGGGAAAATTTTCGGATCCATTTGCGTAATACTTGCTGCCCAAAACACCTGAAAGCTTCCAGAACAGAATTAGGCTCTATATCAGTTAAAGGAATATTTTGCATGCTCAATTTGGTCTTACTTACTTGCCACCCTTTTGGTATGATATATCCATTGAATTCAACACCTTTGAGTGCTTTCCTGAAGCTCCCGAAAACAGGTGGAATGGTTCTTAGTATCTCCATTGCGACACGCCATGTATACTTCATTCTTGATAGATCATCCCATGTCAGAGTCTCTCCTTGGGCCTTGCTATTGGCTACCTCTTCTTGCTCTATGTCCCAAATCAAAACATCGATGAATGTGTAACAAAAGTATCTTGTACTTACTAGCATTTAGTAGAGTTAACAGTTGTTATCGTTAGAGTATTAAATTATAACTACGCTCACCACAACTTTGAAGTTTTGGTGTAGTTGAAGGGCATTATATGGTGTCAAAGAAATCCAAGTTCAAATCTCGTCCCACATTTAAGCGGATTTTAGAAAAAAAATTTACCGTTGTGTAAAACAGTCTTCAGGTTTTCCATGAAGGTAATTGTGGATAGACTGTCTATACCATCGCCAAATTAAATTGAACTTACTATCCCTGTAGTTCTATTGTTGCAGCCCCTGAAAAAGTTCTATTGTTGCAGATAGACCTCCTGAGTGAAGATTTATTGTTGCATATAGACCCCCTGTAGAGGGTCAAAAAAATTTACACTCAGGGGGTCTATTTGCAACAATAGAAGTGCAAGGGTAGTAAGTTCAATTTGGCAATAGTACAGGGGTTTATCTGCAATTAACCCCGAAAAGAATTCTCAAATTATATATGGACATGTTAAAGTTTCGAAAGGAACTTTAGGAGTTACCTTGAACCACTCGATCACGAGTTGTAGGATCATTTGCAAGATGGCGAATAATGAATGTTAGAAGGAGGGCGGATGTATCGTGTCCAGCAATCATGACGAGCACTGCATTGTCTACTACCTCTTCATCACTTAATTCCATGCCAATCAAATATGTGATGAGGTCTTCTTTCGACGAGCTCTTTCCTTGCCTTACCCCAGCCTTTCTCTCTCGTACAATTCCAGCAAGAACCTTTCGAACAGTGTTGCTTGCTTTGAGGCTCCTATTGAAATTTGTGTAGGGCAGGTTCACTGGAACTGCCCACATCCCCTTAATCATTTTGGCAAAGTCCTTTGCTAGCTCCTCTCGAAGGGGACCATGTTTGATACTGAACAAGAGAGAGCAAGTGATGTCAAAAGCAAGTCTCTTCATCAAAGGCAATACCTGCACATACTCAGATAATATTATGCGAGATTTTTAACCGTAGATGTTTATTTTATCCTAGCTTATTACTTTTGAACATCATAGACATTAATATCATGGTTTGAAGCATGAAGGAAGCAAATTCCTCAAGTTGCGCCTTCATTTACAGAAATATTTACAAAAGCTAAGTTGAAACACGTCTATGTTTAAGGCATGAAGAACAACTGAGAAAGTCGTGGAAAATTTTGAGTATTTCATGATATAAGTTGGGTGAGAAAATTTAACCAGTTGGTGCAGAGAAAAAAAAAAGTTTTCAAAAAAGTGGACCTTATGGCACATTTGTTTCTAGATGTGTCATCATTTTAGAGGTGTGGTTCTCATGTGCCTTTCCTGTTACATTCTTTTGTGTATATTTTCATTCTGTTTTATGCACGGACTTATGAATGCAGGTAATAGAATAAGATCATGCAACAAGTGCTGATCATGAGATAGAACAACTTCCAGTGTCATTTCCCACATTAAAAGCTCATATAGATATAAGATAAATGGTATGGATAACCATCATCTATTTGCATTAACATCCAGAAAGCATAAGAATTGCTCAAGTGTTTGTATCAGTACCGTCATTGCTCCAGGTTAGTTACTGTTTGTGCATGTGAAATTTAAGATGTGTAGTTCAAAAACAACAGTGTCAATAATCTATTTGATTACATATAACCTTTTGATTTACTACGACTCCCCTCAATTGTAGCATCTAGAAATCATCAAAGATGAACTGTGTATTGCATATCAAAGGATAAATATGATATTCAGGCTCAAAGAATAGTATATGTACATACACCATATACTGAAAACTGATATACCCATTACTTGCTCAATTACACAATAGAAGACATTCACAAACATACTTGAATCATTACTTATCATAGTGGAGTTAATACTGTGAGATTGAACTGATGGATAAGGTATCTAGCTCTATTTTGCAGTATTCAAACACCTGATACACTTAAGAATCTAAATCAGGAAAATTCAAGGATTTTCCTAGGTGATAATGATGAAACATGCAGCACATCTAAGCTGCCATTAGCGTTTCTAAAGAGCTTGCTGAGGGCTTGAATTTCTCGAACAATTTGTTTTCAGTAAAAAGGCATGTCTGGAAAATGGAAACCATATTGCCAAGGAACAAAGGGGAAAAAAGGGAGACCTCCATATATATGATGGCATACTGCAAGACAAAAATTGAATTCGTCCTAATGGGGCTCAAACCAAATCGAACGTTAAACTAAACCTAAAATTTCTTGTTTGGGCATGAATTTTTTTAAAATACTGCAATTACATGTGATTTGATTAAAACAGTATCTGGAATATTTGATTGAAGAGTTATTATCATTAGATTAAACATTATTCGTGTGCTTGTAGAATTATATTTAAACTGTTGGGATTTTTAGATCTCGCAAAAACCCCGAAAACCAGCAAACGCAGCAAATAAAATCACACACAAGATTTAACATGGAAAACCATCAACAGAGAAAAACCACGGGATTGAAAATAATCCACTATCACCACCAAATTATAATTTTTTGCATGGACAAAGACTGCAAAACCCTCTCTCTCACAATACCCTTGAACCCGGTTAACCCTCTATTAAACCCTGATTACACGAATATTGTATATATCTCTCTCTACACTAAAAAACCCTAGAATAGGATGTCTTATTTAAAGACACCCCTGAGTTACCCGCCAAGTCAACTTGGCCTCCAAGAAAACTACTAGGACTGAGCCTAGCCTTTAAATCCGGATCCAACTTGGAGTTTGAATCGGCACCCAACATAAACAACATCATCTAACAAATTTCAAATGAAAAGTGTATAGCTGCATGTTTGTATATCTAATTATCCATACATACTTATGGGTATCGCGCGCACACACATCAAATGAACATTTGACAATTAACTGAATGATATGTGGATGTCCATGTTGATTCATTTAGTAAACTAGTATCTTAGGGCCTTAGGGCCTGTTTGTTTGCACAGAAGTAGCTATGAAGTAGTTGAAGTAAAGGAAATAGAGGCCACTTCGGCTACTTCTTAACAAAAAAATATGTTTGTTTCCCTGAAAATATTACTTCATGTACTTCCTTAAATGCTGATGTGGCACCTACGTGGCATCCCCATTTCCTAAAATTTTTTCTGCCTCTCAAGGCTCCGAAGTAGGTCAGAAGTAGATGAAAAGTGGGATCCACGTGAAATTACCGATTTTCTAGATCCCAATATTTTTGAAATCAGATCATAATCTCAAGCGATTTTTAATTACATCGTCCTTCTCTCTGTTGCAAAAAAGTTAGCGCAAAACCGTCTCACCGCTTCAAGTCTCCTTCCTTGATCTATGCTCTTGTTGTGGCATCGAGCTGGTATTTTATTTGTAGGTATTTTATTTGCCAAGAGATTACGAAGGGGGTTCATATATATAGATTAAAGTTATGTCAAATGAAATCACACACCTTGGGTTCAGGTTATAATTATTAATTAATTAACTTAAAGTTAGGAAGCCGATCAAGACAGCTTGCAAGTATCATGATTGACAAAAATTTAGCCATACAAAACAATATCCTTAGAAGTAGCTCAGCAATGCCCTCAAATTTTCACGATATACTAATAAAATATTTTAATAGAAGTATGAAAAAGAAAATTAATAACTCATTTGTTGCATAAAGATCAACTAGTGAGATTACATAGACCCGGAAATTATCATTATAGTTATAGTTAAAATGGATGATGATCAATTTAATTGAAAAGGAGGCGATTTTCACCATGGTGCATGTACCCACTGCAACTCATTCTTCAATGATAAGCCAAATACGAATAGTCATAGAAGTAACATGTATTAGTTACTTCTTAACAATATCTGCAATTGCTATCCAAACGGAAAAAGTGAAGAAAGAGTGAGAAATACTATTTTCGCTACTTCCGAAAAAGTGTGAAACAAATAAAAAAAGTATTACTCCGCTACTTCCTACTTTAAAATTTTGGAAGTTACTTCTTTGATCCACTTCTTACTTCTTGTACTTCTTGTCAACCAAACGGGCCCTTAGTGCACGCAATGCATGCATGAAATGGAAACGGGTGATTTGCTGATCTGTTTGTTGACTTTAGTTGATTTGTTGATTTTTCCAAGTTTGAGGGCATTTTGGTTGATTTCTTCCGAGTGTGAGCATTTTAGTTTATCTTTCTAGTGTTATTTTCAAAAAATTTCCAAGTGTGAAGGGCATTTTCGGGATACTGAAAATGTGGGCCACAAACCGAATCCAAGTCGAATTTGAACACTGTTTACGTGAATAACCGTTGAAATATTTGACAATCATTATTGTTAATCATCTATCTCCCTAATCCTAACTCCATCAAATATCTCATCCTTTTCTTGAATGGTTGACTCAAACAGCCCAAAATTTGAGTCCCTTAGGCCCCGTTTGGCAAAGGGTTAAGAAAGAGGGATTAAGGAGAATGATTAATATAGTTAGCCCATTTGATAATCCGAAGGACTAAATTATTAACCCGTTACATAAGTTACAAGGATTTTGACTATTTTCTTTATAATTAGAGGGGTTAACTTTTAATCCTTCTAAATAGGACTATTAGTAAACCTCTCATTTTGAGGAGTTAACTCATTTTAATCCCTCTAGAGGGGTTAGCTTAACCCTTCTGTATTTTTTGCGTTTGGCAAATTATAGAGGGTTAACTCACTTTAACCCTTATATAGATTATTTATGTTTAGAGGGTTAAGAAGGGGTTAAGTCTCCTTAACCCCTCACTTAACCTTTTGCCAAACGTCACCTTAAACATTACCCTTCACAAAATCAACATCTTTAATAACAATAAAAAAGACATAGATAAATACCTTGATTTTCTTCTGATCAATCCAATTCTTCTCCAAGTGGAGCTTAATCTCCTCTTCAATACCCCCCACATACTTTTTAAGCAACTCAGGCCTCAAAAACTCACCAACTGCACCTCTAACTCTCTTATGATCATCCCCAGACAATTCCAACATATTCCTCCTCCCAATAATCCTGGGTATCGATTTGGGCTGCTGAGGCACTAAAGCCTCGTTGGAGAATACCAATTTATTAGCAGCTGGGCCGGTGATAAACACCGTCGGAGCACCGAAGAGTGTGAGTTTTGAAATGGGCCCGTACTTTTGGATTCTTTGGGCTAGCCAGTCTTCTGCCCTGTTGGCCCACATGGCCCGTAAAAGGCCCAGACTGTCGCCGATGTACGGGATGCCTAGAGAGCCTGGAGGGAGTTTTTGGTGGGTGGTTCTGAGTTTGGTTAGGAGATAGAGGAGAGGGAGTAGAGAGAGAAGGAGAAGGATTAATGGAGTCATTTTTGGGAGAATGGCAGAGAGAATTGGGATGAAGGGATTGCTTAAAGAGAGTATTTGGTCAACGATTGATGTTTTTTTTAATTTATTTATTTATTTATGATCAATGATGATTAAGAATGCATTGCCAGTTTTAATGGATTTGTGCTGAGCCGGATAGTTCAATATTATATTGATGAAGATAGTATGGGAATCTCATCAAATTAGAGAGTGAGAGATTCCTAAATTGCTAAGGACAAAGAAGATCAATTGACAGGTTGAACTGACATGTGATGAGCAAAATTTTTAGACATTTCGACTCTTCTTATATTTTCTATGCTGCTATCTACATGACACGAAAATGTGAGGGCTTTTAGTTTGATTTTTGCAAAAGTATGTGCATTTTATGTTGGGCAATGTTGTTTTTTTTGTGATTTTTGCAAAAGTGTGAGCATTTTATGCTACGCGATGTTTGTTTTTGTTTTTGATTTTTTTGTGTTTTTTTCTTGTTTTTGTTTTGTTTTTTATTTTTTTTATTTATTTATTTTGCAAGTAGGGTGTTGATCTTTAAAAGTGCGAGGGCTTTTCTTGAATTTATAAAAACTGACACATAAATCAAAAGATTGGCTTTTGTTAAATATATAGTACAGATATGAAATATGATTATTTATGTTGTTAGATGGAATCACCTAGCGGAATTAATTCTATAATTTTTCAAAGAAATGGCATTTGGACTGTTACTCAAGAGAACTTTTAGAACCTTCATTTATAATATTTAGGTATTTAGTTTCAGTCATTTAGATTTCAATCTACAAGTGTCTTTTGATAGTTTTGAGATTTGGTGCTATGATTTTATTTTATTTTATTTATTTTTATTTTACTTTTATTTTATTTATTTTATTTATTTTTTTGACAAGGATTCGGTGCTATGATTTGAACATTGGCTCAATAAAATTAAGAACCAAACCTTTTATGGCACTGATGTCGTAGCATCATATAGTTTCATTGCAAATTTCTCATCAGTGTCATAGGTGGAATTCTTAAATAATATGCTTTAGGTACGAATACACATCAAGCACATAGCTATCATCTAAGGTAGGAAAAAAAAGAGAAAATTTAAGGGTGGAAGCACACAGAATAATGCCATACACATATTGATAAGCATAAGCCAACCTTAGGATTTTCAATGAATAAACACGAGAATCCCATCACTTTTTTTCCTTCTATTTCCCTTGATTCAAACACCAAATACATACTGTAAAGCATTCTAAACATTAATGTGTAATAATACAATCCTTCAAGCACTAATACAACCATGAATCTTACAAATCAAAAACCTAATTCATGTAAGCCTCGTTACTTGTTCATAGTACATCAAATGTCTCGGATGCAACATTTAGTCAGCTTTAGCTGGAATATGGTTACCACCCCTTGCAATTTTGTAGAGATAGAACAGAGTCATAAGCACACTGCAAGAGAATAGAGAATACATCAGCTTAGTGAAAAGGGAACACGATGCGCTTGTAATAAGAAACTCTTGGTAACAAATATCTGCTAGTCTTGCCTACACCTAGATTTTAAAAACCAAATCAGAATTGTCTGTTGGTTCAGAAACCAGAGTCAAATTAGTAATTTAAAGATTCCTAAAAAAAAGTAAAACATAGAAATCTACCCGAAAATGGAGCACCAATGCTTTCAAATTGCTAACCATAAACAGCTTAGTCACGGAGTGCGGTTTTCCTATGCTGGGTACATTGCTAATTAATGAACAGATGATAAGGTTTTCTTACTGCTTCTCGATGATGAATTTTCAGGTTTTCAAGTTTTCCATGTGTCCTGGCATTTTCTGTAACCATCCTAATTCTTGTCCCTCAAGCACCAAATATTAAGGAAATTAAAATGTAATGCAGGAGAAGGATCTCTCTGATTCTTAACATAAGCAAATAATTACCCTCCTATGGTTGTTGTTTATTTAAGGTACAAATTGCTTATGGATCGTGGAAATGCTCACCAAACCGAAGGAAGTGTTATGAGCTGAAATAAGGAACTCCAGTTAGTTCACTTTTTTTTTTTAAAATCTCCTTTCTGTTTAATCTTCTTCAACAAAATTGTAGTGAGGAACTCCAATTTGAAGAAACAATTGTGAGGGAATGTGACTGTCTACACAAGTCTAACAACAAGCCAGTTAATCACCAGTCGCGAATACTTAAGATAATGCACAAAAAGCTCCAGAGATGTGGTAAAAATCACTTTTTAACAGGAAAATAAGCAAATCCTTTCTTATAACAAACTCATATAAGATCCAGAAAAATGTTAACTACACATAGGAACCTATTAAGATGAAATGCATATGGATGAACAAAGACATGGAGAAGAAAAGATGAAGGAAGAATGGAAAAATAAAGGAACAATCAACAATACTGACCTAAGGGCAGCAACAAGTCCAGCTGGCATTATCTTGGAGGTTTGAAGATATCTTTGCCCCATGACAAATGTCAATGTCAGCGAACAAACTGTACCACACACAATCATTCCCAGAAAAGATTTAGACATTAGAAAAGAGGCAAAACCTAACCAAATAGAAACAAACGATAACACAGAAAAGAACAGGGTAGATTCTTGATTTTCATGAATGGAAAATAAAAAAATAGCAATAGCCAATTAACAAGAGCATAAGAACCACAAGAATAAAAATGGGATTGTTAAGACAGCTGACTCAATAAGAAGTAACACTACTATTGTATCCAAATAAACTGTTCATTTCAATAGGACTGACAATGGTTTTAACTAACCAACAAACTCCATTCAGAATTTACGTTCAAGGAGGACCTAGACTAGAAACACATTTTCATGGCCATTGAATAAACCATTGGCATCATAATTTTGACAAATAAAAACTTAATTTAATGATTCATTTGACTACAATAGCAACAGATTTGGGAATATCTAATCAAGGTTGGTTTAGGTGGATTTTTTAGCTGATGTATATGTTTACCCAACAAGTAACTGCAAAAAAGAGAGAGACGCTTTCTCTAGTCTCAGCATCTGTACTGCCAGGATGGATATCGGAGGTTTATACTCAAGGAAATTCCACTGATGTCATCAGAGCACTCTGGTGAATTGAACAAGCAGGAGATCCTTTGATAGCTGATTGGAAGAAACTTGTTGGCTCCCACGTGGAATGCCATATTTTACAAGGTCTAGTAGAAATCAACCAAATGAAGTGGCCAGATGAGACACAAAGGTTCAGACATGCATGATCTACATTTTCGTAATGGGTTTAAAAGATGCCCCTAAGAAAGACTTTTTTGAGTATTTTTGTAGCCAGCACTCCTCATTCAGATATTTATCCAAGGTGAAAAGAAAATATGCAGTTCATTTTAATTTGAATGCTATAATATTGTATAAAGGAAGCGCCGCCCTAATGGTGATTGACATCTAATTAAAATAAAAAATCAGATCACAAGTTTTCAAGAATAACTCCAATAACCAGTAAATGGCTATTCTATAAGCAAATTTTTGTTCGAATATTTTCATTTATTTCAACTAATTGATTGGTCATACAAAAAGAAAATATACTATAGTAGATTGATTATAGCAGATACTATTTGATGAAAGAAATAAGACATAATTAGAACACTCAATATGCCATTCGCAATGCACATCTTAAAAAATCAGTAATGATAAGAGAGCCCTAAATAGTGAGCTAAAAATCACCAAGTGTCATCAGGAAATATAATGAAAATATATAAACTATGGTAGCTAAAAAGGGGGGAAAATTAGATCTTCGAACAATAGGTATTGCTCGGAGAAATTTGTGATAAGATACATACATAGAATTGCAACGCCACATCAAATTGTTTCAGTTACCGGTACAAATACACACACTAAAATAGTTTGCAACGTCAACTGTAAATATCACACGTTTTATGGCTAAAAGCAATGTGGCCAAACTTTTTTTTTCTTTGTCTTTGTTTTTGGTAAGCAATCTTGCCTTCTGTCAGCATTGGTGGAATATCTGTGTTCACCAAAATATTTAGAGGAATTGGTCATCAAGGGCCACTAGCACACAATCTTTTTTGAAGATATCTTTGGGTTCCAACTCCTCACTGATGGTTCATCCTAGTTAAGATAAAACCTCTAATATTTAGGTCTTCTGTGAAACAACACCCAGTGAATCCACAACCAGAAAGAGCCAAAGATGTTCTCGGTGATCATCGATCAGCTATGCAAATTCGTTTCGCCACTCAGTTCTAATAATGCTCCTTGCTTCAGTTAAATGAACAATCATCATTTCTTTTTCACAACCTGAATACAAGTTAACTTCATTGACATTTCATTCAGTGCTAATAATGCTCCTCGCTTCAATTAAAATGGACAACTTCATGGCTTTTTCACTTCCTTTGCACAAGATAATTTCAGTGTATATTTTATCATAATAGGACCGTCAACCCAGACGATGACAAGATCAAAGGCTTCAATTGCCTCTTATCACCTTTATCATGAAAAGAATAAGCTAGAGAAATTCTAAAGAGCTAATACTAATAGAACCAATATGTGTAACCAAAATTGTTCCCTCTACTATTCAATTTTATTTTGTGATCATCATTGTGATTCATTCCTTTCTCAGAGCTCATTGACAATCCACGAACAATCACTTCTGATATCGATTAACCAAGCATGTCCTTTCGTTCTCATAACTTAGTTCAGATTTCCTTAGAATATTACCCTTTCAGAATCATCGACCCGTGACGAAGATATTGCATGTATCATTATCTACATTCTGGTTGAAGCAAACCAGACCTCTTACACTTTAATTATCACGAACATTAACGTGAAATAGCACTCCACAGAGAGAACAAATGAGAGAATTTTGAATAATGCACAAAATTTCCAAATCTTTGTCACCTCTATTCATCAAATTGTTAAAAAGGAGATGAATCTATAGAATGGTTCATCCAAGTTTTTTGGGGCAAAATTATCTAAGTAATAATTCGAGCCATAGAATTTCTCAATTCTGACACAAGGTACTTATTAGATCGAATCGAATGATTTTGCCGTATCTAGAATAATACCAATCCAACCCATTTCATGAATAAAATGTGACCAATTAACCAACCAACAAAACTACTTGTTACAAATAACATCTTGTTGTTGCATCGAAACATATAAATGTTGACTAATCTGGCTAACGTTGAACTTGGTAAAATGAAATGGTTGAATAATTGAAAAATTAGATTATTCAGGAATACACATTGAATGCTGAGATTACGCATTGAATTTCTGGTAGTAGATCCATAATAAAAAAAGTTTTTGTGATTGTTCCAGAAGAAATGAAACAAAAGATACGGTAGAACTATGACAGTTATTGTATGAGGTACCGGATCCCCACCTATACAAGCAAATTGTTGATAAAACTCCAAAATAGCATTTTCTTTTGATTCAATCTTTTTTTTCTCCTTATCATTCGAGAAAGACAAGAAAATTTCAGGGTAACAAACATTATCTAAAATTCCTCTTAGATTCAAACCCATAGCTGATGATAGAACTAGAATAGATATTTTTCGTTTCCTACTTACACGTGCCCATATCCCTGCCTTCTATGGCATAAATGAATAATGCCTATAATTCATGCATTTTTTGCTTGGAGAAAATGCATATATACAGTGACAAGTCTAAGTTCATTGTAAAATGGTTGCTTGGGGACCAAATTTCAAACATTAAATCAAGATACATCCATTGCCAATGATCTTTGTGCAAGAGTATCCCCTCTGGCCTGAACATTGAACCTGGAGAAGCAATTTTGTATCATACCCTATCCTATACTATTACCATCTCACTATGCTATATATATATCCATGCTACAAACTTGCCATCACCCACCTGACACTATCCAACTGAGAACAAGAAAAATAAGCTAGCTTATTTGTTTTCAAGGTAACTTTTTGTTCTTTTATTTGTTTCATTTATTATTATTTTCATCATATATAGTCTCATTGATTCACATAAAAATATCGCAATCTGATAATATTTCTTTAAAATCACACGAATTTTAATGTATCTTTGAATGTTTCTGTTGTTAGCAAGTTGAAGAAAGTTTCTTACCAATCACCAATTAAGTTAGCTTTGTGCTATTTGACATGAACTCATGGAATGAGCTTGATAGCTAAAAGTATTTCTTTTCCATTTTAAGTATCTTATAAACTTAGAGTTATTGTGTTGAATAGTTGATCTCATTTTGACAGAAAAATATTTCCTGGGAAATAGATTGCCTATAATAATGTTTTACTGGTAGAGTTGAATAAAACCATATCCATTTTCTTATTTTATCGATCACATCATGGATTTACTGTACATATTATCTTCAAATTTTAAATCAAATTTAGCTGTGCTAATTAATATTAAAAGCTCAATATTACATCTTGCACACAAAGGCCAATATAGTTTTTGAAAAACAAATCAAATAATACCAAGGCATTTGACTTTAGACTGTAATATAATATTGAAGTAAGCGTGAGTAAAATTTAGGTTCTAATAAACAGTGTTGATCGATGACAATGACAAAAAAAACAATTTTCCAGGTCATTTCTCATACTATTTTGTAGTAACTTTTAGTCGTTTAAATTAACTCTAATTTGAGACTTGTTGGTTTCCATAAGGTGATATCATTATGGCGGGTAGATTTCCGAACAAGAACATAAAGAAAAATGGTGGTGGACAACGCTCCTCGACTCCTAATCGTGCACCAAGAAGAAATGTAACTAGAGGACCAACTTCACCTTTCATACCTATTCAAACTTTAATAACAATTCTCTCAAGTTTATTACCACCTTCGGTAATATATCTATTGAAGAGGATCCAAAAGAAGCATCTGGTAAGGGAAAATATTCTTCTTTTTTTAGTTACAACTCTATATTTTGTTAATTTTTAAGATAAATTTGCAAATATTTTTGATGCAGAATAGAAATATTACACGCATACAAATGGTTGGGCGGATCAGGGAACTGGTGGGGGATAACTTACTTCTTACAGTTATAAAAGCTTATAATTGTATGGTATGATGTTTATTATATGCTTTTCCCATAAGTTGATTGCTAGTTGTTCCTATGTTTATATGCTAAAATCTTAGTAATAACAAATCATGTCTATAATTCTTAATTCATGTACATTTAGAATTCCTTTATTACAAAAATTTTAACAAGCCATGTGTAACAGAACAATACCTCGTTCACATATACATATCATTAACCTGCATTAAGAAAATATCCAAATCATCGAAAATATTATTAATTTATCAAAAATGATATTATGGTTTAAATTACTACAAGTCATTCATCTATTCTTACTCATTTTCGTTTCTGATATCTGCATGCTTGCTTGCTGTTAGGAGTTAGTTTATTACACACGCATATCTACGTAATTAAACTACTTACTAAGATGAATCTGGTGAATTAATTGACTAAATCAGATTTATCTCAGAGATTAGGTTTTCCTACATACAACAATATCAATTTATTATTAAAAAATGATTAACTTGAGATTTGTTAAAGATTTTATCTTCCTCAAATAATAGAGGTACTAAGTTTACATGTATTCATTTGCAGGTAATGATAATGGAAATGCTCTGCATATCTGAAGAGATCAATTAAACTTTGAAGTAATGGGCGAGCGAGGATCAATGCAAAAATAGATATTTTTAGCAAACAATCATGTTATTTATTATTTCTTTTGTCTCAAATCTTCGCATCTTAGATTTCAAGTATTTGGATGTCCGAATTTTTTATGTTACTCCCTTAAAAATTACACTTAATAACTTTTTCAAAATAGAAAGAAAGGGCACCTGAACCAGCCCCAATGCCCTAGTTCACTTTTTTCCTCCTAATATTAAAAAATTCCACGTGGCTGTTTATCTCTGAGATTGAAACCACAAAGACAAAGGTTACATTAAGGACTTTTTCTTCGGATTTTTGCCAAGTTGGATATTTATATGTTTGCCTAATGTTATTGAGCACAGAAAGAAAATGTGAAATGTTTTTTTCCCCTCTAAATTAAGCTTTTAGGTAGATCATAAAGCACCGATCCAATAGACACTTTGCTGCTGAAGACAGGAAAAGAAAAATATATGCATGAAATGGCCCAAAAGTTCAATTGTTCTTCAAGGTCTTATTCCATGGAAAAGTATAAATGAATTACTATAGACGATCTTCTTTTGGTCTCTGGCCTGCTCACTCTAATTTCTACTTGTTAAATTATTAGCAACTAAGTTAAATATACATAACTAGTAAGTATGAGACTAACCATCAATTTCATCAATAATGGACCATGACATGTCGGCCATTGCCATCAGGGGCGGATCCAGAAACTTTGGTTAGTGGGGGCAAGATTATAACATAACTAATATATGAGTGAATTAGACCAACCTCAATTATTTTTTATATTTTATCTTAATTTTGTTTCTTTTTTTTTGTTATTAGTTTATTTTATTTCTCAAAATCAATCTTACCAATTTAAATTCAAATCATCTTCCCCATGCCTTTTCATCAATTAACATGTTGGCACTTTATTTTCCAAAAAAGGACAAAAACAAAAATGCTAACTAGCACTTGAGTACCCTATAGTTTTCCTAGTTTGCACTTACATACCCGCACATGTTTTAGGCAGTACTTATATATGCTAAAGTTTCTAAAAGTTGCATTTTAATACATTATGTTATGCACACCTAAAAAATTTCCCCCGATTTTCCCATATGGCACTCACAATCTAATGCCAAAACATTTTAAGCCTCACTATTTCTTGACTTTACTATTAAACATTACTCTAACCATCTTTCAAACTTATCCTACGTGCATTTTGAAATTGAACTATGGTGGATTTAATAGTAAATTCATAAACATTAAGAGCTAAAAGATGTAAAATTAGCTTGTAAGTGTTATATAGGAAATTTTGGAGAAAAATTTTCACATTTAGTGTATATTTTAGAACTAGTGTCTTAAAAAAACAGGTGAGTGTATATAAATACAAACTAAGGGAAACTATATTCTATTTAAGTGCTAATCAGCCAACCAAAAACCCAAACCCCCACATTTTTCTAAGCAACAATGAACACTCCAAAGTGCCCCCACATGACTTTTGTACTCCATTTGATATATAAAAGGACAAGATCTATGACTAACTTTAGTTCGAAAACAGCAAACACCCACAAAAATGTTATTGTTCATCTCTTTCCCCATTCTCTCTTTGTTTCCTTTTCTTTTGAACCCAATAGCGGTGCCAAAAAATTCGACGAGCTTTCACCTCCAAGGTTGAGTCGGTCGGTGGGGTCGATTGACCCCATGCTATGAGATCATACGATTGCCGTGAATCTAAGTTGACCATATAGATATTTTTTCCACATAATTTGTGTCTAACTAGTAGGTCTAGACAATGTTTTAAAAAGCTCCCGCATAGACCACCTAGGCTCCCGCCTAGGGCTAGGCGATACCTTGGCCGCCTAGGCTCAGCCCATCTAGGTCTTGAGAGTGCCTAGGGGAGCAAAGACCGCTTATGCGAACTGCGCCGCTAGGTTTTGGTCGTGATTTCTTCTGTTGCTACCTCCTCAAAACTCCTCTGGCCTCCTTTATCGATTACGAACACGTCCCCCAACTCCTCCGACCTTTAGCAAAACCTCCACCGGCACCACTTAAACAAAAAAAAAAGTCTTTCTAGGCCTAAAGCCTAGGCTCTAGGTGCCAGTTTGGCACCTAGTAGTGTTTAGCACTTTTGATAACATTGATTGTAGTTAAAAAAAATAAAAAAAAGGACAACGTCTACACCCCGCCTAGGCTCTAAGCACCGGGTCTGATGCCTAAACCGCCTAGCACTTTCTATAGCATTGGGTCTAAATAATAGGTAATAAAGGACTTGAGAATGTAAGGTTAGGAAAATGGCAAATCAAATTAAAGGAGGAGGTGCAAAGGTCGGCACCGCCACTATTTGAAGTGAGAATGAGGAAATGAATTAATTAAATGACTTCGGAAGTTTGGATTTCACTACTTCAATTACTTAATTAATTTTTCCTGCTTCAATTAAATTATATAGCATAGGAGATTTAGGACATATTTTGCAATATTTGAGATAGGTCCTCGTGTTCAAGTTTATTATCAAAATCAATAGTGGATCAATATAGCGCCGATAGATTTAAATCCAGTCAATATGTAATGCAAATTTCCAACTGAACGCGAATCTAAATCAAGCACAATTTTAAAAAAAAAAAAGTCTAAACTGAACGGATCAAAATAGAGAGTGATTTTAAGGAATCAGATCCGAACCAGTCTCCATGATCAAAGCGAAGTAAGAGTTCCGCCGCTTCTCAAAAGCCTTGAGGCTGACGAATCCAGCGAGGAGGAGGATGACGCCGGATCCAACGCCGCCGGCCAACGACGCGGTGCTCCCTTTCTTCGCGTAGCCGGCGAGCCCGCCCGCGAGAACTACTAGGCCATAAGGGATCGTGAAGCAGAAATCGTGCATCTCCTCTTTTTGATTTTTTGGTTAATTTTGTGTTTTTATGTTGGTATTTTGTTAGATCTTGTGAGATTTGGAGGAAGGAATTGTCGAAAGTGTTTTTAGACTTGTGGCCTCCACTCGCAGTTTGAGGGCATTGATTGTTACTTGATTGAGTCACAGAGTAAGCAAAGGCTAGATCCTGTTGGATCTGACTTACTAATTATGGACGGGCTCCTCGTAAAAAAGGATGATTTATATCATTTAGAGGATTAATTTACGATTTTTATTTATTTATTTTTATGGCCTAGATGACTCACTCCTATAAGAATAGTTTTGATAGGATCATTATTTTTATAGACAGGGGTGAGCAAAAGGTTCGGTTCGATCTAGTGGTTCTGAATATTTTTTTAGTAAATAGAACCGAATCAAATTAATCAGGTTGATCTGGTTCGGTTTGTTCAGGTTGATGATAGATGTGTTAAGTTAGAGATTTTTCAATTCCTTCAAACCTCCCAATCATCTCATATCCCAAGTTAAAGAGTAAAGTCATAAAATAACTACTTACAAACTATAATCGAAGGAAATTAAAATTGTAATGATTCATATCATGAGATAATAAGGATTTATTCGGATATGAAAGTGCAACTATGGATTTTTAATGAAAAATTAGCAGAGAAAAATAAAAACATACCTCGCATCCTAATGCATCATTCTACCAAACAAATTTTTTGTTAGTATTGCTAGAGCTTGTGATAGATTGCTTATATAAGTAGATTATAAAAGTAACTTGTGCAAGTTGCTTAAAAATAGCTGTTTGGTAATATATATCACAAGCTACTTCAAAAGATAATAAAGTGTTTGGTAAAATTGTGAATATCATTATAAGTGAATGACAAAATAGACATGACTTTAACTATACAAATAGATAATATAATTAGGATTCGGATCCTCTCCATTATTAAAAATTGTGGAGGAACCATTGATTTATCTAATGGGTGGTTATGATTATTTTCTTTGAAGGCAAATTAGGTAATAATGTCAAAAGCTAAAGAGTATGTATATGATATAAAAGCTATATAGAAAGAAGAGACTGCTACAATTTTAATAAACATCCAAAATTAGTTGTGCCTAACTTCATATTGACTACTTTCTAAGAGACTAAAAAGAACCATTTAAAAAAACAATACCAATATGTCCCTTATACAATGATAATTTATGAGAACTACTCAACCAAAATTCAGAGGCAAATAGACCCAACGTGCTTCTATAAGGACTTATTAAATGAATTCATTTGAGAGTTGTCTAATCTATGGACCTAAATAGCCTCAAAGGCCCAGCGTACTAAACAGGGCTAACTTGTTGTTAAGATCTCAGAAACTCGAACCAAGCCCAACTTCTCGAGGCCCAGCCCGGATTCAACACATTAAGAGGCTGTTTGGATGCATTGTGTACTGACAGCGAATGGAAGTAGTCATCCACTGCGTCACTTTTCTTTTCATTTAAGCTTTTATATTATTTATTTAGGATTCATTGTAAATCTTAAAATGATAAAAACACCTTGGTTGGATTGCATAATTGGTTTGTGAAAAATATTAGTTGTGTGGACTCCATTCAAAAGATCATATTATCATAATTAGGTTACCTCTATAAAAATAAAAATTTAAAGAGCCAAATTGATACTATCTTTATAGGGCTATTTGCACTTAAATACCCCAAAGTTTACTCTATTTCTAAATTTAATACCTAAATGTTTTCTTTTTCCCAAAAATATCCCAAAATTTCCTAACTTTTAACTTTGATACCCTAAGTTTTTCGACTAAAAACAAAATCCAAAAGTTTAACAAGATTTAACTTTGATACTCAAACTTTAGCAACATTTTAACTAGATAGCTCAAACTTTAATAAAAGGTTAACAAAAATTTAAGTTTGGGATATTAATGTTAAATTTTGAACTTTAGGTTATTTTTAGGCTAAAACCTTTGGGGTGTTAAGTTTAATTTAAACTTTTGGGTATTTTTAGCAAAAGAAAACTTTAGATTATCAAATTTTAAAGGAAAAATTGTGTCAAGGCTCCCAAAAAAAAGTGGATGTGCCCAGCTGTAAAACCCCGAAAATTTGAATATTTTATGATAAATAATAATAAATGAGTTATATGGTGATAAATACATTTTATTAATGTTTGAGTATGCTAGGAATTGATTTGAGATCAATTCAACATATATTTGGGTATATATGAGTGCAAATGCACAAATCATGCACGAAGAGAAATCTGGAAATAATGACCAGTTAAGAGTTTATAGATTTTACACATTGATACAGTTAGAATCTGGACAAATATAAAAAACCAAAGTTGTAGGTCTCTTCAACAGCTTTCCAACAAGTCTTAGATCACCTCATTCTGAGATTATATGAGAAAGTTATAGCCAAAAGACCGAAGGTCTTTTTCCCAGTCAGACTAGGTTTACTGGTTCGGGTCAAACAGGTTTGTTTCGGGTTTACCTCTATAAATACCGGTGTTTTCACGAAAATTTGCTCTCTTTTATCATATCTCTGAACCCTAGCAGCCACCCTCTCTCCTCAAAAACCCTAGATCCTTTTCTTATGAGTTTTGAGAGCTTTGTGAAGTAAAATATCGACACGAGGACGAGATCATCGACGTGTGGCAAGGGAAAACGGGTTGTTTACACTTTTGGATTGCTTGCTATTAGTTTCAGAGGCTTGCACACATGATAAGGCAAGATCACTTGCATCCAAACTCATCCCAATAGTTAAATAACTAGTTTAGATGTTTAATTTGCGTTTACATGTCTAAATCTTAACCTGGAGTATTAAAAGAGTAGATTTTTGATGTTAGGCGTAAACAATTGTTAGATCTAATATTTTTCCTTGATGTTTACGTTAAAAATATGATCATGATTATTAGGTTAATATAAATTTTGATTTACCATGTGAAAATCCTTATTTATTTGATTATTTGAGTTCTTCTTGTAAACTAACCATGCAAAACCTAAGGTTATGATATATATTTTCTGCAGAAAACTGTTACACTTATATAATATTTAACTAAGATTTTGAAATAGAAAATAAACTCTAAATTTAACTAAATTAGTGTCAAATGAAATCTATATGAATCTAGTTTCTAGAACAGAAAGACATTCTAAGAAATAGTTTGTATAGAGAAAGATATACTCAATTTACTAATGATATATCCTGCAGAAAACTGTTGCACATGTATAATGTTTAACTGGAAATATGAGATAACAAATGAACTCCAAATTGAACCAAACTAGTGCCAACTAATACCTATATGGTTCTAGTTTCCAAAACAGAAAACTATTCTTAAAAATAGTTTGTCTAGAAAAAGATATACTCAATTTACTAACGATGTATTCTGCAGAAAACCAGATATGCTGATTTGAAATAATTGATATATTACGTGAAGGTTTCTTTGAGTTTTCATGTTAATTAATCATGCTTAAACCCTAGGTTTGTGATATCTAAGTTAGATAAACATTTTTAACTAAATTTTATCTCTGTTCATGCATAGTTTTTATCTTGTGTTGATAGTCACTTTGTTTACATATGAGAAATTGAAGAAATTATTTTATTAGGATGTTAAACCCTAATTTGAAAGATATAATAATTTAATTTAATGATTCAGATAATTCATGTTGCATATGCCAAGTATAAAATCTCGTTTTAACATCATGATATGTACAATTGTCATAAGCCTTGTTTGTGCACGAAGGAATACATGTCTTGGCGGGGTAGTCGACTACTAAGTTTAGTAGTCGGCTACTCATGCTGATTGAGTATAATAAAAATTATGTGTTTACGAGTAATCGACTAATATTCTTAATAGTGGACTACGTCTTGATATATGTTATTACAGATGCGGATGGACTCGGTGTAGTCGACTACTAAGCCTAGTAGTCGACTACTAAGCCGCTGCCTAAATTTGTGTTTTGCATCACGATTAATATTGTAGGTCGTCAAAATTTTATCAGCGATAAGCCACGATTCACCGAGATATCGTTGAGCGAAGTCCTTTGTTTGAAGGCTTAGAGCGAGGGTAGAATCACAAACACAAAGATAAGATCCAACCAAGAGGTTTAGCATCGTGTCCAAGCTCTAAACGCGGAGCTCTCAGCCGCGTCCAAAGCTCCAAGCGCAGAGCTCTCACCAAGGCCCAAAGCTCCAAGCGCAGAGCTCACCGGCCCAAAGCTCCAAGCGCAGAGCTCTCACCAAGGCCCAAAGCTCCAAGCGCAGAGCTCTCACCGCCCAAGCTCTAAACGCGGAGCTCTCACCAAGGCCCAAAGCTCCAAGCGCAGAGCTCTCACCGCCCAAGCTCTAAAATGCGGAGCGCTCACCAAGGCCCAAAGCTCCAAAACGCTGAGCTCTCACCGGCCCAAAGCTCCAAGCGCAGAGCTCTCACCGCCCAAGCTCTAAACGCGGAGCTCTCACCAAGGCCCAAAGCTCCAAGCGCAGAGCTCTCACCGCCCAAGCTCTAAAATGCGGAGCGCTCACCAAGGCCCAAAGCTCCAAGCGCAGAGCTCACCAAGGCCCAAAGCTCCAAAACGCTGAGCCTTTAGCCGCTGTTTAAGCCTAAGACGCTGAGCGCCATGATCATGCTCAAACGCGAATCTCAACCTCGCCAGACGCGAGGGTCATCTAAAAATAAACGCGAAGTCTTGCGCTGCTTCCTATCTCAGAACACGATTTAAACGGTTCCAAAACCGTTTTCCTCGATTTGAGGGCCACGAATCCTCATTCTAAGGGGTCAGTTACACCCCTAAAATACCTATAAAAGGGGGAGAAAGATCTTCGCAAGGGGATCGGAAAAAAAGGGGAGATTAGAGGCTAGAGAGAAAAGATCCGAGGATTGATTCGTTGTGAGGGGGAGAGAGAGCTTGAGCTGTGGTCAACCCTAGCTCTTTTTCTTCTTCATTTTGGCTTGGTTTTCAAACTCGTGCAGAGTTATTAAACTCGTCCTTCGAGTTATCAAACTCATTAGAGTTCTAAAGACTTGCCTCGCAAGTCTTTTTCTACGTAATTCCACGAGCAAGACGGTCGGATCGTCCACGGGATACAAGGATCAAGCTCCTATCGCGCCGTGAAGAACCGGTTTTAAACAAAGGAAGGATCTCCGTTGACCCTTCCTTCTTTTGTAAATCGGGCAACCGATCGAGGAGTTTTGTAATTTCTTTTTACATAAGTCAAAGAGAGAGAGATTGCATTCGAGAGTTGTATTTATTCTTTCTTTAAAATCAATTAGAAGGGATAACATTTATTTTCTGACTTTAATTTTCCTCGCTGAACAAAGATGGCGACTACTGGGACTAGCTTCACGATGAAGAAGTGGTGGCGTAATCCGACGCCAACCTCATTGGGACTACAAGAGAAACTCTCACGGTAGAGTTTGACCAAGCCAAGTATGAAGAATTGCTCTCTTAGGATCCCTTAGCCCTAAAGCTATGCGCCAAGGTCGAAAAGTCTCCAAGGAGATCAAGACACCGTGATCACTGCGGTCACCTAAGGGATATGTCGCCGCTGAATCGATGATTCTCGGCAAAGATTTCCTTTAAGGGAAAAGGACCGGCTTCAACGAAGCAGGTGGAAGATCCTACACCTGAGCCTACACGTAGGATATCAGGTCATAAGAGGCCTAGCGCGACATCGAACCAAGCTGACATAGATGTGGATGCAAAGCCTTTACCTTGTGCTAAGAAGAATGCTGCTCGTCGTAAGAGAAGATCCCTTCGTAGGGCACACCTCCGAGAAAATCAATCTTCGAGGCAACGTGATTTTGGGCCGCTGCTCATGTTACGCAGAGCCACCGCTGAAAACGAGCCTCGCTGGCGCTGCCGTCTAAACAAAGCGCTGGTCCTGTGAACCGCGCTTTCAAATGAACCCCGGATCAGTGCTTAAAACAAAACGCGAAGTCCTGTGACCGTTAAACAAAACGCGAAGTCCTGTGACCGGTTAAACAAAACGCGAGTCCCAAGACCGCGTTTCTCCAATCAAACGCGAATCTGATGTCCGCGTTCCTTCAATTGAACGCAAACCCCAGAGAAGCGTTTCACAAACAAAACGCGACCCCGTGTCCGCGCTCCATGCACTCAAACGCACCTCAAAGGCGCTGCTAAAGCCATTAAACGTGGACTTCGTGCCCACGCTTGTCATGTCCACCCTAACCGACCCTTCAAATGATGAGGGATGTGTTCCACCAAACTACCGATCCGAGTTAACATTCCTCAAGTTTCGACTTGAGAGAATTATTATCAAGAGAGAGACCAACGCAAAGAAGTCGCCATTCGTGTCTGCAGAAGCATTGATTGCAACGGTCCTCTCCGAATGTCAATGTTGTGCACCTGCACCTAGACGATCGGTCTTTGATCGGTTGACTAATCCAGCCCCATCCAAGAGACAAAGGCGATTCCACAGAAGGAAAACCTCAGAGACTGAATATCCCGAGGTTACCATTAATATGGTCGGCAGGGGAACGTCGTTACCTTCCAGTTCAGATGAATCAGAGACTAGTCGCCCTTCGAGCGTTAAGGAAATCTCAGATAAGTTCGAAGGAATTTATCAGCGCACTCGAACACGACGGGGAGTCATACCCCTCATCAATTATCAGAGACTGGCCAGGGGGTTGGAACCTGAAGATGAGCACTCAGCCATTGCAGAGTCTCAGTCTTCCAGCTCATTCATAGAACACGAGAGCATGGTTTATACAACTGAGGGTGCTGAAGATCTCAAGAAGAAGCTTGAAGAATACCAGCGATGACACAGAAGCTATGCGGTCACAAAGAAGAAACCATTAACCAACTTAGAGACATGGTAGCCCAACCGCTGCGATAGGCTCAAGCTCCGTGGTCGGTCCGGTACCTCAACCGAATCGCCGCTAAAGAAAGGTCAATCCGCAGCGTAAGGGAAAGATGGTTGAAACCTCCGATCAAGAAACTCACCGTATAGATTCTTCATCCGAAGGAGAAAGGGGCCGAACGAATCAAATTTTCAATCAGCCAAAATGGATGAATTCGAAGCTCGTCTTAACGCTATCGCTAACAGGAGTGAGCTCCAAGACGAGGGGGTTGTGAGGCCATATCTGCGGGTGGGATGCGGCACCTTACCCTCCAAAGTTTAAGGCCCCTACCGCAAGCCTTCGATGGCACAGTTCGCCGAATCAAGACGCCTATTACTTCAAGTCACGTGACCGCGATGTGATTTCGAACGATGCTATTTTGAGCCGTCTATTTATTGGCACTCTCAAGGGAGTCGCCTTTGAATGGTTCATGAAACTGCCTGCCGGATCTATTCGAAAGTGGGTAGATTTGGAAAGGCTATTTCTAGCTAGATTCTTCGAAGATGACACCGAAGTATCTGTCCCTACCCTCCTCGCCACTAAACAAAAGCCAGGGGAACCGATAAAGGCTTTTGTGGAAAGGTTCCGGAGTGTGGCATTGCGATGCCCAGCAGGGATGATACAAACTACTTTGGTGGAAACCTCAAGATAACCCGCACTCTCTTGGCTCAAATGGGGTTCTGAGAATGTCGTTCATGGAAACAACTAGTGTCCCAAGGGGAACAGGCGGAAGATATTGTCGCTACGAAGTTAAAGCCAAGAAACAGACGACAAGAACAAACAAAGACCGCTGAGGTCAAGACAATGCCCTCGGTCAAGGAGGAAGGACATTCATGCTGCTGATACTAGTGTTCGATCTCCACCCGGCAAAGCGGGCAAGCCATCGAGTCGACCAAGACCGCCTAAGCAATATTCTTTCAAAGAAGAGCACATCGATACTCTATTCCACCGCCATGAAGAATAACAAGTTAAAGCTCCTTAATCAAAGAGACCAAGAAGCCGGAAGGTGGATGACCCCACTATCGCCGATATCATCGGATGTTGGGACACCCGACAAAGAAGTGTTACATTTTCAAAGACATTCTACAAGCATTGGTTGATGCCGAGGTACTCAAGTTGAAACCAGAACAGAAGACTGTGTCTACTAATATGACATCAGTTCAATTCGGGGATTTCTCGCCTGTAATGACTCCTAATGGAGCTGTTCCCATTCCAAAAGGAGAATTACGTTTGAAGAACACCGATCGACACAATCAAGAAGGAAAAGGTTTGGCACCCATCACAATTTCAAGCGGAGAAGTGATGTGGGTCCATCCTGACTTGATTAAAGATCATCAATGGTGAGACATCATCAAAGAAGAAGAAGAACAAAGCGAAAACTTCCAACATGATCACCGCCCATAAACGAAGACGATACTCATTTGGTCCCTCTCACCCACTCGAGAAAGAAGAGATTGTTCCGCGGCTAACCGAGAAGGGGATCCAGGAATAGGTACGAGGTCAGGGAAAACGTGAAAAAGTATGATCAAGGAGCGCAGGAGTCCAGGGAGCCAGTTGAGGAGACAGGGGGTTCTGGCCCTAAAAAGTCAATTGATAAAGGGAAGCCAAAGGAGGTTCGATATAATAAAAACCTTCTACAAGAAGCAGGAACATCAGGAAAACCATTCCACTTCGATGTTTTGGCACAGCTGGCTAACATTCCCGCCAGAATCACCCTTTACGAGCTCTTGAAGTTGTCCAAATCTACAAGAGCAGCTCTAGTGGAGGCTTTAACGGATACAGAGAGCTTCATTACACAAGTTCCTGTAGTCCCAGAAGCTATGGATGAACCCTCTTGTGTCAAATGCTTACACATAATGAAAGGTCTGCCTTGCATATCATTCACACAAGAAGATATGCAAATCAATCATAAACATGACAGGCCCTTGTACTACACAGGATACATGGGATCTTCAGAGATCAGTCGTGTCCAAGTAGATCCAGGATCTGCACTTAGCATAATGCCGTACAGGGTCATGCAAGTTCTGGGAATCCCGTACCACCGGTTGAATTCCACTCAGACGACTATCTTTGGCTTCAATGCCAACAGCACACGACCTTTGGGAAAAATTAAGCTCAAATGTCAAATTGGGGATCTCAAGTCAGAAGTAACCTGCTACATTATAGATGCCGACACATCCTACAATCTGCTATTGGGACGACCCTGGATTCATGCGAATCGGATTGTCCCATCAACCCTTCATCAGGTAATGAAATATGTCAATGAAGAGGGGGAGGTCAAGACCCTGATAGCTGAGAAACATCCTTTCAAAGGAGTAGAGAGTTATCACACTGATTCGGTCTTTTACCTTGGCGCCCCGGAGCCTGAATCGCCGAGAATGTTTCAAGGACAACAGAACGGCAGATGCCGAACCTGAACCTGAAGAAGAGTGTCCATGGGAATTGCATGTAGTGAGCTCTAATAAGCTTAATAATGAGGAAGATGTACTGAGTGAAGGCGAATGGTACATTAATGAAAATTTCAATTTGGCTTACTTGTCTGATGTTTCATCTGAAGAAATAGATAAAGATACAGGATTGGAGCCATGGCATGCACTATATGACGAGAGATCACTAGATTTGTCACTCAAAACGTCCCTCTCCACCTCCGGGAGGATGGAGGACGTGAGGAAGGCATTCTTTATGGTCCCGTCCAAAAAGAAGGGTCAGAAACCAATTTATTTTGGTAAAGTGGACCCTGAAGTTATCAAACCAGAGAGTTCAGAAGAAAGCGAGGCAACTCCTCAATTTCATCATTACGAACTTAAGGCTCGTCACATAATGAAGAGTATGGGCTACAATTTCGATAGTCCAAAAGGGTTAAATTTCGGGAAAGGGAGGCGAACCCTGATTCAACACCTTGTCCCTGAAGGTAAATCCCAAGATTATTACCACAAAACCCGGCGGGGGTTAGGGTACTTGTCGACACCATCCCCTTCAGAAGACGAAGCAGGACAATGCTCTGGCAAGGACCATTCATCTGGAACGTCACCATGGGATTCGGCGTAAGTGTAGGATCAATTTTCGCAAGTATGTCAGTGAACATGACCTCAGTCAGTCATCCAAGTGATGACGAAGATGACAACTCGATTCAGGCACTGATAGTGACCCTTGGATTAAACGTCTTGATGTTCTATGGGATATGTGCTTCGAGCAACGAGAGCCGCCCACTGAAGATAAGGTGATCCAAATAAATATGGGGGATGAGACCAATCCCAAACCAATCTTCGTAAGCAAAAGCTTGTCGCGAAATGAGAAAGAAGAACTAGTGTCCTCGTCCGAGAGTATGTTGACGCCTTCGCATGGAATTATGAAGACATGCGGTCTTGATCTTGAGGTAGCCATGCACCGCCTCAATATCGACCCGAACGCGAAACCTGTTAAGCAACAGCAACGCAGGTTCCGTCCGGAGGTTATGGAGGCAATTGTAGTAGAAATCCAAAAGCTCATTGATGCAGGTTTCATCAGAGAGGAACAACACCCGGATTGGGTAGCCAATATCGTTATTGTACCCAAGAAGAATGGAAAGATCCGAATATGCATTGATTTTCGTGATCTGAACGAGGCATGTCTGAAAGATGAATTTCCACTCCCCATCACCGATGTCATGATTGATAACACATGTGGATATGAGAGAATGTCTTTCATGGACGGATTTTCAGGATATAATCAAATCAAAATGTATCCTGAAGACGCAAAGCATACGGCCTTTAGAACACCGTTGGGGGTGTTCTGCTATACCGTAATGCCGTTTGGGTTGAAGAACGCCGAGCAACTTACCAACGAAAGCAATGAATACTATTTTTCATCAACATCTACGTAAGAAGATCGAATGTTACGTAGATGACATTGTGGTAAAAAGTCGCAAGAAGGAAGATCACTTATCAGACTTGAAGACCATGTTCGACATCATGAGAACACATCAACTGAAGATGAACCCCACAAAATCCTTCCTAGGGGTGTCGATGGTAAATTCACGGGATTCATAGTTACATCACAAGGAATTTCGCCGATCTCGAAAAGTGCCGCCATCCGTGAAATGTCGCCACCAAAGACCATTAAAGAGCTCGAGGCACGCAAGGTAGGTTAGCGATATCCAAGATTCATATCAAATCTTTGGGCGGTGCCAACCCTTTTCCAAATTAATGAAGAAAGGAGTTTCGCTCAGATGGGATGAAGGTTGCCAAAAGGCATTCGAAGAAATCAAAACCTATCTTACACAACCACCAGTCCTCGTGGCCCCGGTATCGGGAAAACCCTTCCTTTTATATGTGAGAGCCATGGACCATTCACTTGGAGCCTTGCTAGCTCAGAACGATGACCAAGGACATGAACAAGCAATTTATTATCTCAAATGACCATGATGGGAGCCGAACACGATACGTACCGCTGGAAAAGGAATGCTTAGCCTTGATGTTTGCCATCCAGAAAACCCGACATTATTTGGTTGGGCAAACAATACATGTCATTTCCAGAGTAAATCCTCTGAGAGTGCTCATGACTAAGCCTTCTTCATCAATTCGCTTAGCCAAATGGGCTTATACTTCTCTCACAATATGATATGAAGTTTATGCCCCGTATATTATTAAGGGACAGTCGCGGCGATTTCTTAGCGTAACATCCGTCCCCGACTCTTCCAAACTATAATAAGGTATACCGATGAAATCACCAAGCTTACATGACTCAAGGAGATACTCAAGTATGGAAGTTATTCTTTGATGGAGCCTCTAGGCGAATCGGATGGAGGAATTGCACTGTATGGGGTTGTACTTGTTTCCCCAAATAGTCTTGTGATCCCAAGGGGTTTTCCTTAGTCGAGCCATGCACTAATAACGAGCGAATATAACGCTTTATTACTAGGAATGCAAATGTCAAGAAATCAACATTCAATACCTCGAAGCTTATGGTGATTCCCACCATCGTGAATCAGGTTCGAGGAGAGTATGAAGTGCGCAATGAAGACTTAATCCCGTATCACTCGGCGGTTCTAGAATTAGCACGAAAGTTCGAAGGCTTTTTCATAGAGTATATTCCACGAGCCCGGAACGCCTACGCAGATGCCTTGGCCTCGTTAGCCACATCACTAGCATTACCTCCAAAAGCCCAGACAATAATATTTGTCGCAGGGCGTGAGTTGTACTTTCCTGAACTCATCACAAAAGGAGATCTAGAAGGACCAACAGAAGGGACCGTTTGTGAAACTTCCATTGGGCTCGAACCAAGGGATTGGCGATTCCCTTATATAGATTACGTCCTGTATGGAATCCTACCGGATGACCCCAAAGAAGCAGCCGCCATTAAACGGAAAGCCCTTCGTTTCTATTATGATGTAACTTCCCAGACTTTGTATCGTAAGTCGCATGACGGAATTCTACTCACGCTTTCCGAAGGAGGCAAGAGATGCCTTAAAAGAGGCCCATGACTAATGTGTGGAGCCCACCAACCGTGGAGCAAGTTGGGAGATCGCCACGAGAATAGGTTATTATTGGCCAAAGATGTTTGAAGATGCCGTGGATTACGCTTAAACGATGTCATGCGTGCCAAATTCATGGTGATTTCGGCCCATCGTGCACCGAAATCTACACCCAACATCTTCTTCGTGGCCATTTGAAATGTGGGAATGGATATTGTCGGGCCTATCTCCAACGCCCAAAGGACATCGATTCATCTTAGCCGTGAATCGACATTTTCTAAATGGGCGGAAGTCGTTCGCTAAAAGAAGTTAAAACTTCAAACGTGATCAAGTTCATTAAGCATCACGCCCTCTATCGCCATGCATGCACGGATAGTCCATGACAACGGTGCACAATTCATTAGCTATGGATTCGAGAGATTTTGCAATAAGTTCAGATCCAAAGTGTTAAGGCCGACGCATATTATCCCCGACCAATGGTCTAGCGGAAGCTTTCAACAAGACCATTGTGAAACTTCTAAAAGTTCGCCTCTAAAAGTCGACGGATTGGGATGAGAAGTTGGGCAATTGTTTATGGGCTTATCGCGACGACGGTGAGAACCCCAACAAAAGCTACTCCCTTTTCTTTGGTGTACCGGATCAGTCGCTTTTACCATTGGAGATTCAAATTCTTCCTAAGAGTCGCCTCGCGAATCGAATGACGGATGAAGAGCAACATCAACTACGCCACAGGAGCTAGAAATGTTAGGCGACAAGCGACTTCGAAGCTCAACAACAAATCGAACTATACCAAGCTCGGATTTCTAAAGCCTACAACAAGAAGGTTAAGGGAAGGATCTTCAAGAGAGGCGATCTTGTCTTAATCAGTCACGACCTATGGTCATGACACATAAGACTAAAGGGAAATTCAATCCCAAATGGGAAGGACCTTTCAGAGTCGACCGCCTATTCTAACGAGCTTATCGACTTATCGATTTGAAAGGTGACATTCTCATGATGCCAATTAACGGAAGTTTCTCAAGAAATATTACCCGTAAGCGGTTAGATCCCCGCCTTTTTTTAACTAAGCTTAAGAGAAGGAACTGAACGCGCTTAGGCTGGGGGTTGATTTATTGGAATGGATTTCATTCATTTCGAATCTTGAACGATCATTTATGCTATGTTAACATTATACCTCTGGCATTTGTAATTGTTTTCATTATTATAAATCAAATATTGTGCATAAAGGAGAAACAAAAGTATCACTTCATTTTTTTAATAACAAAACAAAAGGTGATACAGATTTAATGCTAGAAAGATTCTGGGCCCATCAAGTGAATAACTCAGAAGTCGTGACTTAAGCTCATAAGCTTTTGTTCATGCACGCGACTTTTTGCAACTTCTCCCGAATTGAGTTTCCACGCAGTTCTCCTTTTCATAACTTCTGTGGAGTTCGGGCTAAGGTTATCAAGAATCTCAAAGACTCGACGACGAAGTCCCTCTCGCGGGCTTTTGTTCCCGAAGTCGCTTGAGCCCTTTTGCGAAGTTAACTCGCCTCCAATTGGGCAATAGACTCTGAATGGCGATCCACGAAGTGGCGATTTAGTCAACTCAAGTTGGGATTGATCATCTTTGTTCTTGCAAGTTGGCAACCCGCTTCTTTCGACAAACTCGCTTGAAGGGTTCCTGTTGAGATATTTCCTCGGCTTGGCTAATAAGAGACTTGGTTATCTCCGCTTCTACGCCAACCTCGCGGAAAGCACTCGAAGGCCCGCAAGTCCGCCTCCAAACGAAACTTTGCAAAGACAATGATGGAAACAAATGGCCGCATGACCGCTTAAGGTAGCCCAGATGTTTCATTATATGAGGCCTATAGACTTCAAAGGAGCCACGACCGCCCATAACAAAGTCACCAAGACGCCAAGATCCTCGCAGTCGGTTTATATCAGACTCCGCATAGATATCACGTGGAATACGTGTAGTTTCGTCAACCACCATGTCCGATAATTGGGGGAAATACCCGGGGTGAAGGAACCGGTGTGACGAGCGATTTCCCCTCTTCTTCTTCATGCAATGCAGGAGCGGATCTGATAGCTCCTTGCATAAGCTTGCCTGGCGAGAGGATGACCTCGCCGCTATTCGCTGACGAGCCCTCTTCTCAGATAATAAGCTTTTCCGAGTGAAAATCCTTTTCCCTGCTGCTCTCTCCGAAGGAGCTTCCACCTCCGGGGTATCCCGTTGAATTTGGCCAACTTTGAGTGCTTCCTGCTCGCAAATTAAATACTCGTCAAATCCTCTAAGGCGCGTCCTACCCGAATTTCTTTTCGATTCGTACACTTCCCTAATATCCTTCAAGCAGGAAGTGTATACGTCATATTCGGGGAGCTTCGAAACTTCACGATACCAGTTGCAAAACCCAAGAACGGTATGGCCGCTGGGCGTGGGAGAAGGTAGCACAAATACTGCACTGGAGCCTCCGGCCATCCAGTTATACCAGGCTCGAGCTCCTTCATACAAATTCCCAACGATAGCCAACTTGGGGTTAGGGTTCCCAACATATAGTTGGTCATACCCAAATTGTCGAGCAAACCGGCTAGGCAAGTAAGGCTCGATGATACACCGGTCACCTAAGCGGAAAACTAAATACCCAGGCCTGATGGTGATGAGCCACCAGAAGATGCCCTCCGGCAATGAGGTAAAATTACCAGGTGCCACATCCATGAAAATTTGGCGTCGCTCTTCCACTCCACCAAAATCAGAAGAACAGCAAAAGACTTGATAATTATTCCCCCTCAGCAAAATCTGTCGAGTTGGGACTATGTACCAATGTGCCCATTTGGCCGACTCAAGCCGTTGTATAAAAGGAACGAAGAAGAGTGGGCATCACTAACCCCATCATTAATGAGGGCGGCATGATAAACCAGCCACCAAATAGGAATATGGCACCAAGACGCCGGGCCGAGGAGTTTTCAATCGCTATCTTCCTCGACCCAACTTTTCTTACATCCAAGAATTCGGTCACCCCGTAGTCGTATTGCATGCAACTTACCATAGTTGAAAGAAGACTGATCGGCCTTCCATGAGCCAAAAGAACTGCGGGATATACCACTTGGACCAGGATAGACTCGATGGGTTTGGAAGGAACCACACAACGCTTCACCAAATCATCGTAAACCCTACTAGCAATGCCGTGATCGTAGATAGGAATCTCCGCCAGCGGAAACTCTCAAATTATGCATCAGAGGGAAGACATCTTCCACAAGGCTGATGTATTGAGCAAGGAAAACTTTGAAGAGCTCACCGGTAGACGAATCACCGGCGCACTCTTATTATGCAGATTATGAAATAAATATTCAGCCCAAGACGCCTGCTTAACGCCGCCTGACCGCAATCCAGTCTCTTGCACACAGATATGAAAGTGACACATCACTTCCCAGAAGGTAGCATAGACATCTGGATTCTCCCTCCGCAAAATAGAAAGTTCAGCGGTGCTAGGAACATACTCCTCATAATGCTCACCAAATGGTAAACCCGACATCGCATACATCTCTTGGAGAGCAAAACCTAACTCCCCAACGGGAGTGAAAAAAGTACAAGTATCAGGATTATATTTCTCCAAGATGGCAAAGAAACTATAGGAGTTCTGGATGACACCGATACGCGTGGCTCTCACTGGAATCTCTAACCCGGATAAGGTGAGTGGCACTCGCAATTCATTGATAACAAAGTCCACCATACGGACCCACCATCCGTCGTCAGGAGAATACACCCACCCAGGAGTTCTAAATTCTTGGGCAACAAATTCGCCCTGGGCAGCGATGAATCGGCGAATAAAAGTACTTGCCGGAGTAGCCCTCTCTTGATTGGGACTTATGCTATGAAACTCGCCTGGTCTTAGGCCCGTCACCTTATGGTCACTCCCCAAAGGATGAACCACACGGTGAGTCAGAACCCCAACCGGCACCTTATCCCTTTCCTCGACTAGGTCCCAATCCAAACGCCGCAGCAGGAGACGCTTTGAAAGTAAGAAAGCGGATGCATCCGCTTCATGTTAGGAAGGAAAAGAAGCGCCGCTAGCTTGATGCAAAGATCTTAGATTCCTCGCCGCAGTCCATGTTATCATCCGCCTCGATACGATCTCCGAAGAAGAACGCTGGCTTCTCGAGTAAGTCATGACCTCCTGAAGCCACAAAATCCATATCTGTTATAATGGCCCTAAAGGTGGAAGGTTCAGCTCGATGGATCATCATCGTTCTTTCCACACAATTGTCCCGAGTCAGTGGAAGCTCCCGGCGAAGACCTGAAGCCACATTGTGGTCCATCCAACCCGAAAACCGGCGATATCTACGGAAAGCGCCCCATCGCGATAGAGAACTGCAGACAAGATAAAAACGTCAAAAAGGAAAGTTACAAGAAAGCCTAAGGCGGCCCAAGATGAAAATGCAAGGGTGGTCAGCCCCGCGTTCTAATTGTAAGACGCGAGGGTCAGCCCCGCGTTCTAATGGTAAGACGCGAGAGTCAGCCCCGCGTTTTAGCTATAAAACGCGAGGGATAGCCCCGCGTTCCAAGCATTAAACGCAAAGAACAACTATGCGTTCCAAGTACAGAAACGCGGAGGTAACCCCCGCATCCTAAATTCGAGACGCAAGAGTTAGCCCCGCGTCTCCATCGTCAACACCAACTCCGCGTTCGAAACGCAGAGTTCAATTTTGAGTCGGAACCCATTAAAATAAACTCAAGACCCTGATATACCTCGATGCGAGGAGGTTTGAGGCGGCGGCAGCGCCGTCGAAACCGATGGGTCACTCGAGATCTCGGCCGGCGTTGGGCTTGGAGTCGTTTGAACAACGCACTGGATCTTGTGGACAGTTTTCCTTGGAGCCATTGAAGAAATCTGGCTAACTGAAGACGGGGAAGGACCCAAGAAGAATTTCGACAGCACGAAATCTCTTGAAACCACGAAGGAGATAAAAAAAATTTTTTTTTTGATTTTTACCCGTGGTAAAATTTTCAAATTTTACCCAAGGGGGTTATTTATACGAGGACTAAGGAGAAGATCTCCACTTAAGATTCTCCAATCACCTCAGTTAAGGCGGTTAAACACAACCACTTCAGATAAGGCGGTTCAGCTTTCCAAAACGCGAGATTCACCTCCGCGTTCTATTTCCAAACGCGAGATTCACCTCCGCGTTCTATTTCCAAGCGCGAGATTCACCTCCGCGTTTTATCTCCAAATGAGAGACTTGCCTCCGCGTTCAATCCCTAAACGCGAAACACACCTATGCGTTTCAGGCCCCAGACGCGAAGATCACCTCCGCGTTCTATTTCCAAACGCGAGATTCACCTCCGCGTTCTATTTCCAAGCGCGAGATTCACCTCCGCGTTTTATCTCCAAATGAGAGACTTGCCTCCGCGTTCAATCCCTAAACGCGAAACACACCTATGCGTTTCAAGCCCCAGACGCGAAGATCACCTCCGCGTTCTAAAGCCATAACGCGAGGCTCACTCAAGCATTCCAAATTTCAAACGTAGGGCTTAAACCCTGCGTTCTAAGTCTAACACTTAGCCAACTTTTAGACCTTAGCCTAATAAGCGCCAAGCAACCAGCCTATCAGTCCTCTTCAACGAGATAATAGGTCCTCAAATTTGCTTAAATCGCAACTAATCTATCAATCCTCTTTAATAGAATGATGAATTCACAAATCTGATTAAACCATAATTAGCTTATCAATCGACTCAGCTCGATAGGACGACAAGCCTAGAAAGCCTTGTTCACAACACAAGCCTAAAACCTTGTTCACAACACAAGCCTAAAGCCTTGTTCACAACACAAGCCCAGAACCTTGTTCACAACACAAGCCTAAAGCCTTGTTCACAACACAAGCCCAGAACCTTGTTCACAACACAAGCCTAACAAGCCTTGTTTACAACACAAGCCTAACAAACCTTGTTCACAACACAAACCCTGAAGCCTTGCTCAAACCATAAGCCCCAGGTCTAAGTAAAGGTAAGTCTAAAAAAATATATATATATATATATAATATATGCAACCGGGTGGTCTATTCCCGCAATAAAAGACAAAGTCTACGTATTCAACGTCGTAGCAGTTAGTCTAGAAGAGTTTAATTCTTTTAGCACAACGTCTTGTGTAGAACGGATTTAAATAATCTACATGCTAGCCCAACTCAAACGGTAGTTGGTAAAGGCTCATCAAACCCGTTGAGGGCTGGGGGTTGGCCAATAACCCTAAAGCCGACGCCTAACACGCTGTCGGAGGTCTCGCCCGTAAAAGAGTACCAAGCCTACGTATTCAACATCGTAGCATTAAGTCTAAGAGAGTTTCATTCTTTTAGCTCAACGTTACGTGCGGAACGGATTTAGACAATCCGCACGCTAGCCCGATTCAAACGGTAATCGGTAAAGGTTCATCAAATCCGTTGACGGCTGAGGGTTTGCCAAAAATCCTATAAGTATTATGGTGGGCGTAAGAAATCATAATGAAAGAGCAAATTGGGGTCACTTTTATTCAAATCCCTAAAAAGACGATACAAAAGAGTGCCATTCGAAAAAAAAGAAGGAAAAGAAAGTTCGGAGTTAACACAAGATTAAGCCTATGATCCTCTAAGCGTGATGGACGCAAGCTGGGACTTGGCTTTAGCGACTTCTTCCTCATGAGCGGCCCGCACCATTGCTGTGGCTTCATTCCTTAATCCCTCTTTATCTGGCGCAGCTGTGGTAACGCCTCTTCTAAGCTCCTCAAGAGCCTGCAATTCCTCACGATAATCATTGTATGTTTCTACACTTTTACGGGTGAGGTCTTTCACATCAGCTTCCTCTTGAGCCAGCTTGGCCTTCTGTTGAACCAACTCCGCTTGGAGTTGAGCAATGGTTTCCTCAGTGATAGTAACTGATTCGCGAGTGGCCTGCATAATGGAGGTAGTGGAAGTCAACTCATGTTGCCAGTGATCCCACTGAGTTTTCAGAGATGCAACTTGTGTTTCTTTCTCGTTCAAATTCTTCTGGGCAGCTTCATATTGATGCAGCGCTTGGGCATAGACGTTAGCAAGGGTTAATTCAATCCGAGCCTCCAGGTCAGCACGATTCAATTCCTCAAAGCTCTGCAAGCTCTCTTCCAGACGAGATATCTCGTCGGTACAACGTTGAATGCATTCGCGTCCTTCGATACCGATGTTGTTCAAATAGTTCATTAAGATAGGCTTGAAAGCTGCAAAAGTGCTCTTTCCAGCGACAATGATCCTCGCGGCATCCTGCATCTCCGATTCCAAATGACCGATGTATCTCTGAAGCAAATTGGGCACGACGGCCGATTCCATGGAAACTGCAGGGGATAACACCAGCTCATGCTGAATCACGAGGCCCTGAGAAGGGGTTATAGGTGATGGTATTTGAGCAGGAGGGGAAGTACTAGCATCCTTCCCAGTCCTAAGAGAAATCCTAAGAGGGGCTGATCTTATCGGAGGAGAAGTTGCTGCTGCTGAAACTTCTGGAACAGACTCAGGAATGGAAGCTGATGTTGGCGCAGTCTCTTGGGCCACTGCTGCCGCAACCTCTGGATTTGCCCTTACCGGCGAGCCTACAGAAATAATTTTTGTCAAAAGAAAAAAAAAACGTATGAAACAACTATCAAGATTCAAAACAAACAATGTTTACCCGAAGGGGAAATAACTATAGGAACCGGTGCCTTATCAGAAGTGACAGCTGGGAGGTCGTCAAAAAGTCCATCGCACTCTGCGGAATACCCATACGACACCTCTTCCTCATCATCTCCTGAAGGATGGGGGGAACTCATGGCCGCGGCCGGCTTAGGAAATAGACCAGTTGTGGGGCTAGGCATAAGCACCGAAGAAGCAGGAGATGAATATCTTGCAGGTACAGAAGCTTCGACCCTTTCCGCTGGAGCCTCCTCTTCGGTCACTTTGGGAGCAGCACCAGAAGTCTGGCCTGGAATTATCATATCGAGAGCTTCGACAATTGGAATAGACTCGCATCTTCAATGGCGATTCATCTCCACCTTCTTCCTCCAAAGATCGGTGAGAAAGAGAACCCTTAAGGCTGGCCCAATTGAGCGAAGACCCGTTGGTGGGAAATCCCTACAACCGACGACTCTCGTGTTCTTCTTCGCCCACCGAAAGTCTTGGAGGAGCCGCCTAAACGCTGCCTTTGCATTAGTTTGATCCCCGCCAGAGCCGGAGGTTTGTGGTGATCGCCGGCGAACCCGCTTCTTGTGGCGGCGCATCTTTTGGACATTGGCGTTTGCTGCAGCCCTTTCCTCACGAAGTCTCACCGAGTGGGCCCAGAGGCCCACTGCGGTAGCTTCAGCTTTTCCCTCAAGACTGCCTTCACAAGCTAAATATTCTTCAACCCTCTCACACGGGTGCTTTGAATGCCTCTTTGCTTCATACATCTTTCTCGATCTCTTTTAAACAAGATGAGTTCACCGGTATTCGTGAACTGGGAAGCGATTGATACCGCTGCGTAAACCCATAGTCGTGATAACTATTGGGCGCCTTGTGAGGAAGTGTAAATTTGGCCCCTGCATCACCACGTATCAATACTGTGCCCTAGCACCTTCATATAAGTTCCCAATGAGCAAGATGAGGGTTAGGGTTTCCAACGCATGCTTGGTCGTGAGCCAAACCGTTTAGCAAATCGGAAAGGCGATAAGGTTCGATGTAACATTTCCCACCTTGGCGGAAGATTAAGTAGCCAGGTCTAATGTTGATCAGCCAACGAAAGACACCCCGTTCGGTTGGGTGAAGGAATTGGAGCCTTTAGTATCCTGATACATCTCCCCATATCCACCTCCCTCAAAATCGTGAAAACATCCAAAATGTGGTAGTTGAGATCCTTTGATAAAATTTGCGGACCATGACCATGTACCAACCCTCCCATCGAGATGGCCATAACCGCTGAACCCATGGAACTAAAGAGTCGCCAATAGCGCGCAGACATCAAAGAGGGCAATGCAAAACAAACCGAGGCTACCAAATAGGTATACTGAAAGGCACTCGCGGGTTAGGAAATTTCGTAGTCTTCTTCTCCAAGCACTAACCGCTTTGACTCGAGTGAAATCATGACATAATTCCTCAAGCCGCCTCTAAAACCACACGCCATCGCAGAAAGAAGGTTGAGTGGTCTTCCATGAGCTAAAGAAGCTGGCGGGTAAACAACCTCGGCAAAGAAGAGAGTCAATAGGCCGAGGGCACCACACACCGCCTACCATAACATTAAGAAGCCGCAAACAAAGCAACATCGGAAATAGGAGTCAAAGTTTGGTAATGAAAACTCTCAAACTCTGTGAATGGCGGGAAAATGTCCTCTTGAGCTTCATTTGTATAATGAGAGGAAGCATTCCCAATGAGATCTCTAACTTCGTCAGGAGAGCTCGCAGCAAGGCGAACAACGTCAGTATCCTTGCTATGCAAATTTTTGAATAAATAGTCAGCCCAAGACGCCTGCTTGACTCCGCCTCCACGTAACCCTGTTAGCTGGGCACAAGTTTGGAAGTGGCACATCAACTCCCAAAAAGTATCGTAGATGTCGGAATTGGCCGCTCTCAAGATGGCCAACTCTTCAGCTCCGGGAATGAACTCCTCATATGGCAGCTCCCCAAAAGGCAAGCCCGAGACTTCGTACATCTCGTGAAGAGCGAAACCTAGTTCTCCGACGGGCGTAAAGAATGTACAAGTCTCCGGGTTATACTTCTAGCATAGCAAAAGGTTATAAGGGTTACGGCGATGCCATATCGCATAGCCACGACCGGATTACCCAGACCCGAAAGAGTCAATAAGTCTCGTAGCTCGTCCATGACAAAGTTCACAAGACGGGTCCACCACATTCCGTCAGTTGAGTGTACCCATCCTGGGGCTCTGAAGTCTTGAGCAGGAAATTCCCCTTCTGACTATAAATCTGCGAGCAAAATCTTTGGCGGGAGTGGGCACCTCGGCATTTGGATATTCTCGAGTGACCAACCCCGCCTTAAAGCCGTCACTTGTCGATGGCCCGCAGGGCGACACCTTGATGAGTCAACATCCCAAGCGATACCCCACCTTGATTCTTGACAAGGTCCCAATCCATATGCCGGGGGATAGAAGCACACTGCAGATAAGAGAGTGGGTACATGCGCTCCATGTTAGGAAGGAAGAGGAGTCGGTCACCAACTTTTAGCAGCATTTTGTAGTCCCCATCATAAAAGATTTTGGCGTCAAGTTCCACGGGGTCTCCAAAGAGGAAGGCGGGCTTCTTGAGAGGCTTTCGGTCCAGCGTCTCTATTTTGAGATCCGTGACAATGGCCCTAACTCCTGATGAACTAGCCTCAGTGACAAACTTTAGTCGATCTTCATCTTTGTCTTGAACGATGGGAAGCCTTTGGCGCAGACTGAAGTTAACCTCGGGATCATCACCTCCTTCATGGCCAAAGTGGCTGTTAAAAGTGAGAGCATCACTTGAATAGCGCACTGCACATGAGAATGAAAGTCAGTTATTACGGAGGAAAATGAACGCGAGGGTAATAAAGTAAAAACCTAGACGCAAGGGTTATCCCCGCGTTTTAAGTATAAAACGCGGAGGCCAACTTCGTATGCCAACGTCAAAACGCTGGTGTCAACTCCGCTTCATTGCCGTAACGCAGTGTCAACCCGTGTTCCATTGCCAAAACGCTGGTGTCAACTCCGCTTCATTGCCAAAACGCTGGTGTCAACTCCGCTTCATTGCCAAAACGCTGGTGTCAACTCCGCTTCATTGCCAAAACGCGTGTCAACTCCGCGTTTCATTGCCAAAACGCGGATATCGATCCCGCTCCATTTCCAAAACGCTGAAGCCGCCATCGTTTCCGTTGCTTCACGAAGAGAAAAACTTGACGAAGCAAGTTATGGCCAAAAGTCGAAACTTACCACTGATCAAAGGGGTGTGAGAGGCTGTAGGGGCTCGAACTGAGGCGCCGCCGGCAGTCCCAGCGGCCGGCGTGCTCGAGGAACCAGGAGCAGTCTTCTTGGACTTGACTGTCGATCTCTTGGGAGACATTCTCGTCGAGAAGAAGCTGAAAAAAGCTTGTGAAATGATCTGAGATTGGAGATGATCACCGGAGAAAGAAGGAATACAATTTCCTTGAGAAAAAAAAGTTTGTAAGGCTTTCGATTTGACCCATGGGTCTATTTATAAGGCCGCCAACCCATCAAATCTCCACGAGATTTTAGGCAAAGAATCCCACCGAGATCCCGTCTCTTAACCAAATCGGTTCGACTTCAACCCCGCGTCGAAACTCCAAAACGCGGACCTCATCGCCGCGTCTTAACTCTAAAACGCGAACCTCATCATCGCGTCCAAACTCTAAAACGCGGATCTTATCGTCACGCTCAAAAATAAAGCGAGATCACCCCCACGCTTCAAGAGGGTATTACGGCTTCAAGCTCCAAAGTTGAGCACAACTTCTTCAAGACAAAGTGAAGGGCAATACCTCCTCAAGATCAAACAAAGGAGAAGTCCAAAGTGTTCCAAAAGCTCGTCCTACCAACCGCAAGCTTTCAAAACTTTGGAGGGGTTCTCAGAAGTCAAAAATTTTATCACCGATAAGCCACGATTCACCGAGATATCGTTGAACTAAGTCACCGCTTGAAGGCTTCGAGGAAACAGGTAGAATCACAAACACAAAGATAAGATCCAACCAAGAGGTTTAGCATCGCGGTCCAAGCTCTAAAACGCTGGAGCTCTTAGCCGCTCAAGCTCTAAACGCTGAGCTCTCACCAAGGCCCAAAGCTCCAAGCGCAGAGCTCTCACCGCCCAAAGCTCCAAGCGCAGAGCTCTCACCAAGGCCCAAACTCTAAAACGCTGAGCTGCTCACCGGCCCAAAGCTCCAAAACGCGGAGCTCTCACCGGCCCAAAGCTCCAAGCGCAGAGCTCTCACCGGCCCAAACTCTAAAACGCTGAGCTCTCACCAAGGCCCAAAGCTCCAAAACGCGGAGCTCTCACCGCCCAAGCTCTAAACGCTGAGCTCTCAACCGCGCCTGTTCTAAAACACGGAGCTCTCACCAAGGCCCAAAGCTCCAAGCGCAGAGCTCTCACCGCCCAAAGCTCCAAAACGCGGAGCTCTCACCGCCCAAAGCTCCAAGCGCAGAGCTCTCACCGGCCCAAAGCTCCAAAACGCGGAGCCTTTAGTCAGTTTAAGCCCAAGACGCGGAGCGTCATGATCATGCTCAAACGCAAATCTCAACCCTCGCCAGAGACGCGAGGGTCATCTAAAAATAAAACGCGAGTCTTGCGCGTTTCCTATCTGTAAACACGATTTAAACGGTTCCAAAACCGTTTTCCTCGATTTGAGGGCCACGAATCCTCATTCTAAGGGGTCAGTTACACCCCTAAAATACCTATAAAAGGGGGAGAAAGATCTTCAGCAGGGGGATCGGGAAAAAAAAAGGGAGATTAGAGGCTAGAGAGAAAAGATCCAGAGGATTGATTCGTTGTGAGGGAGAGAGAGCTTGAGCTGTGGTCAACCCTAGCTCTTTTTCTTCTTCATTTTGGCTTGGTTTTCAAACTCGTGCAGAGTTATTAAACTCGTCCTTCGAGTTATCAAACTCATTAGAGTTCTAAAGACTTGCCTCGCAAGTCTTTTTCTACGTAATTCCACGAGCAAGACGGTCGGATCGTCCACGGGATACAAGGATCAAGCTCCTATCGCCGCCGTGAAGAACCCAGTTTTAAACAAAAGGAAGGATCTCCGTTGACCCTTCCTTCTTTTGTAAATCGGGCAACCGATCGAGGAGTTTTGTAATTTCTTTTTACATAAGTCAAAGAGAGAGAGATTGCATTCGAGAGTTGTATTTATTCTTTCTTTAAAATCAATTAGAAGGGATAACATTTATTTTCTGACTTTAATTTTCCTCATGAACAAATATATGTTTCGGGTTTGAGCCGCGACTTTTTATACTAATTTCATGAATGGTGTAGTAGCACATACATGGGTATCTTGAAAGGAATTATGGTGGATTTTAACCCGATTACTTTGACAAAGAGTTTAGTACATACTTTACACACATGTTTGGATATCGCTGATGAGCTCGATTCGATTACTACATGAGGTAGTGCGTCGATATTCCATAATGCATGTGCCATTGAGTCGACTTTGGATGCTTTATCTAGCGGTCCGTCCAAGACGAGGGTGCGATGAGGCTTGTGAGCCATACTTTTAGGATACCTATATGGTAGGCGTCCGTACTCATGTTACGACCGAGATCACGATGAGACTAATGAGCCGCGGTATCGACGATACCTATAGGGTAGTCCGCTGCACATGATAAGATTAAGTATTAGAATCTTGCATGGAGTTGCATCGAGATAGTTAAATGATAGCCTGAGTCGTTGGCGGATGCCAGTTATGTTTTTGACTCACTGCTGAAATATATGACCCAGAGTACTTTGTATTTGAAAGTACACGGGATTTGCACCGGTATTCATTCTATCTCCCCAGTGACAGTGAAAGATATTACGAATACGATATGTTGATGTCTTTACTTTCTTTTACTGCTTTTCTTTATTTCTTAGGTTGGGATCAATGATTAGCTGTTCACAATTTGAGACATGTGGTATATACATGAGGGTTTCCTTGTTTGGATTATTTCGCTCGACATACCGGTCTCGTGTTGTGGATTTCTAATTGTTGATTTTATTTAGATTATTTATCTTTAGTTCGGTATTAATGTTTAGATGTTTACGATTCGGGACATATGGTATATACATAAGGGTTTCCTTATTTGGATTATTTCGCTCGACATACTACGCCTCGTGCAGTGTGTCTAAATATTAATTCCATTAGATCTGGGGAAAAATGATCTAGGTAGACTATGCTTAATAGATAGAGCACGCTCCATCTAGCGACCTTTCCCACAGGGCGGATGGAGGTGATCTTGCTATAGCCTCGACTCTTGTTGTTGTTCTTTTGTTTTAAATTTTTCAGCTCAAAGTTTCGAGAGACGTAGGGTGACGGAGTTCTAGCATAGTCGCCGTCACATGATTTTATCATTTGAGGCTCCAATGTAGTTTTGTATTTTCATTCGGACATTAGAGAGTTTTGTTTTCATATTGTAAAGGCAAGAAGCCTTAGTTACATTTCCAGCTGACTCATATCGAGATATTTAACATTTATTTTAGAGATCTGTTATATCTCGGTTTAATAAGTTGAGACATGATTTCATTTATGAGATATCTTTCTTCATCATGTCTATTGTATTTATTTTTTTAATTTGCTGTTTTGTACCTACACTTCTTTTGACTCCACTAGAGGATATTCGTGATTAGTGAAACATGTTATTGCATTGTGACCGGGTGCGGCGTGTTTGACATCCTTGATTTCACCTTGACCGGTACCTGTTGAAATCAGCGCCACACCACCCCCTAACTTTTTCCCCTTACTCTTCAAATTTCCAAAGCCCAAAATGTGTTTCACCCTTTCCCTTTCCATCCATTGAAATTTTTTAAAACCCCATTATACCCTTCACCTCTTCCCCAAACTTGCTGCTCTCTCTCTCTCTCCTCTCTTCTCTAGCTCAAGCTCCATTATGCTCCTTCAATTTGTTCCTCATTCTTCTTGCCATTTCCTGTCCTTCCTTCCCTTCCTTCCTCCTTCTTCCATCTCCTGTCTCCTCTCTCCTTATGATTCATTCCTCCTCTCCTTCCTTTAGGCCTCCACGATTTTTCATCTGCTTTCGATGACCTCCTTATTGCTTCCTGACCTTTGATGATCGATGATTTCTCGATGATTTTCCTGATCTCCGATTGCTGCGATCCTTCTCCTCTTCCCTGATTGCTGATTCGTCCCTCCTCCTCCTCTCCTCTCCCTGCTTCGATTCGTCCCTCCTCCTCTCCTTCCTCTCCTCCACCCCCTCCCTCGCCGATCAAGTCTCTGATCGCATTCGCCAGCTCGACCTCACCCAGTCTCGAGTGCATCTCGCCCTCTCTCGCATCGACACCACACTTCACCATTCGCAATCCCTCGACCCGGCTCGACGATCGCTCGACGTCAAAGACTATGTCTCTGTCACTGCATCAAGAATTTGTTGTATGTTGGGGTTTCCTAAGGGCCGAACCAAGAGAGATAGAGACTTGTTTGGAGGAGATCTTGTCGTTGATGCATATGGGGGAGGATTATACTGAGTTCATGATGTCGAAGATCAAGGGATTGGGGTTCATTGATCCTAAATTTGGTTCAAAGGCTGTGAAGAGATTAAGTACTGGGAATTTTAATGTAGTGGTGCAGGAGCTAATTGGTTGATTGTAAAACTTGTATGTATGTTTATATTGTGTTACTGATTTTAGTTGTATTAATAATAGATGTGGATGACGAATAATATTTAACAGGTTCAACTAGAAAGTTAACATGTTCAACGAAAATACTAAAAGTTAACACTTTTAGCCGAAAGTTAACATCAAACGTTAAAAGTTAACATGTTCAGCTGAAAGTTAACAAGAAATGCCAAAAGTTAACACGTTCAGACGAAAGTTAATAATAAACGTTAAAAGTTAACATGTTCAACTGAAACTTAACAAGTAACGCCAAAAGTTAACATGCTCAACTGAAAGTTGAACTTCTAATAAAAAGACGATGACAGAAGAATCAAGCATAGTCAGCTAGAAGTTAACAACAGACTTAAATAGTTAACAGTAAACATGAAAAGTTCGATTTCATCTCAATGATGGGAGTGTTGTTGGGAATATCATATGATCTCATTACATTCTCATTAGACGGGCAATCATTTGGGATCCTCTATGAATTAGAATTATTTTCTAAAGGAGTATGACTAATATCACTCATCACAAGAAATTAATAAACCAAATGATTTTAAAGTCAACTATAATATTATCTTCTGATATTTTATATTAACAGCTTCTTGTATAAGTTAACAGAGTGAGCGTTAATGGACTAGGAGGAAAGTTAACAAGTTTTGATGAAAATTAACATAAAGCAGTGAAAGTTAACATTCAATAAGAAAAGTTAACGTACTAGGAGGAAAGTTAACACGTTCACTTAAAAGTTAATATAAAACCTTAAACGTTAACATGTTGTGGTGAAAGTTAGCATATAGCTGTGATACTTAACACAGGACAGGAAGAGTTAACATGTAACCATTAAAGTTGACATTTATGATTCGTCTGTGTGATGAAACCTAAAATCACAAAACTTATATCACGCAAAGCCCAATTTTAAAAAGAGGTTATTGATTACTTACATTTTAGTTAGAACTTTCTAATTTTTTAAAAAAATAAAACCCTCTATATTAACAATAACTTACATTTAAATCTCTATACAACAAATATTTCGATTATGCTCCACCGTGCACATCAAATCGTCTTCATTATCAACTGAAAACCTCAGATTTGAATCTTCATACACGAATCTGAGGTTTTCAGTTGATAATGAAGACAATTTGATGTGCACGGTGGAGCATAATCGAAATATTAGTTGTATGGAGATTCAAATGTAAGTTATTGTTAATATAGAAGGTTTTATTTTTATATAAAAACACCATGGTGTTGTGTTCTTCTCCAAAACTATTTTGAAAATATTATGATGTTTCCTCCAATACTGTTTGCTAAATACTATCAAGCACTAGTTCCAACCTTACCACCACCAATGTCATCTGCGCTGCCTCCCAACATAACTGCCCGATTCCCAAACGCGTTTAATTTATTTTCTAGAAAAAAAAAAAAGAGTCCGGAAACACAACAAACACTATTCCCAAACATAGCCTTCGAGGCTTCGAGAGAAGCCTGAAAAATGACAGATCTACCCTCAAATTCAAACTCACTCTCTCTCCTCATCTCCCGCTCAAATCCTCCTCAAATTTCCCCAAATCGCAAGCTTTCTCAATTTCCACTCAAAAAAGCTCCATGGAGCGTCGCCGGCGACCAGAACCGCCACCAACTCCGCCGCCTTCTCTCCCTCCGTCTTCCCCTTTCCTCCACGACATCTCCAACTTCAAAACCCCTCTCCCCCACTCCCGAAACCCTAACCCTAACCCTAACTCCTCCCCTCTCTTTTTCACCGCCTCAAAGAACACCCCCTCCTCCTCCCGCTCCTCCATCCGCCGCCGTACCTTCACTCCCTCGATCCCGCAATCGAAGGCCGCTCGCCGACTTAAAGCCCTCGAGCTTGAGCAGTCCAAATCGGCTCGAAAGGCTGAGACTCGTAAAGCAAAAACTCTGAAATCCTTTGCAAGATCAGTTACAGCTTGGTTGAATTTCTTGTTTGAGAATCCGAAGGAATGCGGGTGCGAGATTGGAATGGGGAGTGATGAGGGTAGAGGGTGGAAGAGGCAGAAGAGTAGTGATGAGGAGGAGGATGTTGGAGTGGTGCTTTCAGTGGACAAGGTTTCGGCTTTGAGAGAATCTTTGAAGGATGTTTGCAGTTTGGATGATTTACGAGCGAGGATGGAGGAGTATATGAGTAAAAAAGGGTGCAATGAGGTTCTTTCTGTTATGAGTCGGCTTTGCAAGGTAAGGATTTGCTCGTTTGTTCTTGCATGTTTGGCATTTTGTTTCAAACAGACCCCCCGTAATATCACCCAATTGCAAAGAGACCCCATTTGGTTCTATTTGTTGCCAATAGCCCCCTTGTAGTTCTACTTATTGCGAATAGACCCCTTGAGTGAAATTTTTTTCACTCTTAAAATCATTAAAAGTATTTGACGAGGCGGATAGACCCCCTATAGTTTTATTGGTGAGGATAGACACCCAATTGCTAATTTTTTTGACTTTTGAAAGAGTCAAAAAAAGTTCATTTAGGGGGTGCATTCGTACTTGTGCCAATACTACTGGGGGTCTATTTGCAACAAGTAGAACTACAAGGGGTCTGTTCGCAACAAATATAACTATAGGGGTCTCTTTGCAATTGGGTGATACTAAGGGGGTCTGTTCGCAATTAACCCTTTTATTAATTGTGTCAATTCTGGAGGCAGATGTTTTAGTCTTATACATGTAGCCTCCTTTTGTCATGTTCAAAGAATAGTTAGAGGGTGTTTGAGAATGCTTATTTTTAAAAGCTTATAAGTTATGTTAGCTTTTAGTGGCTTTTGACTTTTATGATAAAAATATTATAAAAATTGTTTGGGTAATATAGTAATTTGTTTGGTCAAACCTAGCTTATTTAGGTGAGCTTATAAGTTAGTTTTTCAAAAGCTGAGGTATACTAGCTTTTTAAAATGTGACTTATAAGCTAACTTATTTTGTATTTTACCAAACAGGTAGAAATGAAAAAGCTAGCTTAAAAGCTAGTTTGACCAAAAAATAAGCCGCGCCAAACACCCTCTTAGTCTGTCTAAGCTGTTACAGGTGCACATTATTCTTGTTTTCCATGGGCCTTTACTTTTTAAGTATTTAGCGGTTGTGGCAGTTGAAATTTCCATTGACATATGATGATTGAGCAATATTTTAGGAGTTGACTGGATGTGTATTTCCTGTTAATCCCTGGAAAATATCTGAGTTTACTCTGGAAATTCATAAATTGTAATGTATGCAATTATGCATGGCTTCTACTTGAATAAGGTGTAATATAATTCCATGTTAAAATGTGGGGATGTGTCTAACTTTGATTAGCTATTTTTATTTTTTGTTTTAATTCCTTTTTAACTACAATATTAGTGTGTAACTATGTTTTGAACCAATGTTGAACAAATGCCTGTAATCCTAAGACTATGAATTATCAAATTCACCAGCTTTAAGTTAAAGAAGAAAGGAAAAAAAGGAGGTTTACTCTACCTGTTATATCACATTGAAAATTCAACGTGGTATGCAGTCTCTTAATTTTATGATAAGTCATAACATGGAAAATTGCAAATATTCTATTACTTCTTCAGTCACTTAGTTGGAAGCATGTCCTCGAGTTTCCATTGGAAAATCCTCCACTATCTCTCCAAAATCAGTGAAATCTGCATTATACAGCTCTAATTGACAAGATGCCTACTGCCCAGGCTTGACAAGCTGGAATGTGAACTGCACTATTTATAAACATATGTTGCAGATGTTGCACCAATTTTCATAGTGAACTTTGTGTACAGTTTAGATATTGATATTGAGCAGGTGGAGTTCTAAGAATTCCTCTATGAAAATGTCATACTTTGCCCTTTGAGCTTCATTAGTCTATGCTATATTCCTATTAGTCACATTTTGGCTATCTAACTATACTAGTATACCTCTTTTTTTTCATTACCAGAGTAATGATTGAATGACATAATGTGTTTGGTTGTTTCATATTCAGTTCTTATTCTTCAGCCTTAGAATTTATGAGATACTTATTCAGAATATATATGAAGATGATTGAAACAAAGTTTTCACTTAATATAAATTAAGAACCTTATGTGGATTTTGACTGTGTATTCTCTGAAAAGTAATTTCACTCCTGAGTATAAAATCAATGCTATTTGTCATCAGAACATTGATGAAGGACGACTGAAAATGAAAGCGCACTGTCCTATAGTGACAGATATGGCTCTGAAAGAGAAGTCAACTAGAGTTCTCATGTGTTACAATCCAACGTGGCTTAGAATTGGCTTGTATATTATCTTTGGTGGTGACTCATTGCTCAATGAAGGAGGAACATCAGACCAGGAAGACGCTTTCTTGAAGTTGATTATAGAGAATCAGTTCTTTACTCATATGGTTATTGCAAGATCTTATGCTTATAATAAATTGGTCGGGGGCCTCTACCGCCCGGGGTTCTTTGAAGCTCTGGGAAGTATTATATTGAAGAGGTTTCTTTTGCTTGTAATCTCACTTGACAAAGCAAAATGTGAGAGTACTTTGCCTCTTAAGTGTGGAATTGATGGTATAGATGGTGGTTCTCCTCTATTATTCAGCCGTCATTCTCATATGAAATCTAGCAAGCAAACTGTTCAAGGTAGTTGCTAATGTCTCAAACTGTTTTCCCTATGCATTTTACATCGTAATGCCATTCTTGTTCCTTGTATGGCCCATTTATTATGCTCACATCCTTTAATATTACAGCATTCTTGTCAGAGGCTATGCATGGAGAGGGTGACCTTATTTCCCATCTTGTGATTCTTGGTTGCAAGTTGAATTATCACCGGGTATTACTGTTATTTGTGGTTATGCTTATATATTTTTTTCTGTTGAATTCTCATCGTGCTTCATGTCTTTTCATATCTAAGTTCTACTAGATTTGGTTGAATCATTAAATCATTTGTCACAACTAACTCACCAACATTTTCTTCAGTTCCCACTTGCTGAATATGAATTTAAACTCTCAAATCTATTTGAAGATCTTCAAGATGGTATAGTGCTCTCTAGGGTCATTCAACTCTTGAAGTGCAATGCATCAATACTTTCAGTACGTTTCTCAAGTCACAAAAAACATTCTTGTTTATTTCCCATGTTAATTTTTTTGCCATTAACCTTTTCATTGTTCTTTCAGAAAGTGATTGTCCCCTCAGATTCTCATAAAAAGAGATTGCAAAATTGCAACACTGCCCTGCAGTATCTTAAGCAGACTGGGGTTTCATTATCTGATGACGATGGGATCCAGATTACCCCTGAAGATATCGTGAATGGGGATAAGGAGTTAGCACTTTCTATCATATGGAATATCTTTGTTTACTTGCAGGTTCTCCAGATTCTTTACTTATAATATCGCTTGCAGCGTTTGTTATTCAGTTAAACTATTTGCTGATTAGAATGTACTATTGTTTTTTCAAAAGTTGGGTGCAGGGTGCAAATATTTTACTGTTATTTTCTCAATTATTCATTCACTTCAATCTCTTTCGATATGTTTTTATTGTTAATTCCATGTGGGCCATCAAATACTTTGCCTCAGGATTTAGCAAGAGAAGAAAGCAGTGCATAAGAGGATATGTTGGCGCTGGAAGATAATTGCAAATGGCATAGCAGTCGTAAATATGTAGTAATTTTAGATTAAAAATTTGTTGTTGCTAATGTGCTCCATGCTTCTCGCTACCAGGAGTCGTAAAGCTCAAAGCTTCAAAATGTTAAGTATCCATATAGTTGAAGACTCTATGTTACCCGGGTACTTCTATAATGAAGCCGTACCCGTACTGGACACGTACCCGACACTTTCTTGTATCCAAACTTCATGGACACTTCTTGAATATATGCATGCATTTATTACGACAAGTACTCAATTATACGATATATGTGTTAATTTAAAACACTTGTCAAACACTTCTTGGGTGTATAGCTTACAATTCACATTCGTTTCTTGAAACTAGTTAGATATGGGTTGGGTTTGTTTCGGTCCATACCCAAGTTTAAAACTTTATAGTTAAAGGGTCGTTTGGATGTCTAGTAAAAAAAAATGAGTAGTTTCCAATTTATGATAATCAATATGATTAAAGAAACTGTGATCGGAATTTTAATTCTAACGACACATGAAGCGGGAAAAATGATCCCATGTAGATTATTAATTCAGTATATATATATATATATATATATATATATATATATATATATATATATATATATATATATATATATATATATATATATATATATATATATATATATATATATATATATATATATATATATATATATATATATATATATATATGAGGCTTGCTATGAGCCACTTAAGTGGATAGAGCAACTCATCCTCCTAACTTTTAACCCTTCATCTTCTCTTGAGATTTGTAGTAGGAACAGATAAAAATGGAGCTCATATCTTTCATGGATCCCAAGGAAATCCAAGGGAGAAAAAGTTAGGAGGACACTTTTGCTTATCCACTTAAGTGGATTGTAGTCAACTACTATATATATATATATATATATATATATATATATATATATATATATATATATATATATATATATATATATATATATATATATATATATATATATATATATATATATATATATATATATATATATATATATATATATGAGGCTTGCTATGAGCCACTTAAGTGGATAGAGCAACTCATCCTCCTAACTTTTAACCCTTCATCTTCTCTTGAGATTTGTAGTAGGAACAGATAAAAAATGGAGCTCATATCTTTCATGGATCCCAAGGGAAATCCAAGGAGAAAAAGTTAGGAGGACACTTTTGCTTATCCACTTAAGTGGATTGTAGTCAACTACTATATATATATATATGAGGCTTGCTATGAGCCACTTAAGTGGATAGAGCAACTCATCCTCCTAACTTTTAACCCTTCATCTTCTCTTGAGATTTGTAGTAGGAACAGATAAAAATGGAGCTCATATCTTTCATGGATCCCAAGGGAAATCCAAGGGAGAAAAAGTTAGGAGGACACTTTTGCTTATCCACTTAAGTGGATTGTAGTCAACTACTATATATATATATATGAGGCTTGCTATGAGCCACTTAAGTGGATAGAGCAACTCATCCTCCTAACTTTTAACCCTTCATCTTCTCTTGAGATTTGTAGTAGGAACAGATAAAAATGGAGCTCATATCTTTCATGGATCCCAAGGGAAATCCAAGGGAGAAAAAGTTAGGAGGACACTTTTGCTTATCCACTTAAGTGGATAGAGCAACTCATCCTCCTAACTTTTAACCCTTCATCTTCTCTTGAGATTTGTAGTAGGAACAGATAAAAATGGAGCTCATATCTTTCATGGATCCCAAGGGAAATCCAAGGGAGAAAAAGTTAGGAGGACACTTTTGCTTATCCACTTAAGTGGATTGTAGTCAACTACTATATATATATATATATATATGAGGCTTGCTATGAGCCACTTAAGTGGATAGAGCAACTCATCCTCCTAACTTTTAACCCTTCATCTTCTCTTGAGATTTGTAGTAGGAACAGATAAAAATGGAGCTCATATCTTTCATGGATCCCAAGGGAAATCCAAGGGAGAAAAAGTTAGGAGGACACTTTTGCTTATCCACTTAAGTGGATTGTAGTCAACTACTATATATATATATATGAGGCTTGCTATGAGCCACTTAAGTGGATAGAGCAACTCATCCTCCTAACTTTTAACCCTTCATCTTCTCTTGAGATTTGTAGTAGGAACAGATAAAAATGGAGCTCATATCTTTCATGGATCCCAAGGGAAATCCAAGGGAGAAAAAGTTAGGAGGACACTTTTGCTTATCCACTTAAGTGGATTGTAGTCAACTACTATATATATATATATGAGGCTTGCTATGAGCCACTTAAGTGGATAGAGCAACTCATCCTCCTAACTTTTAACCCTTCATCTTCTCTTGAGATTTGTAGTAGGAACAGATAAAAATGGAGCTCATATCTTTCATGGATCCCAAGGGAAATCCAAGGGAGAAAAAGTTAGGAGGACACTTTTGCTTATCCACTTAAGTGGATTGTAGTCAACTACTATATATATATATATATATATATATATATATATATATATATATATATATATATATATATAGTGTAGCCGTGTCCATATATACCCTACATTTTATATATTTTAATAGTGTCCGTATCCGTACCGCTTTTACCCATACCCGTGTGCCGTTTCCATGCAACTTAGGTTGAAGTATTATGTTAAATATTTGGCTGATACTCAGGCCGTTTAATCATTGATGTGAATTCCTTTACTTGCTTTCACATCCTTAAACTCCTGGATAATTGGACTTTAAAGATTTAATTGTATTTTGTTAAAATTCTGCTACCATAACTTGATTTGCTCACTTAAATTTCCAGCCCTCGGTACATGATCTGACTGAAGTTTGCCCTTCAATGAACTGATTTAAGATAAGCCTACCTGCAATATTTTTGGCAGTATGTCATTTATGGATCCAGTATGCCATTTATGGATCCAGTATGCTTTAACATCATTAAAACCTCGTACATTTTAAGGTCTTCATTGTTGTATGGAGTTCAATATTTGTTTTGAATGACCCTATACATGGTTGATTTGACGCAGACCTTACACTTTGGGATATGCATTCAGATATATGGGTTATTATTTTGATAATTTGGAGAGTTTTCAACTCCCTTATCTGTATCCATATATTGAAAGAACGGATACCAATATTTGTCAAGACATGAATGTAGAATCAGATTCGGATCAAATTTTTTATATTTACATCTCTCATTTAAATACGTCGAGCCAATTTGAATTTCACAATGCTTTTGTTGCTTAATTAAAAGTTTTATTATTCATATGGAATTGTATAACAGCTTTTATGTTTTTTTTATTTTAAAGTGGTTTTTTGTTTCTTAAAAGTATCCCATTTGAGGAGATCTCCTTTATGCATATTGGAGTTCTGTAAAGCTAATTGGCTAAGCCTTAGAACATTACTTAAGGAAAGAGAGATGAAGAAAATATGTGACATGATACAAGTTCTGGTATTGGATTTCCAATTTGGCTAATTTCATAATATATCAGAAAGCTCTTTTCAATGTTGTGGACCATATTTGACTGTTGGAATTATGTTTTAAGTGATTATCATCCAAGTAGTTTGCTTCATAGTTTTCCTCACAGCTCATAAATATTTATAGTTATCGTCTATCGTGCATGAAACTTCCTCTTGTTGTCTCTTCTATTATTTTTTTTGTCCTTTTTCTTTTAAAATTATCCTCTGGTCTATAGGTCCTGTTGCAATTCTCATGTAAGTTAATGTCATGGCTGTTTAAATAAACTGATCCATATCTTGTATATTGCACTTCTGCAGGTACCTCTGTTAATTGACAAAACTTTATTGGTCAAGGAAATAGCTAAAGTTAAGGGATCTGATCTGGTACGTTATTCGTTTCAAACTTATGTTTTCATTAAGTTGTCTTAAATTCCATATTGAATCTATATGGAGTTAGGTAAGCTATGTCAACACTCTTTTCTTAAGACAGCCAATCTCGCCGCTAATGCAGCAAATTAGTATTTCCTCAATTTGACCTTGTGTTTGATGTTTAATAAGATTAATTAGATTTCAAAGTATTTAATGCAGTTTCATGACTGTGCACTGTCATATTTTATACTGTTAGGAGCTTCCACATGATGAGGTGAATTCCGAATTGGACTTGCTTCTTTCATGGTTAAAGGTATTTCAATCAGATTCTTAAAATCCAGTGCCGTATTCTTCATATTCATATCTGTGTTTCATAGGCCGCATTACTCATATCTCTTATATATGCTTTAATAGTTCTGCCACTTGCATCTTGAAATTCTTTGGCGAGATTATTCACCAATTTTTTACATTTTAGACTTTTATTTCTTTAGCATAACTTTATTCAAATTGGTTGTTTTTGGGCAGGATATTATATATTCAGTATAATTACAACTTGTTTTGTTTTGTTTCTTTGTTTTTGCATTTATTGAGTCTATACACGTTAGGCCTTCTCTAGATTTTATTATCATGCATTGTTAATTGATTAATAAATTTTACATCATTATATATTGATATTTTGTAGGCAAGAAATCATATCTTTTTTGAATAATCATCTAATCTTCTTAATTATGAAGATAAAAACATCTCAAAATAGTTAGCAATTATATATCCTTTTGTTTTATGTTTTAACACAGTAAACTCTATGCGTTCCCATTACAGGCAGTTTGCAAGAAGCAGGGCATAGAAGTTGATAGCTTTTCATCTGCAATTGAGGGGAAGGCTTTCTGCTGCCTTATTGACTATTATTTTAGAAATGAGGTCTGCAGATATTCACCAAGGGTTGATAGTAATGACATGCTCTGTCTTTACTAGTTGTTTATGGTTCTTTTTTCTGTTTTGTTTTTTAACATGGGTTTCCTAATATGTCCTGGAAAATCAGGTTCAGTATGGTGAGGAATCAATTATGAATTTTGATGCCGTTACTGCTGACGAAGTTCATAACTTTGCTTTTGTCCAGAGTATCTATGCAATGCTGGGGAACTTCCCTAAGGTAAAAGTTAAACTTGTTTCATATTGCCTATACACCCATGTTTATGCAACCTGTTTCACGGATTTTGCAGGTATTTCAGTTGTGCGACATGCTTGATCAAGATGCCTCTTATGATGAAAGGAGCATTGTAATCTTTCTTGTCTTTCTCGCCTCACGTCTGACATACAGAAAAACTGGGGTAAACTTTGACGTGCAGTTCAAGAGTACTTTGTCCTTTCTGGGATTCATTGCTTAATATATCCAAAATGGTCCACCTCTTGCAGGATAATTTGAAATATAAATTTTCTCAACGAAGTTATAGATATACAGATTCAAGGTCTTCAATGCTTCCTCAGACACCATTTCTCAGAAACACTTTATTCAGTAACAATAAGTTTCAAGGAAACAAATTCTTGGAATTCGTTTCACCACAGAAGAAATCAGGGTTGAATGAAGGTTTTTATTCTTGCTTACTGCTGAAAATGTATGCTTTATATGATGGGATTTCATTTCTCTGCAAACAAATGCATAAATGTGATGCATGGTTGATTAAAATTTTTTAATGTCATGTTTTAGTGAGTATTATTTTATCCTCTAGGATTATCCCAAATGCTTATTTGATTGTTCCAAGGAACTTCCTGCAAGTGTTCAATCTCAATTTAGAGGATTTATTAGAATTTACAGTTAAGAGGGAAAACATCATAGGAGACCATCTTCTATTTGGTTAAGTTAAAAAAATCCCATCCATATTCTAGTAATTGTTAATTTTATCCTGTATGATCCTTTATTGAAGCTCCAATTGTTAATTTGTTTTCCTACAGAACACGCTGCAATCATTATCCAGTCTCATTTTAAAGGGTTTGCTGCACGAAAAAAATTCTCGAAGATTCGTATTGCAACATGCCTACAAGGTCATCTTCTAGTTAGCAAAAATGAAAATTTTCCTGTCATGAGTTAGTTCTAAGTTCACTCTGTATGATTGTCTCCCTGATGGTTTAATTGGTAAATTGTCCTACAGAAAGGGCTGCAAGCGTTATACAGTCTCATTATAGAGGATTTACTGAGCGAAGGAAATTCATAAAGATTACGATGGCAGCATGTTTGGTACAAGTGGCTGTTCGGGCTTGGCTGTCTGTAACTTCTAAAGGCAAGTTGAGAACTGTCAACCTTGTCTGGTCTGTCGACAGGCTAGCATATGGTAATAGTTTTATAGCTTCAAAATATTAACCATTCGACTCTGATTATTTTATCAGATTTCACCGACTTAAGTGGAAATTTTTCAGGGTCATGTGATGGGTATCTTCGGTTCATGATTGAGAGGCATACATTTCTTAGAATTCGAAAATCAGCTCTTCTTATCCAGCAGGCTTCAAGGGCTTGGATCAAACAAAGGCATCAAAGAAGAGAGAGTGCAACTTTAGAATTCATAAAAAGTTCTGACAGTATGGCTGCACTCACTACTATTCAATCATTTATTCGAGGTCAGATTGCAAGGGCAAAGTATGCCAAATTGTTCAGTATTATTGAGAAGCAACAACGTTCTTCTCCTGAAATGGAAGATCATGAACACCTATGTCAAGTTGCTACAAAGCTACAGTCTGCTTGGAAATTTTTTGCTATACACAGTTTGGACAAGCAAAGAAATTTTTCAGCAGTAAGAATTCAGAGTTGTTGGCGTGGTTGGTATTTGAGGAAGAACTTTTTGAGTCTAGTTGCTGCAGTCATAGATATCCAGGCTGTAGCTCGATGTGTTACAAGTCAGAAGACATTTTGTCAGTACAGATTTGCTGCTATTGAATTCCAAAGATTTGCCCGGGGGCATATTGCTCGGAAGAGGCTGTTAGGTTTGTTATATGCCTAAGCTCCGGTTATGTTGTTAAAATTTACTACCTTCAACCTTTTTATTTTTCATTATTATTATTATTTCTTGAAACTTACAGGTGCTTCATACCTCCGTTATGGCACACCATATTCTGGATCTTATAGTATGACAAACAACTATCAAAGTCTTGAACTAAAAAGGAAAATCAATTCAATTCTCATATTACAAAGGTGGTGGAAACATGTATTACTGATTAAATCAAGAACAGGTTCAGCAATTATGATCCAGTCTTGCATTCGGGGGTGGAGTTCTAGAAGAACAACCTGGAAAAAGAGGAATAGTATTTCCACAATTCAAGTAAGCTGTAATAAGATTAACTTTTTTAGAGTTACTATTTTTCTTAATTGTTTTACTTCTATCATTATTATTATAGTTCCATACTTCTTGTGAGGCTTCCTATCATTTCTTTAAGTGCTTTAACTGCAGAGATGGTGGAGAAACATATTAATTATTAAATCAAGGAAGAAGTCTGTGATCTTAATTCAGGCTCATATTCGTGGATGGATTGCTCGTCGAGCAGCTGAGCGTGACAAGCATAATATCATTATCATACAAGTAGGTTTTGCAAGACGTTACTATTGTTTAAATTTAGAGACAATTTCTTAGAGTTCAAGTCATCACAAACATGGTTGCCTTTTCTTGTTATTCTGTAGTTGGTTAATTAACCAAATAAAAATTGATTTAACTCCCACAAATAACCGGCAAAAGTTTCTTGACCATCGACCACATACCATGAGCCCTCCATATATTGTATTTAATTCCTAGCCAAGAAATCATACACAGATATATCTATTTTATCAAAAGATTTTTGTTCCTTAGGACATTGAGTTGAAGTATCCTGCGAAATAATCTGTACAACTGTCCCCATGTTTTGGTAGTCGTTACCCATGTGATTTTAGAGGAAGAATATGAATAGTTCTATAGCTCTCTTACCAGATAAATTTCTAAAGGGGAGTTGTCTTTTAAGTGTTTCTTTTATGTTCATTTTATATATACTGCTCTTATTTTAATATTTTTCTTACATTTGGTGATTTCTACAGTCATATTGGAAAGGCTATGTGGAAAGGAAATATTCAAGGGAACCGGTAGCAAACCTCAGGATTAGACTGCAGGAGTGTTCTGTGAATGTGGATGATAATAAGAGACTAATTAATAGACTGGTTGCTGCATTGTCAGAACTCCTTGGGTATAAAAGTGTTAGCAACATTAGGCATACTTGTGCAACATTGAGTAAGTTTTATCCTGATGTAAATAACTTTTCTATGATATTCTTTCCTCAATGTATTTGCTCATGTTCGTAGTTTCATTATGCAGAATGTTATTTTGTTTTGTTTGTATTGTATGGCTATGGCTATTTCTTTGTGTCATTAATTAATTATCTTCCATTTCACTTCTTCTGCATCAGGCATGATTGATCATTCTTTTTTGACCTTCTATCTTAATGTTATGGCATATTCCTTAATTTTCCATGTTGGGTACCCTTGAAACTTAATATACATATTCCTAATTGATCTTGGCACATTAGTGTTATTATATTGAAAGAAGAAACGATGAATGTGTCTGAAAGAAAAAAGAAGCATGGTTGATCCACAATTAACTAAAGAAATTAACATGTATTGAAGATAAATTCCTTGCCAGTGACTGCACATAAATATGCAAGTTATAACTCAGTATGCATACCAGATATGGCTGCTGAGCTTTCCTACCTTTGGATTATGATGAGCGATTGCTTTTAATGGATGGTTAGACTTTAATATGAGAGTTCTAAGCAATTTGTAAACTAGCCAACCTCACTGTAAAATTTTTCCATTAATATTAAAAATTATCTTATGTTTCTTACAGAGACCTGTGACCAATGCTAGTATTGGTTGGTTAAGAGCTCCTTGAAAATCCTGGTAGATTCTAAGTTAAGCTTCCAATTTGCTAAATGACGGTATTACAGTAGACATTGTATACTCCGTGCGCTAGCAAAACAACAGACTCTGTAGCTTGACTTCCTTACACACAGTTGTTGCACTTGTTTCAAGGTTAGGAGGTGGGGGGGGTGTTGGATGGGGATGACTGACATCACTTGAAGGAATATAAATTAATTTGATAGTGCCTTCTAAACCTAGTTGAGGGTCAGCTGATTGATTAACTTTTATGGTTTGGATTCAAGTCTGGTCAAAACCTACTTGGATACTGAACCACCAAATCTATTTTCTTACAGTTTTTTCTGTAACCCTTGTCAACCTCTCTTTCAGGTTAAAAAAAGCTATGTAGACCATTAAAAGATTTTTCTCTTCCATTGCTTATGGAAAATGTGTTAAGAGACATCCAGTTCTTCTGATGTTGTACTCTTGCAGATACGGCTACTGAGCTTTCCCAGTTATGCTGTGAAACACTGGTGTCTGCTGGCGCAATTGACATTCTACTGAAGCAATTCCATTCACTAAATCGTGGGATCCCTGACCAAGAAGTGTTAAAGCATGTAGTCTCCACTCTAAGGAATATTTCATGTTATCCTCAGCTGTTACAGGTGTTAATTGATACTCCACAAGCTATAGAAATCATCTTCCAAGAATTTCTGAGGTTTGTTTCACCTGGAAATTAAACTTCTGCTACAATCTATTTCTTGCAGTTCTGTCATTATATTTAGTTTTTTTTGCTAGGATTAAATGTAGTTTTTCAGGTTGTAATACTTTTGTTACTTAAGAAATATTTATGCATTCATTTGTCAATCCTTTAGAAATATGTGCTACACCCAAAATCTAGCTTCTTCGAAAAGGTACTTGTTCCTGTCATGTTACCAAGTTATCAAGAGTCTGACATCAAGTCTGAATGATGTAAATTTCAACTGATTTACTATTTGAGTGACCATATATTCTTCTATTTAATTTTTTTAGGAACAAAAGCGATGTATTTTTTATCATATATGAGCTTCTGAAGAGATTTTGTTCGACACAAGACGGGCTTAAAGCCATTTGTCGATTACATGGTCACGTCCGGAAATTAAGTAACCTTGTTCGTGATCTTGAAAGGAAATCTGAACTGCAAAAGAGGTGAGTTTCTTGTATCCGATACTTGAGATAGTTTCATGACTTCCAGCGGAAAATCTGGTGATATTTTTACCCAAAATGTTTGTTTTGTTTACTCTATTTTCATTTTCTTTTTTATACAGGAATCCACGTCTCTGGACTGTTAAGGACAATACAGTCCAAAGGTTAAGAGCGGCTGCTAACCTCATGCTACTAATTTCAGGTCATCAATGACAACTGAATGCTTTACCTAATTTTTGGAGACTTTTAGTAACCAATAGTCAAGTCGAGATGCTAATTGCCAGTGACCCTAGTTTCTATTAACTGGCATTGTGCTGTATGATTAGCTTAACACTAGTCCTTGTAATACTTTGATCTTAGTAACATCGCCAATCTATAACGTTGGCTGTTTGTAATTTGCGTCACTATCTTAAATATGATTTAAAGGAAAATGTCTAATCAATCCTAGATGGGAACTGCAGCAAAATTTCATAATGTATTTATAATTGGCCAGGGAATCTACCTTATGCTGCTGTATCCAAATAATGGAAATGCTTATGTTTGCAGTGAAATGTATATTACATTCTTCAAACAGTCATTATCCAATGTATACTTGGGTCGATAAGTGTTTCTCAGCTTACCAGTTAGCAGAAGACATTACAAAATGAACTACTATTAAGGGATATCGCTTCTTCAAACAATCATAAGCGAATTGATTTTATTGGTCCTGTGCATGGGCTTGTCGAACCATTGCTTGGGTTTTCATCAAAGTGTCCTCGTTAAATAAGGATTCTCTTGCTCAGTAGTTCTCTTTATTAAGTCAGTGCTGGTCGCTGCCAATCTGACCTTGGCAATTTGCTAATTGCTTGTTAACTAAGCTTTATTCAACTCTTTGGATCTGTAACTCTGGGACATGGGGTGTGACGCTTTGTGACATATAGCTTTACACGGAGAGTACAAAGTTAAAGTTGAATAGAAAATTCACATCTCTATCTCTTTATTCTCTTTTGTAGGTTTGTATGACAACTAGTCAACTATGGACATGAATGAATTGAATATTTATCGTGAGGAGTTCGATGACAATAAAAAGTCATTTGGAGCCGGATAATACAGTTTTCCTGCCAAACAATTTAACATTAAAGCGCTCAAAATGAGTTCTGACAGAGACGCTCCATTGCCCAGACACAATGCAATGTTCGTTAGATGTGATTGGATCCGAATTTTTAGGATTTGGATTGGCTTGGATAGATAAAAATCTAATTGACATCAAATTACTTAAGATTGACTCGTAAGTCTTAATCCAATGGCGACCTATTTCAAACTCGAAGCTTCATATGCTTTTCATCCCTATTTGAATTTTAGTTACTTAATCCAGAATACATACCGATTCCTGGGCTTGAGAATTTGATACATAAGATATTATATATTTTTCTGCTTTCCAAGTGACCGTGTCTTATTTCTAGACTTAACCTTAGAATACGATTCAATCTAATCCAACCCAACCATAAGCCATAGGAAAGCTAATGAGGTAGCACACTTGCTCATCATTGATGTAAGCTCTTCTTTATGTTATTGATGACTGACAGCTCTTCTTTAGATGTCAAGGAAAATTAGTCAGTTTACCAAAAAAAAAAAAAGAGAATTAAGATGACAAAATTTAACGTTTAAAGCTAAGTTAGGATGCTGAATAACTTAAACCTGTAACAGTACTTTTTAATAATAAACGGGCCGGATCTAATCAAAGAGCAAGTCGCATCAGATAAACAGGTCCGAAGCATATTCGATCGGCCCAGAAATGCTCAGGACCACGTTAATCTAAAGAAACATCGCGGCACAATGACACGACTCACAGCCGCATATCTAAATATCCCATATATTCTCAGCCTCCTATAAATACAACTGTGGCCAGTAGAGAGCTAGGGTTTTGGGGAGTCTTTGCTTGCGGCTCTCTCTTCATTTTTAGCTAAAAAGCCAGGTGACGATCGCAATTTTCTCGAATTCCATCGTTTTAATTTGAATAATTTCTGCTGTTAGCGATAATCTATAGCTACTTGATTCTATTTGTTAGATCTATAAATCTGGGACATGGGGTGTGACGCTTTGTGACATATAGCTTTACACGGAGAGTACAAAGTTAAAGTTGAATAGAAAATTCACATCTCTATCTCTTTATTCTCTTTTGTAGGTTTGTATGACAACTAGTCAACTATGGACATGAATGAATTGAATATTTATCGTGAGGAGTTCGATGACAATAAAAAGTCATTTGGAGCCGGATAATACAGTTTTCCTGCCAAACAATTTAACATTAAAGCGCTCAAAATGAGTTCTGACAGAGACGCTCCATTGCCCAGACACAATGCAATGTTCGTTAGATGTGATTGGATCCGAATTTTTAGGATTTGGATTGGCTTGGATAGATAAAAATCTAATTGACATCAAATTACTTAAGATTGACTCGTAAGTCCAAACCCAATGGCGTCCTATTTCAAACTCGAAGCTTCATATGCTTTTCATCCCTATTTGAATTTTAGTTACTTAATCCAGAATATATACCGACTCCCTGGGCTTGAGAATTCGATACATAAGATATTATATATTTTTTTGCTTTCCAAGTGACCGTGTCTTATTTCTAGACTTAACCTTAGAATACGATTCAATCTAATCCAACCCAAACATAAGCCATAGGAAAACTAATGAGGTAGCACACTTGCTCATCATTGATGTAAGGCTCTTCTTTATGTTATTGATGACTGACAGCTCTTCTTTAGATGTCAAGGAAAATTAGTCAGTTTACCAAAAAAAAAAAAAGAGAATTAAGATGACAAAATTTAACGTTTAAAGCTAAGTTAGGATGATGAATAACTTAAACCTGTAACAGTACTTTTTAATAATAAACGGGCCGGATCTAATCAAAGAGCAAGTCGCATCAGATAAACAGGTCCGAAGCATATTCGATCGGCCCAGAAATGCTCAGGACCACGTTAATCTAAAGAAACATCGCGGCACAATGACACGACTCACAGCCGCATATCTAAATATCCCATATATTCTCAGCCTCCTATAAATACAACTGTGGCCAGTAGAGAGCTAGGGTTTTGGGGAGTCTTTGCTTGCGGCTCTCTCTTCATTTTTAGCTAAAAAGCCAGGTGACGATCGCAATTTTCTCGAATTCCATCGTTTTAATTTGAATAATTTCTGCTGTTAGCGATAATCTATAGCTACTTGATTCTATTTGTTAGATCTATAAATCGCTGGTGAAAATTTTCGATTTTGCTGAGTTCTAGGTTTGAAATGGCGAGCAAAATCTTAGATCTCTTCTAAAAGCGAAAAGAAAAGTTATGAATCTGATCAGATCTAGTCATCTAATCATTCACAAATGACGATCGTTATAGATTTTAGCTGTACTTTTTTTTAGAGATTGTAGTAATATTTCATTAGTGTTAGCTATTGGAAACTATTGAGGGTTAAAATTATCTGATAACTTTGTATTCTAATCTCTATTGAAGAGAAATTTCTCACTTGTCGTGTAAAATATCGGTAATTATTCTTTATTACTGTTAAGGATTCATATCTGATTGATGTGTCACTTCATAGAGTAGTTGTTTGATATTTTGGTAATTCATAGATTCGTGGTTTGCTAGTTTACATGTTTCTATAATAGTCAGTTTAGTGTTTTATGTTTTTGTGCTTGTGTCAAATGTGTTAAGCTAACTTGACATCAGTGCTTCTTTAGGCCCTTGAATTAGAAAGAAAATTATCTGTGACTATTCATCTTAAGCATGAACTGACTATAGCATAATAAATTAGCTGTATTGTGTAGTGGTTTTAATAAATTTAATTAATTTCCTGTCATATATATTTAAAATTCATTGGCAAATGATTTGGTAGTAGTAGAGACTAGTTTAAATATTGAATGAGTGGATTACCTGAAGAATGTCAGAGAAATTTCAAGATAATGAACTGGTGCCTAAGTGCGCTTTGTATTGTTTTTCTTGGCTTATTACACTAAGCTATGTGTCAGTCTGTATTTACAGTTAGTTACTGACTATTACCTGTGTTGTTTTTGTATTACTTAGTTGATTTAGTTTGAATGTTATTGTTGCTTACCGAGACCGTTCATGTAATTTAATTCGCTTAAGCCGTTTGTGAATTACACTTTTAGGATGAGTGGTTTTCCATCCTTAGGTTGCCTTTCTTAGATGTCTCTTCTCTCAGTTGAGGTGAAAGGTGAATCTTTCTGTTCAAAGTTGTCCTTCTTCACTCATTGTATCTCATATTTGGTAATCGAGGTTATTAGGATGACAACCATATTACTGTTTGTTGACTTGTTTTCTGGGCTTGTGATGTCGCACTCTGTTCACGCTTTATGGTTTTTTTTCACTGGGAAGTTAAAACAGTGACCTTTGTGCTTGACAGTGACACTATGATTATGTCTTTGATCTCTTTCTTTTATCCTACTGGATTCTGACACACTGCATGTGTTGGCTTCTTTATTTTGTAACGATGATTAGTAAAATTGGAATGAAAATGATTATATTAAAATAAACAAAAGGAGAAGTGAATCAAGTGATCTAAAGAACCAAGTTTGATATAATTAAAGGAACAAAAAAAAGAATTTTTGTTGTTGACTCTTCATTGAACTTAAGATAATGATATCAAAGGAACTAGTTAGTTCTTGATATACAGATTCAATTTTAAATATTTTTTTAGTACGAAATACATTCGGATGTCTTTAACCGGACAAGTGTATAGCTGCTATAGCCCTTGTTTGTTTTTAATAGAAGTAATAACGAAGCTACCCTTGTACACCAACCAAACATTCTAGACTTTTTAATTACAGTATTTGGATTCTGTCTGTTCCCACTTTAACTCTGGTGATTTCCCCCTTGTTTTTTTTACTTTTTAATTATTGCTTTTATAAAACCTGAAAAGAACTATTATTTTGTTTTCTGTCTTGCCCACCCTCAACATCTTAGTTTGTATAACTATCTGTTTTCAACTAAGTAATCTGACTTTTCCTTCCTAAAAAGACTCTTTCTTGAAATATGTTGTGTTTATTGAAATGTGCGAACTATGATTTCATTCAAGAAACACAAATTGTTTTCTTGTTGGCCTTCTACCATGAGGTTTTAGTAATAAAATTTTGAGGGACTTGAGTTATGCACTTCAGGAAGGGACTTCATTCTGTATAAACATAACACAGATATCTCTAGTCTGATATATTTTTTAAAAGGCTAGCCTGGTATTTCAGCTTTTGGCCTTCATATTCCAACCCCACTCCTTTTATCGCTGAGCCAGAACTGAGCATCTTCTTAAACATTTTTCATATTATTGGTAATGTTTGGAATCATTTTTGGGGGAATTTCAGAGCTTTATTGGAATCTTTCTATGAAGCTCTTAAAAAGTTACTGGCTGAGGTGTTTGTTAAGTAATTTTTGCTACTGAATTATACTGACTCCACTCCTGTTTAAATTGCATATTTGTGGCTGTGTTTGGAATTATTTGATTTGAATTTCATAGCTTTGTTTCAATCTTTATATGAAAGTCTTTTAAGAAGTTACTTGTTGAGTACTTATAATACTAAGTTATGCTGCCAAATTTTATCTACAGTTGTTATTGATGTGTTGGTGCTCTTTTACTTATATTGTTTCTGAACTTTACAGTACACATTTGCTAGCTGTTTCAGCTGTCTTTATAAGCCGTCAAGATGGTGAAGTTTACAGCTGAAGAGCTCCGTAGGATTATGGACCTGAAACATAACATTCGTAACATGTCCGTCATTGCGCATGTGGACCATGGTATGCAATTTCACCTCTTTTTTTAACCCTGTTTGCTTGGACAAAAATGTCACATTAAGTAATCCAAACCCTTTCTGATCATGATATCTAATACTCTGAAAACCTGCATACTCAGCAATTTATTTCTCCTGTAATCAAGCCCTACGATGCCTCTTTCCCTCTTTCAATGTATATGATGTTATCTTTTCAGTACTTCCACTGCAAGATATTCTCTTTTGAAATATGAATTGGTGAAAAATATGCCTCTTAGCTTACTTCCTTGCAAGTACTGCATCTTTTATCTTTTTTAAGTCATTGAAAATGAACTCCAAGCAGAATCACACTCTGACATCACATTGTCTGATCCATATCTTGTATACTCTAGTGCATTTCTGATGCTGGGTGCCGCCCACTACATGTGCTAGAAGATAATTTTTTTCATTGTTATCAATCTCATTCTTTACTTTGCTAAGTTTTGAAGTTAGTTTGACGCTAATGTAGTTTCAAACAATATCATGAAAATCAAATCGGTTACCTGAAAAGTTAATTTTTAACAGTTTTATGTAATATCTAATACTTTTTCTTTATTTTCTTATGTACAAAAGTTTGAAATATCTTATTTAATTGAAAAGTTAGTCTAATCTATGAGTCAGTTTCGTTGTTTTATTTAATATTATGCAGGTCATTTTCTTTTGGATTTATTGTTTCACTGTCCTTGTCTTGTATCCAATCGATTCTAAAATTAAGCATCTTGTAATGATATAGCATATGGTTCTTGTATCATTGTCAATTTATCCTTTTGTATATGCATTCTCCATCCCTACATATTTAATATTAAATTCTTGACATAATATTTTGTTTGTGAATGTTGCAGGAAAGTCAACTCTCACTGATTCTCTTGTGGCTGCTGCTGGAATCATTGCACAGGAAGCTGCTGGAGATGTTAGAATGACTGATACTCGTGCTGATGAGGCTGAGCGTGGCATCACAATCAAATCTACAGGGATTTCTCTCTACTATGAGATGTCTGATGAATCCCTGAAAGCCTACAAGGGTGAGAGGTCAGGAAATGAGTATCTTATCAACCTCATCGATTCACCTGGGCATGTTGACTTTTCATCTGAGGTCACTGCTGCCCTGCGTATTACTGATGGTGCTTTAGTCGTCGTTGACTGCATTGAGGGTGTTTGTGTTCAGACTGAAACTGTTCTCCGACAGGCCTTGGGAGAAAGAATCAGGCCTGTCTTGACTGTTAACAAGATGGACCGTTGCTTCTTAGAGCTTCAAGTTGATGGTGAAGAGGCCTACCAGACCTTTCAGCGTGTTATTGAGAATGCGAATGTCATCATGGCTACTTATGAGGATGACCTTCTTGGTGATGTCCAAGTCTACCCTGAGAAAGGTACCGTTGCATTCTCAGCAGGATTGCATGGTTGGGCTTTCACCTTGACCAACTTTGCTAAAATGTATGCTTCGAAATTTGGAGTTGATGAGTCTAAAATGATGGAGAGGCTCTGGGGTGAGAACTATTTTGACCCAGCTACCAAGAAATGGACCAGCAAGAACACTGGCAGTGCTACCTGCAAACGTGGTTTTGTTCAGTTCTGTTACGAACCCATCAAGCAGATCATCAACACTTGCATGAACGATCAGAAGGACAAACTGTGGCCTATGTTGACTAAGCTTGGTGTGACCATGAAGTCAGATGAGAAGGAGCTTCTGGGTAAAGCTCTGATGAAGAGAGTGATGCAGACCTGGCTGCCAGCTAGCTCTGCTCTACTTGAAATGATGATATTCCATCTCCCATCTCCTGCCACTGCCCAGAAATATCGTGTGGAGAATCTGTATGAAGGTCCCCTTGATGATGTATATGCAAATGCCATCAGAAACTGTGACCCAGAGGGCCCTCTCATGCTTTATGTCTCTAAGATGATTCCGGCTTCTGATAAAGGTCGATTCTTTGCATTTGGACGAGTCTTTTCAGGAAAAGTTTCTACTGGCTTGAAGGTCCGTATCATGGGACCAAATTTCGTTCCTGGACAGAAGAAAGATTTGTACGTAAAGAGCGTCCAAAGAACAGTTATCTGGATGGGCAAGAAACAGGAGTCTGTGGAGGATGTTCCTTGTGGAAACACTGTAGCTATGGTTGGATTGGACCAGTTTATCACTAAGAATGCAACTCTCACAAATGAGAAAGAAGTGGATGCTCACCCAATCAGAGCCATGAAGTTCTCAGTCTCACCTGTCGTCCGTGTTGCAGTACAGTGTAAGGTTGCCTCTGACCTTCCCAAGCTTGTGGAAGGTTTGAAAAGGTTGGCAAAATCAGATCCTATGGTTGTGTGTACAATTGAAGAATCTGGGGAACATATCATTGCTGGTGCTGGTGAGCTCCACCTTGAGATTTGCTTGAAAGATTTGCAGGAGGATTTCATGGGAGGGGCAGAAATCAATGTGTCAGACCCTGTTGTTTCCTTTCGTGAAACCGTTCTTGAAAAGTCATGCCGTACTGTGATGAGCAAGTCGCCAAACAAACACAACCGTCTCTACATGGAAGCTCGTCCTCTTGAAGAAGGCCTTCCTGAGGCCATTGACGATGGACGCATCGGTCCTCGTGATGATCCAAAGGTGCGCTCAAAGATTCTCGCAGAAGAGTTTGGATGGGACAAGGATCTCGCTAAGAAAATCTGGTGCTTTGGTCCTGAGACCACTGGTCCAAACATGGTTGTCGACATGTGTAAGGGAGTACAGTACCTTAATGAAATCAAGGATTCAGTGGTTGCAGGTTTCCAGTGGGCATCAAAAGAAGGTGCTTTGGCTGAAGAGAACATGCGTGGTATTTGCTTTGAGGTGTGCGATGTCGTTCTTCACGCTGATGCTATTCACAGAGGTGGTGGCCAGGTCATCCCAACAGCAAGAAGGGTCATCTATGCCTCTCAATTGACAGCCAAGCCTAGGCTTCTTGAGCCAGTTTACCTTGTTGAGATTCAGGCTCCTGAGCAGGCTTTGGGAGGTATTTATGGTGTTCTTAACCAAAAGCGTGGACATGTGTTTGAAGAGATGCAGAGACCTGGTACTCCTCTCTACAACATCAAGGCTTATCTCCCGGTTATTGAGTCCTTTGGGTTCTCGGCTACTCTGAGGGCCGCTACGTCTGGACAGGCTTTCCCTCAGTGCGTGTTTGATCACTGGGACATGATGGGATCTGACCCAATGGATGCCAGTTCTCAAGCTGGGCAGCTCGTGGCCAGCATTCGTAAGAGAAAGGGTTTGAAGGAGCAGATGACTCCTCTTTCAGACTACGAAGACAAGCTTTAAGGTGAGCGCTTATTGTAGTATTGGACATGAAGCTGTTGCCTCGTGAACAATATTATTTAGAATTGAGGGCTTTGAGGCTAGTGTTGTAATACACATTAGTCTCCTGTTAGTTTTGATACATTTGAGTCTTTGAGATTTGCAGAAAGTTCCTCTGCATTTGGTTTCTTGTTTGTGGTTGTAGTGCTCAGACATATTGTTCTTATGCCATCATTATGTAATTGAAGTTTTTTTGTCGACTTATATTTTGTAGGTTAAAAGCTTTTATTGGCTTTATTATTTGCAGTTTATCTCTTGAGTTTTGATCTGTGATTTCATGTAACTGATATTTATAATCACTGTGTTTTGATTACTAGTTTGTTTTGGGATTAGATCTTGCTGTCATGTATTTAGTATGTCTATTCAAGGAAGCTCAGTGTCTGATTTTGAATCTACTTGCAAGCATCTTCGTTGCTTTTTGGCCCAGTAGTTTGATGGTTGAAGGAAGAGGCGCTTAATCATGATGGTTGAAGGAAGAGGCGCTTAATCATCATTGCATATGCTTATGCTTTCTATAAATGTTTTTTCCAGTAGTTTTTTTTAAAACAGCGGTTGGATTGTAATATCATAGATACTGTGGTTTCTGTTATTAAAAATGTAGATTTTACCTGGTATTCTTTATGCATCCTCTGAAGAGAATTTATGTATATGTTTTTCTAGCATTCCATTCAGTCTTTCATGTTTCTCATGAGCTGCAGATAAAATTCCGTCAGCTTACTAGCCAGCCGCCATCTACAGTTTGGTGGAGAGAGAAACTTTCAGAATAAAAGTAAGAACTTTTGTTGGCTTTTAATGATACAACAAGACGACAAACTTAGGTGATAGTCTCTTTTATATCCATTCAGTTGCTTGTACTTGATGGCTTAAAGATGATCTAGTGCTGGTAAAAAAAATGCTTGCAGAGTGTCACGCGTCGATCAGACTAGAAAATATTTCTAGATCTGGACTAATATTTGCTATTACGAGCAAGACTACTATAAACTTAAGTTGATAGGAGATAGTATCCACCAACTTTTATATCCATTAATGTTGCCTTGAGATAGGTGAAATCAAGAGTTACACAAATCTCAAAGATGGACTTTATATCTTCACGGATCCCAAGGTAATATCAATGGTTAGAAAAGTTGGTGGATGACGATTCCCTATCAACTTAAGTTTATAGGAGTCTTGCTCTTGCTATTACATACATGATTGTATAATTGTATTAGCAGTATGCCAATTATTTATGTATAAATGTACGTAATGATTGTACAATTGTATTAGCAGTATGCTTATCTCAGATGTAAAGAAGAAAAAAAAGATGATTGGGGCCAAATTGCTTGGCCCGAGGAAGTGCTTGAATTATAAGTTTGTAGAGAGAGAGAGAGAGAGAGATTTATTTTTCTTTATACTCTCCCTGTTATTGGTCTTCTTTATACTCTCACTGTTATTGGTCCTATAATGAGTTGCATTTTGCCATCCCTTAACCCCTTCTTGAAGATACAGAATAAATACGAAACATAAGGGGTTCAAGAAGTCTCTCAATCGCGGATCAAATTTCACATGCCTTTTATGGAGTGACCTTACAGTGTATCTAGAATATAACAACTCTATATGATTGTGATATATAGATGTAGTAGACTACCTTTTGTTGTAGTGATAGTGTATTACACGAAGTTTTCTCGATGAGTGCTAGTGAGGTTATATATTTCTTAAAGGGTTATTTAATTGCTGATACATCCCTTTTACTACAAGGACAAAACTATTTACATAAACTGTTTTATCAGCTATATGAATTTTAGGGTGTAATCGTTAATAAAACAGTCTAGAAGTATAAATGAATTTCCACAGTACAAGAGTGTAGCCTTTGACTTTCTCGTTGACATAGTAATATCTGTTAAGAATATGCAAATATATATTTGATATGGACCTATATGTAAAATGTACACACCCTGAACTCTATAAATAAAGGCCTACAGAGAAGCCTCAGTTTTTGAGCTCTCTAAATTACATCGTTTACATGGTATCAGAGCCTCCACCAAAACCCTAGTTTATCACCCCCACCTAAACCCTAGATCAGCCGAAAAAAAAAAGAATTCGTTCATCTTCTTCTTCCTCTGTTCACCCTCTTCTCGTACCTTACGAGATCGGTGCCGTCCCGAACCGCGTCACGGTCTTGGATCAGTAGCCTCTTGCCCTCAAATCTCGTCATCGTCGTCGTCTCTCAGCTTGTTCGAGATCCAGCGCCGCCACCGCCTTTCGATCTTGTTGTCGTCATCATCGTCGACCTCCGTCAGCATCTCCGCCCTCAGATCTCATCGTCGACGTCGTCTTCGAACTCCGCCAGTATCTCCGATCTCATCATCTTCGAATCTCGCCGCTACCATTGCTTTCGACCTGTTGCCATCGTCGACCTGTTGCCATCGTCGACCTCGGCCGCCATCTCCGACCTCGGCGACACCATCTCCGACTTCACCGCCACCTGCCTCTGAAACCCTAGCCGCAGAGAGTCGGCTTTGGCTCGAACCCTAATCGGGTTTGAGTTCACACCCACCTAGCCGCTGAAAGAAAAGAAAAGAAAAAAAAAAAAACAAAAAAAAAAAAAAAAAAAAAAAAAAATTTCTACTATTCTCATCGTGTGATTTGTAATAGCTCTTAGGTTCCCTCGACGAGTCGGAGTCCTAGAGTGATGAGAGGAAGAGTAAATATCCCACTTTGTTGAGATATTTGCTTCGATTCTTGTTTCCTTGGTGAGGCGAGAATTTTTATTGCGATCTAGCTCTCTGTTGTGCCCTTTGTACAGGAGGTCTTTGTGAAATTTTCTACACTCCCTTGATATGATAAATTAGATCCTGTTTCTATTTTGATCTGTTTGTGGGGTTTGGTATCTAGGTGGTATTTGGGGATTTGTTCGAGATTCGTTACTTGGGTGTGTATTTGGGATAGTTTGTTTGTTGATATGGCTGATTCGGATGATACCAAACCCAACTCCGGTGTTCAGGAAGTTGTTTCTTCTAAACTTACAGACCGTAAGTTGGATGGAAACAATTACATGCAATGGAAGACTATTGTTGAAATGAGTTTGAAGGGTAGGAGGAAGAAGCACCACATATTTAAGGAGCCGCCTACAGAACTCACAGAGGACTGGGAAGGAGATGATGCCATTATCTACACCCAGCTTCTCAACGCCATGGAGACCAGTATTCAAGATATGGTGCTTCACACCAAGACTGCAAAGGAGCTCTGGGACTACCTTGCCGTACTCTATTCTGGAAAGGGTAATCTCTCCCGAGCTTATGACATCCACCAGGAGATGACCCGGGTCCAGAAAGGGGACCGCACTTGGAAGGATTTCTACTCCGAATTTCGACGATTGCATGAGGAGTGGAATACCCTGTTCCCTATTACCAATGATATTCAGCAGATGCAGCCTACTGAGAGAGCGATGGTCTCAGATTTTTAGGTGGAGTCCCACAGAATTCTCTTCAAAGACGTCCACAGATACTTGGAAGTTCTATCGCTAACTCTTGCCGAGACTTACAGCTTGTCGCAATGGTCCTTTCCCGATGGCTCATCGCATCATGATCTCCTGCATCGCCCGCTTTAGCAGCTTACACTCCGCCCTTAGGAGGACGCGCTGGAGGTTTTCCGTCGCGAGCCGGGAGAGGAGGACGAATGGAGGCCGCGATTGGAGGGTCTTACATCGGCAGAGGGTGGACCCATCTATTGCCGATCTTGCAAGAAGGAGGGTCACACCAAGTACAATTGTCCGCTGCTGCAGTGGTCTTCAAGCCTTCGACCATGTTTGCACCACTTCCGAGAGTACACCAGCTCAGCCTTCTTCTTCGACTCAAGCTACTGCGAGTAGCTCTGGAGTTACTATATCCGACGATGAGTATGCACGATACCAGATGTTCCTTCAATTGCGTAACTCATCCTTGATATCTACCACCGACCGCCACATCGCCAATTCGGTAATTCTTTTGCTTGTCTTTCTTCAACATCAGCTCCTACTACTTGGATTATCGATTCAGGTGCTACTGACCACATGACTGTGAATTCAGGTATATTGACATCTATGAAACTCATTAGCTCATTTCGGATATCACTTTGGTGATGGATCAAAATCCAAAGTTTGTGGTGTCGGCACTACACAAGCTTCATCCCTCTTATCATTATCTTACGTCTTACATGTTCCAAAATTTCCATGTAATCATTGCCTATTAGTAAAATTACTAAAGCTTTACACCGCCAAGAACATTCTTTCCGATCGATGTGTCTTTCAGAACTTGGAACCCAAATGGACGATTGGCACAGTGGAGTGAGGTGTATCGTACTATTTGGATGGCGACGGACCTACTGCATGTGTCAACGGTAAAGGTAGTGTTTTGAAATGCACCGTAAGCTAGGTCATCCATCATTAGAGTCTTTACGAAAATTAGTTCCTAATTTGAGTCTTAGTAGTTTGGAGTGTGAGTCATGTCAGATGGGAAAGCATCACAGAATGCCTTATCCGTCTAGAGTCAATAATCGGTCTAGTCATTTGTTTGAACTTGTGCATTCGGCGTATGGGGACCTTGTTCCACCTGATTCTCTGTTTGGTTTTCGGTACTATGTTTTATTTATTGATGATTATTCACGTGCTACATGGATTTATTTAATGAAAGAACGATCGAAGTTCTTCACGCATTTCAAACATTTTTGTTCTGAAATTCATACCCAATTTGGTTTGCAAATAAAACTTTTAGATCTGACAATGCAAAAGAGTATTTTAACCATGAGTTTGATCAATTTTTGACCACCCACGGTATTATTCATCAGTCATCATGTCATTACACACCTCAACAAAATGGCGAGCGTAACGTAAAAATCAACACTTACTAGAAATTGCTCGTACTCTACTAATACATGAATATGCCCAAACAAGATTGGGGATGCAGTCCTAAGCGCTTGTCATCGATTAATCATACACCTTCTCTTGTTTTGGATGGTAAAACCCCATCTCCGTGCTTTATCCATCCAAACCAAACCTTTCCACTTCCTCTTCACATTTTTGGCTGTGTGTGTTTTGTGCATAATAACCATCAAAATAAATCTAAACTTGATCCTCGTGCCATAAAATGTGTATTTCTAGGATATTCTCGAACACAAAAAGGATATAAGTGTTATTGTCCCCTTACACGAAAAACATTTGTGTCAGCGGATGTAACATTTTTTGACAACACTTCATACTTCTCTACCCAAAATAAGAAATATATTTCGCACACCGAGACCAATGATGATGATGAAGATACATTTCTTGTACCCATAACCTCCTCATCTACTAGTGATGAACGCCCATCAAATAGTGTGCCTTCAGAACAACTACCTACTATCGACACTCACCGAAGTCTACACCGACGCCCCAGCGTACTACTACCCAAGCCTACTCTCCCAGTGCCAACTACTGCTGCTGTTCCAACTCCTGGTACGTCTTCTTCATCTGATGATCTCCCTATTGCTCTTCGCAAGGGTACTGAGTCAGACACCCACACCCTATTGCCAACTTTGTTACACTCTCACACTTATCTTCACCTTATCGCACTTTTGTTACATCCATGGATTCTCACAACATTCCCAAGTCTTGGTCAGAAGCTCTGTCTCATCCAGGTTGGAAGGCAGCGATGCAAGAAGAAATGCAAGCCCTAAAAGATAATCAGACCTGGGAGCTTGTGGGTCTTCCTCCTGGGAAGAAGATAGTTGGATGCAAATGGGTATTTACTGTCAAACTGAATCCAGATGGCTCCCTCTCTCGTCTCAAAGCCCGTCTGGTCGCCAAAGGGTACTCTCAAACATATGGCATCGACTATGTCGAGACTTTCTCTCCTGTTGCAAAGATGACTTCAGTGCGCCTTCTCATCTCCCTTGCTTCTCACTATGCATGGCCTCTCTATCAGCTTGATGTGAAGAATGCATTCTTGCATGGGATGCTCGAGGAAGAGGTATATATGGAGCAACCTCCTGGGTTTGTTGCTCAGGGGGAGTCTGGCAAAGTCTGTCACCTGAAGAGAGCATTATATGGTCTTAAACAGTCTCCTCGCGCATGGTTTGGCAAGTTCGCAGCTGTGGTACAGGAGTTTGGCCTCCAGCGCAGCTCAGGCGATTACTCTGTGTTCTTTCGCAATCAAGCAGGGAAAAGAATTCTGCTGGTGGTTTATGTTGATGACATTGTTATCACGGGTAATGATGCATCAGGGATCTATGCTTTGAAAAAATTCATACAACAACATTTTCAAACGAAAGACTTGGGGGATCTCCACTATTTCTTGGGCATTGAAATAGCCAGGTCTACTAAGGGGATCTTCATGTCTCAGAGAAAATATACATTGGATGTGCTATCTGAAGTAGGGCTTCTTGGGTGCAAACCAGCGAATGCTCCCATGGACCCTAATCACAAACTAATGCCTGGACAGGGTGAGTTGCTACAAGATCCAGGCAAATATAGGAGATTGGTGGGAAAGTTGAATTACCTTACTGTAACCAGGCCAGACATTGCATATTCGGTGAGTGTGGTGAGCCAGTTCATGGCAGAACCACGAACTACACATCTGGATGCAGTAATGAGAATTCTTAGATATCTGAAGGGTTCTCCCGGAAAAGGAATGTTATACTCCAACGGTGGACATCTAAGGGTGGCTGGATTCGAGATGTTGATTGGTAGGATCCCTGGCGATAGAAGATCAACCACGGGATATTGTGTGTTTGTAGGAGGAATCGGTCTCATGGAAAAGTAAGAAACAGACAGTTGTGTCTAGATCAAGTGCAGAGTCAGAGTATCGTGCTATGGCTGACATTACTTGTGAGATGATTTGGATACAACGGCTATTAAAGGAGTTAGGATGTGACCCGACTTCTCCCATGCGGCTATATTGTGACAACAGGCAAACTCCATATTGCAAACAATCCAGTCTTTCATGAGAGGACTAAGCACATTGAAGTGGATTGTCATATTGTGCGTAACCAAGTTGTGGAACAGAAAAATATTGAGACCCGACATGTTGCTTCAGGAGATCAGCTAGCAGATATTCTCACCAAGCCATTAGGAAACCACGTGTGCAATTTATATGTAACAAACCGCATGTATGACATATATGCTCCGGTTTGAGGGGAGTGTTAAGAATATGCAAATATATATTTGATATGGACCTATATGTAAAATGTACACACACGAACTCTATAAATAAAGGCCTACAGAGAAGCCTCAGTTTTGAGCTCTCTAAATTACATCGTTTACAATATCAAATGTCAAAATCCAGAAGTATGCACTCAGAAGGAAAGTCTTCCCTATAATAATATTTTGTGTCGAAAGTAATTTCTTCACAAAGTCGTGTACCTTTAGATCTATTAGGGCCAGATTTTGACATTTTCACCGCATAAGAGTAATTGCTACAGCTGAAACCTGAACATTTTCCATACTCTCTTGCTTTTATTTAGCCGAAGCAAGTATTAGGCAATTCATGCATTATCGAACACAGTTTCAATTTAGTAAGAAGCCAGTTCAGGCAAAGTTTACAAATTTTACATATTATCATATCAATGTTAAAAGGTTATCTCAAACATCTAAAACCACAGCCCATTACATTGTAGTCTTTTCTTTTCCACTTCATTAAATATTTACAACAGTAGCAAACAAGAAGACCAATACTACTGACATTTATTCGCTCATATACATAAGCTAATGCATTGCCAAAATCTTCCTGAACTCATGCTTCTTGCTGCCAATGCATCCCTTGGAGACTAACGAGTTGATCCAAACCTGGTCTGATTTTACTGGTTCATCATCGTCATTCCTGTGCCAACTCCAAATTGCATGTGTTTCATTGACAATCTTTAACTGCGTGGCCAAAACTTGCTTCACGGAAGACTGACCACTGCGGCTTTGGGTCGTGATACCTATAAGCATAATGAAATCAGATAGAAATAGAGGATACTAGAAATGGGCTGCCATCTTATTGGCGAAACTTAGCAAAATGAGTTGCCACTTCATAAACATTATTTCCATGGAAATACTAACATCTTCAAAATCTAAACACATCACCAAACCGAATATTTGTTACCTGTGAGCCAATCCTTCCTGTTACCTCCATCACCGATGGTTACATGTACAGTACCACAAGAATCCAACACATTTTTATAGACGGGTTCCTGGAGTAAAAACATATGTTATGGACCACTGTGCTAGTTTAAATGAAGAGATATAAGAAACAAAATGCGAAGGCCTGCAGATTACCGAGCGTTCGTATGCATGAACATGGCCTGCAAATAGAATATCTACACCAGCAGCATAAAGCAAGGGCTCCAAAGAAGCCTTCATCCCATCCCCTTCCCCTTGGTGTGCATAATTGCTATTGTACCATGGGACATGCAATAACACCAGCAGCCATGGTGTCCTTTCTCTATCAACCTTAGCAAGATCCTCCTACAAAGTTGAATATAAATGAACATTCTTCCCAAAGAACTGAAAATTAAAATTTCACTTTCCTTAGTTGATAACCTGTGAGAGAAGAGGATACCTACGTATAAAAATAACTTTCTAAGAAGTTGAACTAATCTATAACTTGTTGAGAGGGTAAGTTGAATGTAAGTTATAAGCATAAAATTTTCAGAAAATCACATGTCTAGTTCTGATAGGAACAAGCTAAAGCTAAATGCAACAGACAACAAATAACAACTCTTTTACCATGTGATGGTCCTGCTTAAATATGCACGAGAAGAATAGCTCTTAGGTTTAGTCTACCCAAAATAGAGGAGCAATAGAATTATAGGCGTAATGATATATCTAAATGATTTCCTTAGTCTATGAACTTCCAATATTCATCTCCTTGTTATATCATTTGGGTCTATCTTAGGTTTTGTCATTCAAATTATTTACAAAATCCAGTTCTACCATTTTCCCCTTTCCCACAAAAATGAAATAACGAAATCGTAAAAGAAATGCACACTGCTCTTGAAAGGGGAAAAAGTCACTCAATCGCGGATCAAATTTCACATGCCTTTTATGGAGTGACCTTACAGTGTATCTAGAATATAACAACTCTATATGATTGTGATATATAGATGTAGTAGACTACCTTTTGTTGTAGTGATAGTGTATTACACGAAGTTTTCTCGATGAGTGCTAGTGAGGTTATATATTTCTTAAAGGGTTATTTAATTGCTGATACATCCCTTTTACTACAAGGACAAAACTATTTACATAAACTGTTTTATCAGCTATATGAATTTTAGGTGTAATCGTTAATAAAACAGTCTAGAAGTATAAATGAATTTCCACAGTACAAGAGTGTAGCCTTTGACTTTCTCGTTGACATAGTAATATCTCATAAGAATATGCAAATATATATTTGATATGGACCTATATGTAAAATGTACACACCCGAACTCTATAAATAAAGGCCTACAGAGAAGCCTCAGTTTTGAGCTCTCTAAATTACATCGTTTACATGGTATCGAGCCTCCACCAAAACCCTAGTTTATCACCCCACCTAAACCCGATCACCAAGAAAGAAAACCGTTCAGCAAATTTCGTTTCACCTTTTCATCTTACGATTGACCCTCATGTTTCCAACCTAACGCTGGCTTCGATTCGCTTTCACCTTTACGCCGGTTGTTGCTTTCAATGAAATTGATCTAGTTAAGCGACTGCTGACGGAAATTGTTAAGACATTGCTGACTTGCCAAGATTCTCTGGCTGATTCCATTGCTGATATGCTGACCTCCATGATTCCCATCCATCTTTCGGTTCGCCTGGCTTGCTGGCATCACGCCATCGCCGACTCACGCTTATCAAGTCGACCCGCCGCCATCTCCCACTGAATAAATGATGACCATTCCTCACTTCACCGCCACCGGCCGCCGCCTCTCAAACCTAGCCGCAGAGAGTCGGCTTTGGCTCGAACCCTAATCGGGTTTGAGTTCACACCCACCTAGCCGCCGGTGAAAAGAAAAGAAAAGAAAAAAACAAACAAAAAAAAAAAAAAAAAAATTTCTACTATTCTCCTCATGTGATTTGTAATAGCTCTTAGGTTCCTCGGCGCACTTCAGAACTGATGAGAGGAAGAGTAAATATCCCACTTTGTTGAGATATTTGCTTCGATTCTTGTTTCCTTGGTGAGGCGAAATTTTTATTCGATCTAGCTCTCTGTTGTGCCCTTTGTGTACCGGAGGTGTCACGAAATTTTCTACACTCCCTTGATATGATAAATTAGATCTGTTTCTATTTTGATCTGTTTGTGGGGTTTGGTATCTAGGTGGTATTTGGGGATTTGTTCGAGATTCGTTACTTGGGTGTGTATTTGGGATAGTTTGTTTGTTGATATGGTGATTCGGATGATACCAAACCCAACTCCGGTGTTTAGGAAGTTGTTTCTTCTAAACTTACGCATCAGTAAGTTGGATGGAAACAATTACATGCAATGGAAGACTATTGTTGAAATGAGTTTGAAGGGTAGGAGGAAGAAGCACCACATATTTAAGGAGCCATTAACTCACAGAGGACTGAAGGAGATGATGCCATTATCTACACCCAGCCTTCAACGCCATGGAGACCAAGATTCAAGATATGGTGCTTCACACCAAGACCGCAGGAGCTCGGGACTACCTGTCAGACTCTATTCGAAAGGGTAATTCTCCAGCTTATGACATCCACGTGAGATGACCGGTCCGAAGGGGACCGCGACTTGGAAGGATTTCTACTCCGAATTTCGCGATTGCATGAGGTGGAATACCTGTTCCCTATTACCAATGATATTCACAGATGCGCTCTGAGAGAGCAGATGGCGTCCTCAGATTTTTAGGTGGAGTCCCACAGAATTCTCTTCAAAGACGTCCACAGATACTTGGAAGTTCTATCGCTAACTCTCTTTGAGACTTACAGCTTGTGCGAAAGGGGTCCTCCCGATGGCTCTATCGTAATTGACTCTCGTATTCTTCCGCTAGCAGCCTTACACTGCTTCTAGGAGGACGCTGGAGGTTTTTCCGGGTCGGAGCCGGGAGGAGGACAATGGAGGCCGTGACTGGAGGGTCTTACATCAGCAGTGGTGGACCCATCGGCATCAAGTAGAAGCGAGAGGGTCACACCAAGTACAATTGTCCGCTAGTTAGGTCGCCTAAGCCTTCACCATGTTGCACCACTCCGGATACACCAAATGCCCTTCTTCTTCGACTCAAGCTATCATGAGTAGCTCGAGTTACTATATCCGACGATGAGTATGCGATACCGGATGTTCCTTCAATTGCGTAACTCATCCTTGATATCTACCACTCGACCGCCACATCGCCAATTCGGTAATTCTTTTGCTTGTCTTTCTTCAACATCGCCTCCTACTACTTGATTATCGATTCAAGCATCTGACCACATGATCTGGAATTGTATATTGACATCTATGAAACTCATTAGCTCATTTCCGGATATCACTTTAGGCGATGGATCAAAATCCAAAGTTTGTGGTGTCGGCACTACACAAGCTTCATCCCTCTTATCATTATCTTCTGTCTTACATGTTCCAAAATTTCCATGTAATCTGCTGTCTATTAGTAAAATTACTAAAGCTTTACACCGCCAAGAACATTCTTTCTCGATCGATGTGTCTTTCAGAACTTGGAACCCCAATGACGAATGCGGAGTGAGGCGTGGTCTGTACTATTTGGATGGCTGTTGTACACTTTATCTACCAGATGTGTCAAGAAAGGTAGTGTTTTTGAAATGCACCGTAGTTGCTAGGTCATCCATCATTAGAGTCTTTACGAAAATTAGTTCCTAATTTGAGTCTTAGTAGTTGGAGTGTGAGTCATGTCGGATGGGAAAGCATCACGAATGCCTTATCCGCCTAGAGTCAATAATCGGTCTAGTCATTTGTTTGAACTTGTGCATTCCGATGTATGGGGACCTTGTTCCACTGGACCGCTTGGTTTCTACTATGTTTTATTTATTGATGATTATTCACGTGCTACATGGATTTATTTAATGAAAGAACGATCGAAGTTCTTACGCATTTCAAACATTTTGTTCGAAATTCATACCCAATTTGGTTTGCAAATAAAACTTTTAGATCGACAATGCAAAGAGTATTTTAACCATGAGTTTGATCAATTTTTGACCACCACGGTATTATTCATCAGTCATCATGTCATTACACACCTCAACAAAATGGCGAGCGTAACGAAAAATCAACACTTACTAGAAATTGCTCGTACTCTACTAATACACATGAATATGCCCAAACAAGATTGGGGATGCGATCTAAGCGCTTGTCATCGATTAATCGCACACCTTCTCTTGTTTTGGATGGTAAAACCCCATCTCCGTGCTTTATCCATCCAAACCAAACTTTCCACTTCCTCTTCACATTTTTATCAGGTGTGTTTTGTGCATAATAACCATCAAAATAAATCTAAACTTGATCCTCGTGCCATAAAATGTGTATTTCTAGGATATTCTCGAACACAAAAAGGATATAAGTGTTATTGTCCCCTTACACGAAAAACATTTGTGTCAGCGGATGTAACATTTTTGACAACACTTCATACTTCTCTACCCAAAATAAGAAATATATTTCAACACTCGAGACCAATGATGATGATGAAGATACATTTCTTGTACCCATAACCTCCTCATCTACTAGTGATGAACGCCCATCAAATAGTGTGCCTTCAGAACAACTACCTACTACTGACACTCAGCTGAAAGTCTACACTCGACGTCCCAAGCAGCTACTACCCAAACTTCTCTCCCATACAACTACCGCCTGCTCCAACTCGGTAACGCCTTCTTCATCCGATGATCTCCTATTGCTCTTCGCAGGTACTCAGAGTCGTATTAATTTAACACCCTATTGCCAACTTTGTTACACTCTCACACTTATCTTCACCTTATCGCACTTTTGTTACATCCATGGATTCTCACAACATTCCCAAGTCTTGGTCAGAAGCTCTGTCTCATCCAGGTTGGAAGGCAGCGATGCAAGAAGAAATGCAAGCCCTAAAAGATAATCGTATCTGAGCTTGTGGGTCTTCCTCCGGGAAGAAGATAGTTGGATGCAAATGGGTATTTATCACAAACCGAATCCGGATGGCTCCCTCTCGTCTCAAAGCGCCTCTCGCCAAAGGGTACTCTCAAACATATGGCATCGACTATGTCGAGACTTTCTCTCTGTTGCAAAGATGACTTGATCGCCTTCTCATCTCCCTTGCTTCTCACTATGCATGGCCTCTCTATCGCCTTGATGTGAAGAATGTATTCTTGCATGGGATGCTCGAGGAAGAGGTATATATGGAGCAACCTCACGGGTTTGTTGCTTTCGAGTCTGGCAAAGTCTGTCACCGAAGAGAGTATATATGTCTTAAACAGTCTCCTCGCTACATATTGGCAAGTTCGCAGCTCTGCGGGTACGGGAGTTTGGCCTGGCACCAGCGCATTACCTGGTGTTCTTTCTCGCAAGAATCGCTGGGAAAAGAATCTACCGGTGGTTTATGTTGATGACATTGTTATCACGGGTAATGATGCATCAGGGATCTATGCTTTGAAAAAATTCATACAACAACATTTTCAAACGAAAGACTTGGGGGATCTCCACTATTTCTTGGGCATTGAGATAGCCAGGTCTACTAAGGGGATCTTCATGTCTCAGAGAAAATATACATTGGATGTGCTATCTGAAGTAGGGCTTCTTGGGTGCAAACCAGCGGATGCTCCCATGGACCCTAATCACAAACTAATGCCTGGACAGGGTGAGTTGCTACAAGATCCGGGCAAATATAGGAGATTGGTGGGAAAGTTGAATTACCTTACTGTAACCAGGCCAGACATTGCATATTCGGTGAGTGTGGTGAGCCAGTTCATGGCAGAACCACGAACTACACATCTGGATGCAGTAATGAGAATTCTTAGATATCTGAAGGGTTCTCCCGGAAAAGGAATGTTATACTCCAACGGTGGACATCTAAGGGTGGCTGGATTCTCGATTGACGGGTAGGATCCCCTACGAGAAGATCAACCACGGGATATTGTGTGTTTGTAGGAGGAATCGGTCTCATGGAAAAGTAAGAAACGCATTACCAGGTCTAGATCATGCGTATCGTATCGTGCTATGGTGACATTACTTGTGAGATGATTTGGATACAACGGCTATTAAAGGAGTTAGGATGTGACCCGACTTCTCCCATGCGGCTATATTGTGACAACAGGCAAAGACTCCATATTGCAAACAATCCAGTCTTTCATGAGAGGACTAAGCACATTGAAGTGGATTGTCATATTGTGCGTAACCAAGTTGTGGAACAGAAAAATATTGAGACCCGACATGTTGCTTCAGGAGATCAGCTAGCAGATATTCTCACCAAGCCATTAGGGAAACCACGTGTGCAATTTATATGTAACAAACTGGGCATGTATGACATATATGCTCCAGTTTGAGGGGGAGTGTTAAGAATATGCAAATATATATTTGATATGGACCTATATGTAAAATGTACACACCCTGAACTCTATAAATAAAGGCCTACAGAGAAGCCTCAGTTTTTGAGCTCTCTAAATTACATCGTTTACAATATCAAATGTCAAAATCCAGAAGTATGCACTCAGAAGGAAAGTCTTCCCTATAATAATATTTTGTGTCGAAAGTAATTTCTTCACAAAGTCGTGTACCTTTAGATCTATTAGGGCCAGATTTTGACATTTTCACCGCATAAGAGTAATTGCTACAGCTGAAACCTGAACATTTTCCATACTCTCTTGCTTTTATTTAGCCGAAGCAAGTATTAGGCAATTCATGCATTATCGAACACAGTTTCAATTTAGTAAGAAGCCAGTTCAGGCAAAAGTTTACAAATTTTACATATTATCATATCAATGTTAAAAGGTTATCTCAAACATCTAAAACCACAGCCCATTACATTGTAGTCTTTTCTTTTCCACTTCATTAAATATTTACAACAGTAGCAAACAAGAAGACCAATACTACTGACATTTATTCGCTCATATACATAAGCTAATGCATTGCCAAAATCTTCCTGAACTCATGCTTCTTGCTGCCAATGCATCCCTTGGAGACTAACGAGTTGATCCAAACCTGGTCTGATTTTACTGGTTCATCATCGCATTCCTGTGCCAACTCCAAATTGCATGTGTTTCATTGACAATCTTTAACTCGCCAGGCCAAAACTTGCTTCACGGAAGACTGACCACTGCGGCTTTGGGTCGTGATACCTATAAGCATAATGAAATCAGATAGAAATAGAGGATACTAGAAATGGGCTGCCATCTTATTGGCCGAAACTTAGCAAAATGAGTTGCCACTTCATAAACATTATTTCCATGGAAATACTAACATCTTCAAAATCTAAACACATCACCAAACCGAATATTTGTTACCTGTGAGCCAATCCTTCCCTGTTACCTCCATCACCGATGGTTACATGTACAGTACCACAAGAATCCAACACATTTTTATAGACGGGTTCCTGGAGTAAAAACATATGTTATGGACCACTGTGCTAGTTTAAATGAAGAGATATAAGAAACAAAATGCGAAGGCCTGCAGATTACCGAGCGTTCGTATGCATGAACATGGCCTGCAAATAGAATATCTACACCAGCAGCATAAAGCAAGGGCTCCAAAGAAGCCTTCATCCCATCCCCTTCCCCTTGGTGTGCATAATTGCTATTGTACCATGGGACATGCAATAACACCAGCAGCCATGGTGTCCTTTCTCTATCAACCTTAGCAAGATCCTCCTACAAAGTTGAATATAAATGAACATTCTTCCCAAAGAACTGAAAATTAAAATTTCACTTTCCTTAGTTGATAACCTGTGAGAGAAGAGGATACCTACGTATAAAAATAACTTTCTAAGAAGTTGAACTAATCTATAACTTGTTGAGAGGGTAAGTTGAATGTAAGTTATAAGCATAAAATTTTCAGAAAATCACATGTCTAGTTCTGATAGGAACAAGCTAAAGCTAAATGCAACAGACAACAAATAACAACTCTTTTACCATGTGATGGTCCTGCTTAAATATGCACGAGAAGAATAGCTCTTAGGTTTAGTCTACCCAAAATAGAGGAGCAATAGAATTATAGACGTAATGATATATCTAAATGATTTCCTTCGTCTATGAACTTCCAATATTCATCTCCTTGTTATATCATTTGGGTCTATCTTAGGTTTTGTCATTCAAATTATTTACAAAATCCAGTTCTACCATTTTCCCCCTTTCCCACAAAAATGAAACAACGAAATCGTAAAAAGAAATGCACACTGCTCTTGAAAGGGGGAAAAAAGTCACTACTAAAAGTCTTAAATATTCCAACCAACCTTTAGCCAAGCATACTGAACTGAGCCTTCATCATAATCTGTATAAGAACCAAGCATGATGACATGAACCCCTGCCGCTTCAAAGGAGTAATACAAGTTTGAAGTAGATCCACTCTCTTCATAGGGCATCTTCCATCGCGGCATTATATGCTTGAAACGGAGACTTAAAAATAGTATGCTCTCCTTTTCATGATTCCCTTCTGTCACCATCCAAGGTCTAGCACTAGCAAGTGGTTGTACAAGTGCACCAAAAGAATCCCATAGATGCTGCATATAATCAGCATACGAAAGATCACCGGAATTAGATGCATATCATATTTACACTGATCTATATGATCTAGAGTGGTTTTTGTCCATTCAGTTTGACCAAGATCACCAGCTACTGCAAAAGTTACTGGAAATTGAGAAGGAGGGGTCTTGAGTTGGAATTGTGGGTCCTGACCTCCGCATCGGTAATAATAAACTGTGTCATCTTTCGCTATTACATACATGATTGTATAATTGTATTAGCAGTATGCCAATTATTTATGTATAAATGTACGTAATGATTGTACAATTGTATTAGCAGTATGCTTATCTCAGATGTAAAGAAGAAAAAGATGATTGGGGCCAAATTGCTTGGCCCGAGGAAGTGCTTGAATTATAAGTTTGTAGAGAGAGAGAGAGAGAGAGATTTATTTTTCTTTATACTCTCCCTGTTATTGGTCTTCTTTATACTCTCACTGTTATTGGTCCTATAATGAGTTGCATTTTGCCATCCCTTAACCCCTTCTTGAAGATACAGAATAAATACGAAACATAAGGGGTTCAAGAAGTCTCTCAATCGCGGATCAAATTTCACATGCCTTTTATGGAGTGACCTTACAGTGTATCTAGAATATAACAACTCTATATGATTGTGATATATAGATGTAGTAGACTACCTTTTGTTGTAGTGATAGTGTATTACACGAAGTTTTCTCGATGAGTGCTAGTGAGGTTATATATTTCTTAAAGGGTTATTTAATTGCTGATACATCCCTTTTACTACAAGGACAAAACTATTTACATAAACTGTTTTATCAGCTATATGAATTTTAGGGTGTAATCGTTAATAAAACAGTCTAGAAGTATAAATGAATTTCCACAGTACAAGAGTGTAGCCTTTGACTTTCTCGTTGACATAGTAATATCTCATAAGAATATGCAAATATATATTTGATATGGACCTATATGTAAAATGTACACACACGAACTCTATAAATAAAGGCCTACAGAGAAGCCTCAGTTTTGAGCTCTCTAAATTACATCGTTTACATGGTATCGAGCCTCCACCAAAACCCTAGTTTATCACCCCACCTAAACCCTAGATCAGTAGAAGAAAAAAAAAAGAGAAAGAAAACCTTATCGTTCATCTTCTTCTTCCTCTGTTCACCCTCTTCTCCGCTACCACGATCCAGTCATTCCCGAACCTAACGCCACCAGTCTTCGACGATTCAATACCGCTTCGCCCTCAATTCGTCTATCGCTGCTGTTCTCGCTTGTTCGAGATCCAATACGCCACTTTTCGATCTTGTTATCGTCATCATCGCCGACTCCAAGATCTTCACTCGATCTTCATCGCCGACGCCGTTTTCGAACTCCGCCAGATCTCCGATCTTCATCTTTCGGTTCGCTACACTATTGCTGATTTCGCCGCCATCGTCGACGGCTAAGATTGCTGACTACCATGCCATCTCCGGACTCGACGACACCATCTCCGACTTCACCGCCACCCGCTGCCGAAACCCTAGCGCAAGAGAGTCGGCTTTGGCTCGAACCCTAATCGGGTTTGAGTTCACACCCACCTAGCCGCTGAAAGAAAAGAAAAGAAAAAAACAAACAAAAAAAAAAAACAAACAAAAAAAAAAAATTTCTACTATTCTCATCGTGTGATTTGTAATAGCTCTTAGGTTCCCTCGACAGTCGGTCCTAGAAGCGATGAGAGGAAGAGTAAATATCCCACTTTGTTGAGATATTTGCTTCGATTCTTGTTTCCTTGGTGAGGCGAAATTTTTATTGCGATCTAGCTCTCCTGTTGTGCCCTTTGTGTACCGGAGGTGCTGTCGAAATTTTCTACACTCCCTTGATATGATAAATTAGATCCTGTTTCTATTTTGATCTGTTTGTGGGGTTTGGTATCTAGGTGGTATTTGGGGATTTGTTCGAGATTCGTTACTTGGGTGTGTATTTGGGATAGTTTGTTTGTTGATATGGTGATTCGATGATACCAAACCCAACTCCGGTGTTTAGGAAGTTGTTTCTTCTAAACTTACGCATCAGTAAGTTGGATGGAAACAATTACATGCAATGGAAGACTATTGTTGAAATGAGTTTGAAGGGTAGGAGGAAGAAGCACCACATATTTAAGGAGCCTACGAACTCACAGAGGACTGAAGGAGATGATGCCATTATCTACACCTTCTCAACGCCATGGAGACCAAGATTCAAGATATGGTGCTTCACACCAAGACTGCAGGAGCTCTGGGACTACCTTGCAGACTTATTCTCGAAAGGGTAATCTCTCCCGAGCTTATGACATCCACCAGAGATGACCCGGTCCGAAGGGGACCGCGACTTGGAAGGATTTCTACTCAATTTCGACGATTGCATGAGGAGTGGAATACCCTGCTCCTATTACCAATGATATTCACAGAGCCTACAGAGAGCGGATGGCGGTCTGTATTTCTTAGGTGGAGTCCCACAGAATTCTCTTCAAAGACGTCCACAGATACTTGGAAGTTCTCTGCTAACTCTCTTCTTTGAGACTTACGGTTTCTTGTGTCCTTTCGATGGCTCTCATCGTGCAGTGACTCCTCGACCGCTCGCTTTAGCGGCTTACCTCCGCCCTTAGGAGGACGCAGGCGGAGGTTTTCCTCGTCAGTGAGTGGGAGAGGAGGACGAATGGAGCCGCGACTGAGGGTCTTATTGATCGGCAGAGTGGTGGACCCATCTATTGCCGATCTTGCAAGAAGGAGGGTCACACCAAGTACAATTGTCCGCTTTCAGGTCGCCTGCTTCAAATGCTATGCTCCACTTCCGAGTACACCAAATAACCTTCTTCTTTTCGACTCAAGCTATCATGAGTAGCTCGAGTTACTATATCCGACGATGAGTATGCACGATACCGGATGTTCCTTCAATTGCGTAACTCATCCTTGATATCTACCACTCGACCGCCACAATCGCCAATCGTGTAATTCTTTTGCTTGTCTTTCTTCAACATCGGCTCCTACTACTTGGATTATCGATCGAAAAAGCCGACCACATGATCGAATTCAGTATATTGACATCTATGAAACTCATTAGCTCATTTCCGGATATCACTTTAGGCGATGGATCAAAATCCAAAGTTTGTGGTGTCGGCACTACACAAGCTTCATCCCTCTTATCATTATCTTCGCCTTACATGTTCCAAAATTTCCATGTAATCACTCTATTAGTAAAATTACTAAAGCTTTACACCGCCAAGAACATTCTTTCCGATCGATGTGTCTTTCAGAACTTGGAACCCAAATGGACGATTGGCAATGCGGAGTGAGGCGTGGTCTCAGACTATTTGGATGGCTGCCACCTACCTACATGTGTCGTACGGTAAAGGTAGTGTTTTTGAAATGCACCGTAAGCTAGGTCATCCATCATTAGAGTCTTTACGAAAATTAGTTCCTAATTTGAGTCTTAGTAGTTGGAGTGTGAGTCATGTCGATGGGAAAGCATCACGAATGCCTTATCCGCCTAGAGTCAATAATCGGTCTAGTCATTTGTTTGAACTTGTGCATTCGACGTATGGGGACCTTGTTCCACCTGATTCTCTGTTTGGTTTTCGGTACTATGTTTTATTTATTGATGATTATTCACGTGCTACATGGATTTATTTAATGAAAGAACGATCGAAGTTCTTACGCATTTCAAACATTTTTGTTCAAATTCATACCCAATTTGGTTTGCAAATAAAACTTTTAGATCCGACAATGCAAAGAGTATTTTAACCATGAGTTTGATCAATTTTTGACCACCCACGGTATTATTCATCATCATCATGTCATTACACACCTCAACAAAATGGCGAGCGTAACGAAAAATCAACACTTACTAGAAATTGCTCGTACTCTACTAATACATGAATATGCCCAAACAAGATTGGGGATGCAGTCCTAAGCGCTTGTCATCGATTAATCGCACACCTTCTCTTGTTTTGGATGGTAAAACCCCATCTCCTGCTTTATCCATCCAAACCAAACCTTTCCACTTCCTCTTCACATTTTTTAGGTGTGTTTTGTGCATAATAACCATCAAAATAAATCTAAACTTGATCCTCGTGCCATAAAATGTGTATTTCTAGGATATTCTCGAACACAAAAAGGATATAAGTGTTATTGTCCCCTTACACGAAAAACATTTGTGTCAGCGGATGTAACATTTTTTGACAACACTTCATACTTCTCTACCCAAAATAAGAAATATATTTCGAACACCGAGACAAATGATGATGATGAAGATACATTTCTTGTACCCATAACCTCCTCATCTACTAGTGATGAACGCCCATCAAATAGTGTGCCTTCAGAACAACTACCTACTACGACACTCACCGAAAGTCTACACCGACGCCCCAAGCTACTACCCTTGCCCTACTCTCCCGCCAACTACCGCTCCAACTCCTGGTACGTCTTCTTCATCTGATGATCTCCCTATTGCTCTTCGCAAGGGTACTCGTAGCTGTACACGACACCCTATTGCCAACTTTGTTACACTCTCACACTTATCTTCACCTTATCGCACTTTTGTTACATCCATGGATTCTCACAACATTCCCAAGTCTTGGTCGAAGCTCGTCTCATCCGGGTTGGAAGGCATGATGCAAGAAGAAATGCAAGCCCTAAAAGATAATCAGACCTGGGAGCTTGTGGGTCTTCCTCCTGGGAAGAAGATAGTTGGATGCAAATGGGTATTTACTGTCAAACTGAATCCAGATGGCTCCCTCTCTCGTCTCAAAGCCCGTCTGGTCGCCAAAGGGTACTCTCAAACATATGGCATCGACTATGTCGAGACTTTCTCTCCTGTTGCAAAGATGACTTCAGTGCGCCTTCTCATCTCCCTTGCTTCTCACTATGCATGGCCTCTCTATCGCCTTGATGTGAAGAATGTATTCTTGCATGGGATGCTCGAGGAAGAGGTATATATGGAGCAACCTCACGGGTTTGTTGCTTTCGAGTCTGGCAAAGTCTGTCACTGAAGAGCATTATATGGTCTTAACACTCTCAGCAAGATGGTTTGGCAAGTTCGTACTGCGGGTGCCAGAGTTTGGCCTGTTTCTAAAGGATACTCAGGTTCTTCTTCAAGAATCAAGGTGGAAAAGAATTCTACTGGTGGTTTATGTTGATGACATTGTTATCACGGGTAATGATGCATCGAGGATCTATGCTTTGAAAAATTCATACAACAACATTTTCAAACGAAAGACTTGGGGATCTCCACTATTTCTTGGGCATTGAAATAGCCGGTCTACTAAGGGGATCTTCATGTCTCGGAGAAAATATACATTGGATGTGCTATCCAGTAGGGCTTCTTGGGTGCAAACCAATGCTCCCATGGACCCTAATCACAAACTAATGCCCGGACAGGTGAGTTGCTACAAGATCCGTGCAAATATAGGAGATTGGTGGGAAAGTTGAATTACCTTCTGTAACGGGCGGACATTGCATATTCGGTGAGTGTGGTGAGCCGGTTCATGGCGAACCACGAACTACACATCCGATGCAAGAATGAGAATTCTTAGATATCTGAAGGGTTCTCAGGAAAAGGAATGTTATACTCCAACGGTGGACATCTAAGGGTGGTGGATTCTCGAGATCTTGATTGGTAGGATCCCTGCCGATAGAAGATCAACCACGGGATATTGTGTGTTTGTAGGAGGAATCGGTCTCATGGAAAAGTAAGAAACGCATTGTGTCTAGATCAAGTCGCAGTCAGTATCGTGCTATGGTGACATTACTTGTGAGATGATTTGGATACAACGGCTATTAAAGGAGTTAGGATGTGACCCGACTTCTCCCATGCGGCTATATTGTGACAACAGGCAAAGACTCCATATTGCAAACAATCCAGTCTTTCATGAGAGGACTAAGCACATTGAAGTGGATTGTCATATTGTCGTAACCAAGTTGTGGAACGAAAAATATTGAGACCCGACATGTTGCTTCGTGAGATCGCCTAGCGATATTCTCACCAAGCCATTAGGGAAACCACGTGTGCAATTTATATGTAACAAACCGGGCATGTATGACATATATGCTCCAGGTTTGAGGGGGAGTGTTAAGAATATGCAAATATATATTTGATATGGACCTATATGTAAAATGTACACACCCTGAACTCTATAAATAAAGGCCTACAGAGAAGCCTCAGTTTTTGAGCTCTCTAAATTACATCGTTTACAATATCAAATGTCAAAATCCAGAAGTATGCACTCAGAAGGAAAGTCTTCCCTATAATAATATTTTGTGTCGAAAGTAATTTCTTCACAAAGTCGTGTACCTTTAGATCTATTAGGGCCAGATTTTGACATTTTCACCGCATAAGAGTAATTGCTACAGCTGAAACCTGAACATTTTCCATACTCTCTTGCTTTTATTTAGCCGAAGCAAGTATTAGGCAATTCATGCATTATCGAACACAGTTTCAATTTAGTAAGAAGCCAGTTCAGGCAAAAGTTTACAAATTTTACATATTATCATATCAATGTTAAAAGGTTATCTCAAACATCTAAAACCACAGCCCATTACATTGTAGTCTTTTCTTTTCCACTTCATTAAATATTTACAACAGTAGCAAACAAGAAGACCAATACTACTGACATTTATTCGCTCATATACATAAGCTAATGCATTGCCAAAATCTTCCTGAACTCATGCTTTGCTGCCAATGCATCCCTTGGAGACTAACGAGTTGATCCAAACCTGGTCTGATTTTACTGGTTCATCATCGTCATTCCTGTGCCAACTCCAAATTGCATGTGTTTCATTGACAATCTTTAACTCGCCGTGGCCAAAACTTGCTTCACGGAAGACTGACCACTGCGGCTTTGGGTCGTGATACCTATAAGCATAATGAAATCAGATAGAAATAGAGGATACTAGAAATGGGCTGCCATCTTATTGGCCGAAACTTAGCAAAATGAGTTGCCACTTCATAAACATTATTTCCATGGAAATACTAACATCTTCAAAATCTAAACACATCACCAAACCGAATATTTGTTACCTGTGAGCCAATCCTTCCCTGTTACCTCCATCACCGATGGTTACATGTACAGTACCACAAGAATCCAACACATTTTTATAGACGGGTTCCTGGAGTAAAAACATATGTTATGGACCACTGTGCTAGTTTAAATGAAGAGATATAAGAAACAAAATGCGAAGGCCTGCAGATTACCGAGCGTTCGTATGCATGAACATGGCCTGCAAATAGAATATCTACACCAGCAGCATAAAGCAAGGGCTCCAAAGAAGCCTTCATCCCATCCCCTTCCCCTTGGTGTGCATAATTGCTATTGTACCATGGGACATGCAATAACACCAGCAGCCATGGTGTCCTTTCTCTATCAACCTTAGCAAGATCCTCCTACAAAGTTGAATATAAATGAACATTCTTCCCAAAGAACTGAAAATTAAAATTTCACTTTCCTTAGTTGATAACCTGTGAGAGAAGAGGATACCTACGTATAAAAATAACTTTCTAAGAAGTTGAACTAATCTATAACTTGTTGAGAGGGTAAGTTGAATGTAAGTTATAAGCATAAAATTTTCAGAAAATCACATGTCTAGTTCTGATAGGAACAAGCTAAAGCTAAATGCAACAGACAACAAATAACAACTCTTTTACCATGTGATGGTCCTGCTTAAATATGCACGAAGAAGAATAGCTCTTAGGTTTAGTCTACCCAAAATAGAGGAGCAATAGAATTATAGACGTAATGATATATCTAAATGATTTCCTTAGTCTATGAACTTCCAATATTCATCTCCTTGTTATATCATTTGGGTCTATCTTAGGTTTTGTCATTCAAATTATTTACAAAATCCAGTTCTACCATTTTCCCCTTTCCCACAAAATGAAATAACGAAATCGTAAAAGAAATGCACACTGCTCTTGAAAGGGGAAAAAGTCACTACTAAAAGTCTTAAATATTCCAACCAACCTTTAGCCAAGCATACTGAACTGAGCCTTCATCATAATCTGTATAAGAACCAAGCATGATGACATGAACCCCTGCCGCTTCAAAGGAGTAATACAAGTTTGAAGTAGATCCACTCTCTTCATAGGGCATCTTCCATCGTGCATTATATGCTTGAAACGGAGACTTAAAAAATAGTATGCTCTCCTTTTCATGATTCCCTTCTGTCACCATCCAAGGTCTAGCACTAGCAAGTGGTTGTACAAGTGCACCAAAAGAATCCCATAGATGCTGCATATAATCAGCATACGAAAGATCACCGGGAATTAGATGCATATCATATTTACACTGATCTATATGATCTAGAGTGGTTTTTGTCCATTCAGTTTGACCAAGATCACCAGCTACTGCAAAAGTTACTGGAAATTGAGAAGGAGGGGTCTTGAGTTGGAATTGTGGGTCCTGACCTCCGCATCGGTAATAATAAACTGTGTCATCTTCGAGGGGTCCAATAACTACATGGTGTATAGTACCCGAATTATATAATAAGTAGCCATAGGATGTGTCTTCTCCCTGAGAAGATGATGTGTATTCTCCAGAGGAAGTTCCATATTCGACAATTGAAGGAGATGATCCATCATCAGTTACCCATGTGATTCTCATGTGCTTTTCCCCAGCCAAGGAGATATGAACCTGCAAAATGAAAGGCTTCTTTTGGAATTACTGAACTTTAGAAAGAAGCAGAAGCATGTAAAGAGAAGTCTTATTTTCTTGAGCAACACTATTACATGACCTGCATAAAACGATAGTCTTTTGTGTGGCTGTTGTGGCTGCAATAGACATCTTTGAGTTTCACCAAGCCATCAGGAGTCAGTAGAAAACATAAAATGCTAATCAAAATAAACCAAACTCACATTCAATTCTTTTGCAATTGCATCATAGAGAATATGCAAGTGGTGAGTTGCCAAATCAAAAGAGAATCATAAACTGTGTCTGTCTCAGTCACAATATGAATATTGTGTTTCACGCCCTTCATTGACAAAAATCGAATTGCAGACAATATTTCTCCTTTTTCCTATTTGTAAATTCACTTTTACAACCTATCCAATTTGTTTATCTACTGATCCATTTAAAAAGAGAAACATTAATGGGTAAGCATCTTCTCTCTTGCAGTGGTGGATCCACTCTCTTGCTGTGGCGGAGCCAGGGGGGCTGAAGGTGGCCATGCCCCCTCTTTCATGGGTGCCCTTCGGTAAAATTTTTCATACATATGCCATATGTTTATAATTGAGGGCTAGCTAAGTTAGAGTGCAAGTAGGTTATGAGTATATTATGTCCAAGCCCAAACTTGTATGATACCACTATGGGCCCAATCCGAACTGAAAAACAAGCTTTTGGTATAACTTTTTCATACATATGGTATGTAGTCCATATTTTTATAATTGCGGTCTAGTTAAGTTAGAGTGCAAGTAGTTTATGAGTATATTATGTCCAAGCCCAAACTTGTATAATACCTCTATGAGGCCAATCCCAACTAAAAAAACAACCCAACCCAATCCAAATTTGGAGCACCGTGGGTCCGATGGTTGGGAGATTCCAATATGGCTCCCATGATCTTGGGTTTAATTCTACGCTTTATTTTATATATATATATATATATATATATATATATATATATATATAGTAAAGCTCCTATAAAGTTAAGTTTATAGGGAATACTCATACACCAACTTTTCTATCCATTGATGTTGCCTTGGGATCCATGAAAGATATGAAGCCCATTTTGAGATTTGTGCATCTCTTGATGGCACAAATTTAAAAGCAACATCAATGGATAAAAAGTTGGTGCATACTATTCCCTATAAACTTAAGTTTATAGGAGCTTTACTCTCTCTCTCTATATATATATATATAGGAAAGCTCCTATAAACTTAAGTGGATAGGAAATAGTCATCCATCAACTTTTTTATCCATGGATGTTGCTTTGGGATACATGAAAGATATGAAGCCCATTTTGAGATTTGTGCATCTCTTGATTTCACGGATCCCAAGGCAACATCAAGGATAGAAAAGTTGGTGTATACTATTCCCTATCAACTTAAGTTTATAGGAGCCTTACTATATATATATATATATATATATATATATATATATATATATATATATATATATGAGTTGGACTATTCTCCTCTTAGGAGGAGAAGGAATCTCCTCCCATCTTTATATCCGTCAAATTTAAATTTTGATGGTGAGAAATCATAAAGACGATTTAGGAAATAAGAGGAAATAAAAGTAGCAAGTGGCAATTTCGATTATTGAAACCAATATCCCATAAAGTTATGGTATTGGGTTACTGATTTCCTTTTTTGTTTCTCATCCTCTATCTCCAACCTTCATTGTCATTAATGGCTGCCTTTTGTTATATGAACCAAAGCATAAGTCCAAAGTCCCAGTGACCTTAATCAAGTCTATAAAATTTTGTCTTCCTTCTCTCAATCTGATTTTCTCTTCATCGGAAAGACCCAATAAAATAATTTGATGAGATCTTTACAGGTTTTGTTTTTTATAGCTTGAAGGAAACAATACCTCTACAAAACTAGTTTCACAAAAGATCATCCAAACAACATCCAAACATGAAGAATGATAAATATTATACTTTTAGTAATTGAATAAATAAAATTGCTCAAATAATTGAATAAATAAAAGTCCAAGTCCTTAGTCTATCTTGGCCTTTCTTTCTTGAAATCTTTCAACAGACAAATAAACTAAAGAAACAAAGATAAATTATCAATTACAATTGGGAAGCAATGAGTTAAAATAAGTGTTCTCAGAATGGTTTAGAGTTCGATGGGTTCATGTTAAAATGATAAGATGGAGATCAAAATATAGGAAAGAGGTCGTGATGATCTTAGATACCTAATTAGCTAATCCCTTTTCCTGTTTTGCCCATATTTAGTTATAAACGAGACATCTAATCGGACCTTCAATTTGTCATCTAACGATTATAAATAGAGGAGGATAAGATTCTTTCTCCTCTTAAGAGGAGAATAGTCCAACTCTATATATATATATATATATATATATATATATATATATATATATATATATATATATATATATATATATATATATATATATATATATATATATATATATAGGAAAGCTCCTATAAACTTAAGTGGATAGGAAATAGTCATCCATCAACTTTTTTATCCATGGATGTTGCTTTGGGATACATGAAAGATATGAAGAGTCTTTTGAGATTTGTACATCTCCCGATGGCCTAAACACAAGATGAGTGGATAAAAGTTTGGTGGACAAGGTTCCTATCCACTTAAGTTGATAGGAGCTCATCTATATATATATATATATATATATATATATATATATATATATATATATATATAACATCCAAATTCCATTCTCACGAAAAGTAAATTCGCACACTACTTAAAACCACATGATTGTCATTCGCAAAATACACATCTATTCTGCTCTTCTTTCCAAAACCTAATCCTCCTCCTATCTTCAAAGACGTCAACGGCCCGCTTCTAAATTCTTTCCGATTCCTCATCCAATCACCCATCAACAAGATAAGTTTGAAAATCGACACCCGAATTGTTTTTGCTCATTGAATTTAGACTATCTTTCTTCTTAGCAGTTTAATTCTCAGTTGATTAGAGCAAACATTTAGACTTTGATTTGTTAATTGTTATCTAATTGTTAGGGGTTTATTTGGGATTTTGTTTGTTAGATCCTAAGCTCATCATGTCGGCAAATTGACACTTGCCAACCTGACAACCTCTCTACTACTTAATCTCTTTCATTCATATATAGAACGTTAGATGCTTTTGAGCCACGGAGTACTTTGACATTAAAGGGCATAAATCCTTAAAAAAAATTAGACTTGGTGATAATGATTAGTTACATTAGTGATTCATTGGATTAGACATTTGAATCTAATGCACAAAGAAAATATTTACTTTTTCCATATTAGACCCTTAAATCTTTAATATTTTGAAAGTAGTCCCTCAAATCATCGAAATGGCTATCAATACCCCAATTATTATATCTTGCAACTGCTACTCTTGAAATAAATGTCTAGTTAAAATTTTTCTTTATTTTGATTATTGTAAATTTCAATGTTATAATTTATAGCATATGCTCTATCTGTTGGGTCTTCAAAAGATTTAACAAAGGATCATGATGAGGACAGAAATGACAAATTTTGATTAGTTGATTTTTATTTTAATTTTTGAAATTTGAATTTTGAATTGTAATTTAATTTTGACAGTTTAGATTTGAATTTCAATTAGGTTTAGATTTGGTAGTGAGAGATTTGAGGGATTTTCTATTTTGGTAAGGTTTTATTGAGGATTTGACTATATCTTTTTTTGTGGTTTGTTTCCATTTTTATTGCGCTAGTGCCGTAGTTTTCTTTATAAATAAGGTTGTATGAGGCCATTGAAAGAGGAATAAAGATTTGAATGAAATATTTTTATTAACTAAATTTTGGTGTGAAGCCTCGGGTGTGAAACCCTAGGCGAAGGTGTGAAACCCTAGGCCCCTCGATCTCTTCTCCTCCTCCAAGCCGCCTCATCCCCCTCCTTTAAGCACTCACAAGACCTCCACAAACCACCCGGATCTCTCCACTCGAAGCAAATTTCATCGACTCTTCGACACCGCCGCTGTCATTATTCGGGCTTCATATCAGCTGCCTGGCCATCGCCGTGACCACCTCGAGATCCCTCCCTTCGAGCCTGTTCGTGACCGACGAAGATTTCGTTTTCTCTCGACCAAGTTATTTTTACATTAATCTCATTTTGTTAGTTAATTGCATGAGTATTCCATCTCTAAACTCTTATCATATATTCACTGTTTTGATTACATTTGTGAGTTGAGAGTAATTGAGCATGTGACTGTTAAAATTTGATCTTGATTGTAGAACTTGTGCATGATAATGAATATTGCGATTAAATTGATTGAGAAGGGAATTATCTATAATTATTGATGCAATTCTTGTTAAATCCATCTGTCACATTAATCGTTTTGAATTTAATTTCCTGCCAAAGATCATGAATTTTGGCGAAACGGTTCGTTATTCGATTTTAGATTGCTGATTCTGATAGACCCCCGTCCCGTTTCACATCAGATCAGTTCACATAGAATATAATTATCTTGCACGGTAACGTTTCCCTGAAAATTTTTAGGCTAATAATAGAAAAGGAGTAAATGATAGGTGCGACTGAGATTAAACAAAAACAACGAATTGATTGCACTAGCAGAAGATAGTTAAAATTAAACAAAAATAATCACAGTGCGATTCAATTCAATCAGAAACCGAATCCAAACGAGTTAATTCACGAACTGACCTGTTGGGGTTCAGAAGAATGCTTGGGTTTCCATGGGAAGCTTAGGGTTTTGCGAGGCTGAGGCCGAACATAATCCTCCCCCAATCGAACTTCTTTCCCAATCGCACAATGAATTGAGAGCAGAATCGAAACTAAAAATATCGACTTTAGTTCCATTTTTTTTTAATTTCCACAAATTTTGCAATTTTCGATTCAGATCTTTACACTGAGCTGAACTTAGACAGCGGAGAATTTGTGAGTTCATAAAGCTTCTTGAATACTCCGAGAATGCCCCTGCGAGTTTAGTCCCAGTTCGAGAAAAGTGAGGGGTGTTTTGGGAAGAAAGCGACAGAGCGCGAGAGGCATTGCACGCCGAAGGTGTGAACGGCCCAAGCTGACAAGATCTACGGTTGGGGAAAGTGACGGGTGTTGAGTCACTTTGCACACTACAAAAGTCATCCCTTTTTTTTTTGCCCCTATTATTCAAATTTTTTTTTTTTGCGAGAAGCAATCATATATGATTGTTATTGTTAAAGTGGGCTAGTGACATCTTTCAACTGATTATGGGTTAAAGTATTCAGGTCTATTTCTATATCAAGCATTCAGAGGAGACTATTTTGATTATATATATATATATATATATATATATATATAGGAAAGCTCCTATAAACTTAAGTGGATAGGAAATAGTCATCCATCAACTTTTTTATCCATGGATGTTGCTTTGGGATACATGAAAGATATGAAGCCCATTTTGAGATTTGTGCATCTCTTGATTTCCCGGATCCCAAGGCAACATCAAGGATAGAAAAGTTGGTGTATACTATTCCCTATCAACTTAAGTTTATAGGAGCTTTCTCTCTCTATATATATATATATATATATATATATATATATATAGTGAAAATAGAAAACTGGTAAAAAAGTTCATCAAAGGACTTCAGAGCCTAGTTTTGAGCTCTCTAAATTACATCGTTTACAATATCAAATGTCAAAATCCAGAAGTATGCACTCAGAAGGAAAGTCTTCCCTATAATAATATTTTGTGTCGAAAGTAATTTCTTCACAAAGTCGTGTACCTTTAGATCTATTAGGGCCAGATTTTGACATTTTCACCGCATAAGAGTAATTGCTACAGCTGAAACCTGAACATTTTCCATACTCTCTTGCTTTTATTTAGCCGAAGCAAGTATTAGGCAATTCATGCATTATCGAACACAGTTTCAATTTAGTAAGAAGCCAGTTCAGGCAAAAGTTTACAAATTTTACATATTATCATATCAATGTTAAAAGGTTATCTCAAACATCTAAAACCACAGCCCATTACATTGTAGTCTTTTCTTTTCCACTTCATTAAATATTTACAACAGTAGCAAACAAGAAGACCAATACTACTGACATTTATTCGCTCATATACATAAGCTAATGCATTGCCAAAATCTTCCTGAACTCATGCTTCTTGCTGCCAATGCATCCCTTGGAGACTAACGAGTTGATCCAAACCTGGTCTGATTTTACTGGTTCATCATCGTCATTCCTGTGCCAACTCCAAATTGCATGTGTTTCATTGACAATCTTTAACTCGCCGTGGCCAAAACTTGCTTCACGGAAGACTGACCACTGCGGCTTTGGGTCGTGATACCTATAAGCATAATGAAATCAGATAGAAATAGAGGATACTAGAAATGGGCTGCCATCTTATTGGCCGAAACTTAGCAAAATGAGTTGCCACTTCATAAACATTATTTCCATGGAAATACTAACATCTTCAAAATCTAAACACATCACCAAACCGAATATTTGTTACCTGTGAGCCAATCCTTCCCTGTTACCTCCATCACCGATGGTTACATGTACAGTACCACAAGAATCCAACACATTTTTATAGACGGGTTCCTGGAGTAAAACATATGTTATGGACCACTGTGCTAGTTTAAATGAAGAGATATAAGAAACAAAATCGAAGGCCTGCAGATTACCGGCGTTAGTATGCATGAACATGGCCTGCAAATAGAATATCTACACCAGCAGCATAAAGCAAGGGCTCCAAAGAAGCCTTCATCCCATCCCCTTCCCTTGGTGTGCATAATTGCTATTGTACCATGGGACATGCAATAACACCAGCAGCCATGGTGTCCTTTCTCTATCAACCTTAGCAAGATCCTCCTACAAAGTTGAATATAAATGAACATTCTTCCCAAAGAACTGAAAATTAAAATTTCACTTTCCTTAGTTGATAACCTGTGAGAGAAGAGGATACCTACGTATAAAAATAACTTTCTAAGAAGTTGAACTAATCTATAACTTGTTGAGAGGGTAAGTTGAATGTAAGTTATAAGCATAAAATTTTCAGAAAATCACATGTCTAGTTCTGATAGGAACAAGCTAAAGCTAAATGCAACAGACAACAAATAACAACTCTTTTACCATGTGATGGTCCTGCTTAAATATGCACGAAGAATAGCTCTTAGGTTTAGTCTACCCAAAATAGAGGAGCAATAGAATTATAGGCGTAATGATATATCTAAATGATTTCCTTAGTCTATGAACTTCCAATATTCATCTCCTTGTTATATCATTTGGGTCTATCTTAGGTTTTGTCATTCAAATTATTTACAAAATCCAGTTCTACCATTTTCCCCCTTTCCCACAAAAATGAAACAACGAAATCGTAAAAAGAAATGCACACTGCTCTTGAAAGGGGGAAAAAAGTCACTACTAAAAGTCTTAAATATTCCAACCAACCTTTAGCCAAGCATACTGAACTGAGCCTTCATCATAATCTGTATAAGAACCAAGCATGATGACATGAACCCCTGCCGCTTCAAAGGAGTAATACAAGTTTGAAGTAGATCCACTCTCTTCATAGGGCATCTTCCATCGTGCATTATATGCTTGAAACGGAGACTTAAAAAATAGTATGCTCTCCTTTTCATGATTCCCTTCTGTCACCATCCAAGGTCTAGCACTAGCAAGTGGTTGTACAAGTGCACCAAAAGAATCCCATAGATGCTGCATATAATCAGCATACGAAAGATCACCGGGAATTAGATGCATATCATATTTACACTGATCTATATGATCTAGAGTGGTTTTTGTCCATTCAGTTTGACCAAGATCACCAGCTACTGCAAAAGTTACTGGAAATTGAGAAGGAGGGGTCTTGAGTTGGAATTGTGGGTCCTGACCTCCATCGGTAATAATAAACTGTGTCATCTTGAGGGGTCCAATAACTACATGGTGTATAGTACCCGAATTATATAATAAGTAGCCATAGGATGTGTCTTCTCCCTGAGAAGATGATGTGTATTCTCCAGAGGAAGTTCCATATTCGACAATTGAAGGAGATGATCCATCATCAGTTACCCATGTGATTCTCATGTGCTTTTCCCCAGCCAAGGAGATATGAACCTGCAAAATGAAAGGCTTCTTTTGGAATTACTGAACTTTAGAAAGAAGCAGAAGCATGTAAAGAGAAGTCTTATTTTCTTGAGCAACACTATTACATGACCTGCATAAAACGATAGTCTTTTGTGTGGCTGTTGTGGCTGCAATAGACATCTTTGAGTTTCACCAAGCCATCAGGAGTCAGTAGAAAACATAAAATGCTAATCAAAATAAACCAAACTCACATTCAATTCTTTTGCAATTGCATCATAGAGAATATGCAAGTGGTGAGTTGCCAAATCAAAAGAGAATCATAAACTGTGTCTGTCTCAGTCACAATATGAATATTGTGTTTCACCCTTCATTGACAAAATCGAATTGCAGACAATATTTCTCCTTTTTCCTATTTGTAAATTCACTTTTACAACCTATCCAATTTGTTTATCTACTGATCCATTTAAAAGAAACATTAATGGGTAAGCATCTTCTCTCTTGCAGTGGTGGATCCACTCTCTTGCTGTGTGAGCCAGGGGGCTGAAGGTGGCCATGCCCCCTCTTTCATGGGTGCCCTTGGTAAAATTTTTCATACATATGCCATATGTTTATAATTGAGGGCTAGCTAAGTTAGAGTGCAAGTAGGTTATGAGTATATTATGTCCAAGCCCAAACTTGTATGATACCACTATGGGCCCAATCGAACTGAAAAACAAGCTTTTGGTATAACTTTTTCATACATATGGTATGTAGTCCATATTTTTATAATTGCGGTCTAGTTAAGTTAGAGTGCAAGTAGTTTATGAGTATATTATGTCCAAGCCCAAACTTGTATAATACCTCTATGAGGCCAATCCCAACTAAAAACAACCCAACCCAATCCAAATTTGGAGCACCGTGGGTCCGATGGTTGGGAGATTCCAATATGGCTCCCATGATCTTGGGTTTAATTCCGTGACTTTATTTTATATATATATATATATATATATATATATATATATAGTAAAGCTCCTATAAAGTTAAGTTTATAGGAAATACTCATACACCAACTTTTCTATCCACTGATGTTGCCTTGGGATCCATGAAAGATATGAAGCCCATTTTGAGATTTGTGCATCTCTTGATGGCACAAATTTAAAAGCAACATCAATGGATAAAAAAGTTGGTGCATACTATTCCCTATAAACTTAAGTTTATAGGAGCTTTACTCTCTCTCTCTCTCTCTCTATATATATATATATAGCAAGGCTCCTTTAAACTTAAGTGTATAGGGAATACTTATACACCAACTTTTCTATCCATTGATGTTGCCTTGGGATCCGTGAAAGATATAAAGCCCACTTTGGGATTTGTGCATCTCTTGATTTCACGGATCCCAAGGCAACATCAAGGATAGAAAAGTTGGTGTATACTATTCCCTATAAACTTAAGTTTATAGGAGCTTTACTCTCTCTCTCTATATATATATATATATATATATATATATATATATATATATATATATATATGAGTTGGACTATTCTCCTCTTAGGAGGAGAAGGAATCTCCTCCCATCTTTATATCCGTCAAATTTAAATTTTGATGGTGAGAAATCATAAAGACGATTTAGGAAATAAGAGGAAATAAAAGTAGCAAGTGGCAATTTCGATTATTGAAACCAATATCCCATAAAGTTATGGTATTGGGTTACTGATTTCCTTTTTGTTTCTCATCCTCTATCTCCAACCTTCATTGTCATTAATGGCTGCCTTTTGTTATATGAACCAAAGCATAAGTCCAAAGTCCCAGTGACCTTAATCAAGTCTATAAAATTTTGTCTTCCTTCTCTCAATCTGATTTTCTCTTCATCGGAAAGACCCAATAAAATAATTTGATGAGATCTTTACAGGTTTTGTTTTTATAGCTTGAAGGAAACAATACCTCTACAAAACTAGTTTCACAAAAGATCATCCAAACAACATCCAAACATGAAGAATGATAAATATTATACTTTTAGTAATTGAATAAATAAAATTGCTCAAATAATTGAATAAATAAAAGTCCAAGTCCTTAGTCTATCTTGGCCTTTCTTTCTTGAAATCTTTCAACAGACAAATAAACTAAAGAAACAAAGATAAATTATCAATTACAATTGGGAAGCAATGAGTTAAAATAAGTGTTCTCAGAATGGTTTAGAGTTCGATGGGTTCATGTTAAAATGATAAGATGGAGATCAAAATATAGGAAAGAGGTCGTGATGATCTTAGATACCTAATTAGCTAATCCCTTTTCCTGTTTTGCCCATATTTAGTTATAAACGAGACATCTAATCGGACCTTCAATTTGTCATCTAACGATTATAAATAGAGGAGGATAAGATTCTTTCTCCTCTTAAGAGGAGAATAGTCCAACTCTATATATATATATATATATATATATATATATATATATATATATATATATATATATATATATATATATATATATATATATATATATATATATATATATAGGAAAGCTCCTATAAACTTAAGTGGATAGGAAATAGTCATCCATCAACTTTTTATCCATGGATGTTGCTTTGGGATACATGAAAGATATGAAGAGTCTTTTGAGATTTGTACATCTCGATGGCCTAAACACAAGATGAGTGGATAAAAGTTTGGTGGACAAGGGTTCCTATCCACTTAAGTTGATAGGAGCTCATCTATATATATATATATATATATATATATATATATATATATATATATATATAACATCAAATTCCATTCTCTGAAAAGTAAATTCGCACACACTACGAAAACCGCATGATTGTCATTCGCAAAATACACATCTATTCTGCTCTTCTTTCCAAAACCTAATCCTCCTCCTATCTTCAAAGACGTCAACGGCTGCGCTCCGCTTCTAAATTCTTTCCGATTCCTCATCCAATCACCCATCAACAAGATAAGTTTGAAAATCGACACCCGAATTGTTTTTGCTCATTGAATTTAGACTATCTTTCTTCTTAGCAGTTTAATTCTCAGTTGATTAGAGCAAACATTTAGACTTTGATTTGTTAATTGTTATCTAATTGTTAGGGGTTTATTTGGGATTTTGTTTGTTAGATCCTAAGCTCATCATGTCGGCAAATTGACACTTGCCAACCTGACAACCTCTCTCTACTACTTAATCTCTTTCATTCATATATAGAACGTTAGATGTGTTTTGAGCCACTGGAGTACTTTGACATTAAAGGGCATAAATCCTTAAAAAAATTAGACTTGGTGATAATGATTAGTTACATTAGTGATTCATTGGATTAGACATTTGAATCTAATGCACAGCAAAATATTTACGGCTTTTTCCATATTAGACCCTTAAATCTTTAATATTTTGAAAGTAGTCCCTCAAATCATCGAAATGGCTATCAATACCCCAATTATTATATCTTGCAACTGCTACTCTTGAAATAAATGTCTAGTTAAAATTTTTCTTTATTTTGATTATTGTAAATTTCAATGTTATAATTTATAGCATATGCTCTATCTGTTGGGTCTTCAAAAGATTTAACAAAGGATCATGATGAGGACGAGGAAATGACAAATTTTGATTAGTTGATTTTTATTTTAATTTTTGAAATTTGAATTTTGAATTGTAATTTAATTTTGACAGTTTAGATTTGAATTTTGAATTAGGTTTAGATTTGGTAGTGAGAGATTTGAGGGATTTTCTATTTTGGTAAGGTTTTATTGAGGATTTGACTATATCTTTTTTGTGGTTTGTTTCCATTTTATTGCACGTTGTGTGCGTAGTTTTCTTTATAAATAAGGTTGTATGAGGCCATTGAAAGGGAATAAAGATTTGAATGAAATATTTTTATTAACTAAATTTTGGTGTGAAGCCTCGGGTGTGAAACCCTAGGCAGAAGGTGTGAAACCCTAGGCCCGCCCTCGATCTCTTCTCCTCCTCCAGCCTCATCCCAGCCCTCCTCCATGCACCTGCCCGGCACCTCCACAAACCACCGGATCTCCTCCACCCCGGCCAGAGCTCTTCGACACCGCCGGCGTCGTCATTCGATTCGCGCCCGTTATGCAGCCCGTTCGGTTCCATTGCCGTCATCGTCGCACCACCTCGAGATCCCTCCCTTCGAGCTTTGTTGGACCGGCGAAGATTTCGTTTTCTCTCGACCAAGTTATTTTTACATTAATCTCATTTTGTTAGTTAATTGCATGAGTATTCCATCTCTAAACTCTTATCATATATTCCTTTGTTTTGATTACATTTGTGAGTTGAGAGTAATTGAGCATGTATTTGTTAAAATTTGATCTTGATTGTAGAACTTGTGCATGATAATGAATATTGCGATTAAATTGATTGAGAAGGGAATTATCTATAATTATTGATGCAATTCTTGTTAAATCCATCTGTCACATTAATCGTTTTGAATTTAATTTCCTGCCAAAGATCATGAATTTTGGCGAAACGGTTCGTTATTCGATTTTAGATTGATTCGATAGACCCCGTCCGTTTCACATCAGATCAGTTCACATAGAATATAATTATCTTGCACGGTAACGTTTCCCTGAAAATTTTTAGGCTAATAATAGAAAAGGAGTAAATGATAGGTGCGACTGAGATTAAACAAAAACAACGAATTGATTGCACTAGCAGAAGATAGTTAAAATTAAACAAAAATAATCACAGTGCGATTCAATTCAATCAGAAACCGAATCCAAACGAGTTAATTCACGAACTGACCTGTTGGGGTTCAGAAGAATGCTTGGGTTTCCATGGGAAGCTTAGGGTTTTGCGAGGCTGAGGCCGAACATAATCCTCCCCCAATCGAACTTCTTTCCCAATCGCACAATGAATTGAGAGCAGAATCGAAACTAAAAATATCGACTTTAGTTCCATTTTTTTTTTAATTTCCACAAATTTTGCAATTTTCGATTCAGATCTTTACACTGAGCTGAACTTAGACAGCGGAGAATTTGTGAGTTCATAAAGCTTCTTGAATACTCCGAGAATGCCCCTGCGAGTTTAGTCCCAGTTCGAGAAAAGTGAGGGGTGTTTTGGGAAGAAAGCGACAGAGCGCGAGAGGCATTGCACGCCGAAGGTGTGAACGGCCCAAGCTGACAAGATCTACGGTTGGGGAAAGTGACGGGTGTTGAGTCACTTTGCACACTACAAAAGTCATCCCTTTTTTTTCCCCCTATTATTCTTTTTTTTTTTTGCGAGAAGCAATCATAAATGATTGTTATTGTTAAAGTAGGCTAGTGACATCTTTCAACTGATTATGGGTTAAAGTATTCAGGTCTATTTCTATATCAAGCATTCAGAGGAGACTATTTTGATTATATATATATATATATATATATATATATATAAGAAAGCATCTATGAACTTAAGCGAGCATGAATAAGACCAACTTCTTCTAACCACTCATTTGGATCGAAAAGATATAAAGTTTCACTTTGAGATTTGTGCATCACAAATCTCAGATGAAATGAAATGGATAAATGCTAAGACCACTATTCATATTAACTTAAGCTCATGGGTCGCTTCTATATATATATATATATATATATATATATATATATATATATATATATATATATATATATATATATATATATATATATATATATATATATATATATATATATATATATATATATATATATATATATATATATATATATATATATATATATATATATATATATATATATATATATATATATATATATATATATATATATATATATATATATATATATATATATATATATATATATATATATATATATATATATATATATATATATATATATATATATATATATATATATATATATATATATATATATATATATATAAGTTTCACTTTGAGATTTGTGCATCACAAATCTCAAGGCAAGATGAGTGGATAAAAAGTTGGTGCACCACTATTCATTATGAACTTAAGTTCATAATGAATAGTGATCACACTCTAACCTCATCTTGCTGGGATAGTGAAGATATAAAACTTTGAGATTTGTGCATCACAAATCTCCAGATGAGTGGATAAAAAGTTGGTGCACCACTATTCATTATGAACTTAAGTTCATATATATATATATATATATATATATATATATATATATATATATATATATATATATATATATATATATATATATATATATATATATAAGTAAGAATGTATATGATGACAATCCAAGCAAAACGAGCTATCAGCTCTATGACATGTGAACTCCTAGTAGTCACATCGATGTGGGGCTCACATGAGAGTTATTATTAAAGATTTAATGGATGTTTAGAGATCAAAGCAGAACCTAGGTTTAACTCTCATCAAATATTTATATAGATCAGCACATCTTAATTATCAAATCTTTTTTCTTCCTACGAAATATCTTCATTAACCAAATATTTTTGTAGATGTTTGTTTTTTATGACTATCAATCATTAACAAAGTTTTACTATTTCCTTTTTTCTCTCTACCAAATATCTTTCCCTCATCTCTTGATTTCAATTAATTTTTAATAAAGTATGAACTTGTAATTGTTAATTTAAATTAATTATACAAATCTAATATTTGATTAAAAAGAAAATAACATATAAAGATAAGAGTGAGAATAGAGTGGTATGATCTTATAGTGTAGTTTGAAGAGGATGGAGAAAGAAATTAATAGAAAAGTAAAAAATAAAATAAAAAGCAAATATGAGAGTTCTAGTTTTTGTACTACCTAGTTCTAGTCTGAAACATAGAATAATTTGAGAGACAAGAACTCTCTTTCTATACAAATAATATGACAAAAGTGGGACAATTTTGTACAATTATCCCAGTTCTATTTTATCCAGTTCTAGTCAACTAAAGCTATATAAATTTATCTTAGTTCTAGTTCTAATTGACTAACATTATAAAATTTTATCCATAAATTATCCTAGTTATGGTTTTGATTTCTACTTGACTAACCCCTCTATCTTGCATGTTTGAATGATTATTATTAGGGGATCTTCACCTCCAAGAACAGTGTCCGAGTGATCAAAGTTCATGCTAAAACCCAATTTAAGTCTATAAACAGTAAGCTGTATCTAGGTTGAATTTGGATAAAAGAGTTATCTATTACCTGCTAAAAACGGAAGGATACTGATATAAGACAGGCATGAAGCATCTCATTACTTCCAATTTACATAGTTAACTAATATGCACGAAACCTTTTGATTTCAGGAATGGAGCGTCTCATTATTTCCAATTTGAGCTTCATCTTCTCCTGACAGTTATTCCAGCCAAAGAAGAACATGCTGTTATGTACAAATTTATCGCTCTCCCTCTTCTATGCTACATGGATTCTCTTACTAATTCATTATACAGAGTTTTAAATAAAATAAAAAGCAAATATGAGAGTTCTAGTTTTTGTACTACCTAGTTCTAGTCTGAAACATAGAATAATTTGAGAGACAAGAACTCTCTTTCTATACAAATAATATGACAAAAGTGGGACAATTTTGTACAATTATCCCAGTTCTATTTTATCCAGTTCTAGTCAACTAAAGCTATATAAATTTATCTTAGTTCTAGTTCTAATTGACTAACATTATAAAATTTTATCCATAAATTATCCTAGTTATGGTTTTGATTTCTACTTGACTAACCCCTCTATCTTGCATGTTTGAATGATTATTATTAGGGGATCTTCACCTCCAAGAACAGTGTCCGAGTGATCAAAGTTCATGCTAAAACCCAATTTAAGTCTATAAACAGTAAGCTGTATCTAGGTTGAATTTGGATAAAAGAGTTATCTATTACCTGCTAAAAACGGAAGGATACTGATATAAGACAGGCATGAAGCATCTCATTACTTCCAATTTACATAGTTAACTAATATGCACGAAACCTTTTGATTTCAGGAATGGAGCGTCTCATTATTTCCAATTTGAGCTTCATCTTCTCCTGACAGTTATTCCAGCCAAAGAAGAACATGCTGTTATGTACAAATTTATCGTTCTCTCCCTCTTCTATGCTACATGGATTCTCTTACTAATTCATTATACAGAGTTTTAAATAAAATAAAATAAAAGACCACAGAAATTGATATAAAGAAACATAATAGACTTTGACAAGAAAAATTAACCATTTTCCTGTATTTACTGAAAATTTTATGTCCCTACATAATACGATACTAGATGTTAAGTTAGTATAATTAACTTTTCGCTACTTTGTCAAGAAGGGGAATTAAAGAAAGAAACATATAGTTACTGAGAACTCATCTGATCAAACCAATCCTAATAAACTTCTAGCTAAACCAACCAATCTAAATCCAGAACCAATTGCTAGTCAACATTCTAATGCTTCAAAGGAACACAGATATCTATATTTGCTCATAATCATACTATATGAAAAAATATATCTAGTACTGGCCAAATAGAGAAGTATCAGGATTGCCATATTAGTATTCTGTCATTCTGAATACATGCCAATACTGAATGCTGATACAAAGAAGAATCAACACAACTGCCAGTAAATGAACTGCTCAAATGCACTTACAACTATATTACTGCTGCGACGAGTCAGGGGATTGGTGATTGTCGATTCTGATGAATTCAAGCAGTCGCTTGGCCATCTCCCTTCCCGTTTCTCCCCATTCTTCTTTATCTTGCGACAACACCTTTCCAGCTTCTGCGCAAATTGCTGACAGCTTAAACAACTCCCCGTTATCTTCACAGGTTTGAATCTGATACATCACAGCCAAGCAAAACTCTCCATCCCCTGTCCCTTCCTTCATCATTTTCATTATATTTTCGACCACTCCTACTCGGACCAACACATCCCTCGCTTCTTTTATCCATGCCAGTTTCGACATCAGCACCATTGCAAAACCCCCTAAACACATTGCCTCCATGCTCGATGTATCAACCATCAGCTTCAGCAATTCATGAACAGCTCCTGAAGTCATTGCAAGCCTCATAAGATTTTCACCAAAATTAATAGTTAGGTTGCATAACGCCATCCCTGCATATCTACGCCCAATATAATCTCCTTTACATTTACAGAAATAGCTAACAAGGGCTGAAATCACATTGATGCTAGACCCAATTACTTCCTTGTTTCTTTCTTCTAATGCGAGGTTGTGGATAACATGGGCAGCAGTGCCACGGGCTTCAATGTCGAGGTTCTTGAGGATGGATACTAAACGTGAGATTACACCAGACTCGACAATAGTAATTCTATTGGAGGGTTCTTCGGATAAATTGGCAAAGGCGGTGGCAGTTTGGGTGATAAGAATCTCAGGGTGACGAGGGTGAAGCTTTGGGACAAGGTATCTGAGGATATCGTGTGTGCAGAGAGCAATACATATGTGTCTGTGCTGGCGCGCATAGCTACTGATTGTGATCAGGGCTTGTAATCTTACTTCAATGTTCTCGTTTTTTAGCTCCATCATGACCACTTCCTTTATAGGATCAACATCAATGGTTTCAGTTGTAGAAATAGAATCAGGAACTGCAGTCATACTCCTGTTGAGGGCTTCCATTGCTTCGGAGAAATACGAAGGAGGGCTTCTGTTGCAGGTGATTCTTGGTGAAGTTTTCTTGACATCTGGCTCCCTAATGATATTCTTGAACTTTCTGAGAGGACTAACGTTGGTTTCATCACCTTTGGAAGAGGATGAAGAGGGAGAAAGTTGGTTTCTTGAATTCAAGAAATATCCACCATTGTCATCTTCAGAAACCTTCGTAAACCCTGACTGAAAATTGTCATAGAAGGCCAAGAATCCTTTAATGCAACCGCAGGCTTCTTCTAGAGAGATGGGGCGAGGGCGAGGATGGCCGATGAGATCACACCATTCGAGGATCTTGGATTTGAGCTCCTCATTAGTTGTCAGATCAAAAGGAGACGAAGGAATGTAGTTGAATTCTCTGAAGGCTTCGATGAACACACGCTCGAGTGTCGAGCCATTCGGGAGTGTGATGGGATCAAACAAGAAAGAACCTGTGATGGGGCATTGGAACTCTGAGGGAGGTCCTAGAAAGGCTTCTTGTGTTCTTGATGCCAGAGGAGGGAGACAAAGGGTGCTGAAGGGAGAGGAGGAGATGAACTTTGATACACCATGCATGGTTGAAGCTTTGCATCATGCTTGATTTTGGTCCAGCGACAGAGACTTTCTCTACTTTCTCTGGGTTAGGAGGAGACTTGAAGAAGGAAAAGTTGAAATTTGGCTTCCATCCTCTTGCCATTTTTGAGTGAGAGAAGAGAAGAGAGGAGAGAAGAGAAGGATTAGCTATGGAAATCTTGACAGAATTTTTTAAACGTTGCCAGAACTGAATACTGAATAGTGAACTAACCATATTTATTGGCAGTTAGAGTCCTTCCCATGTGTAACCAGATTTCTCTGAGTTATAAGATAACTTTGGGTTCAAGTGATTAAAATAACACGGGGGAAATTAATTTAAGGCCTGTAAACACTGAATATAAGACTAATTTCCAGGTTCAGCTGAATGAATAGAAGATAAACCATTTTAATTGACAGTCACAACCTGCATAAGTGCTACAAGATTTTTATTAATGACAAGATAACCAGTTAACTTAGTGTCCAAATTATTAAAATACAATGTAGATATTAATTGAGGCCTAGAAACACTGACTAGATGACATTTCCAGGCTCAGATTAGATTAAGGAGCTATCCTCTTCTCTTCACAATTTTCTGATTTAACAGAAACTTGTAACACAGAAGGCTATTGATCAATACAAGATCTTCAAATTAGCTCTATTTAGTATTAGAGCTCTAAACTATAAATTTTCATACTGTAAACCCCTTCTCAACATTAGTTTTTTCCTGGTGCATGTGTGTGCGTGTTTTTTTTTTTTTTTTTTTTTTTTTTTTTTTTTTTTTTTTTTTTTTTTTTTTTTTTTTTTTTTTTTTTTTTTTTTTTTTTTTTTTTTTTTTTTTTTTTTTTTTTTTTTTTTTTTTTTTTTTTTTTTTTTTTTTTTTTTTTTTTTTTTTTTTTTTTTTTTTTTTTTTTTTTTTTTTTTTTTTTTTTTTTTTTTTTTTTTTTTTTTTTTTTTTTTTTTTTTTTTTTTTTTTTTTTTTTTTTTTTTTTTTTTTTTTTTTTTTTTTTTTTTTTTTTTTTTTTTTTTTTTTTTTTTTTTTTTTTTTTTTTTTTTTTTTTTTTTTTTTTTTTTTTTTTTTTTTTTTTTTTTTTTTTTTTTTTTTTTTTTTTTTTTTTTTTTTTTTTTTTTTTTTTTTTTTTTTTTTTTTTTTTTTTTTTTTTTTTTTTTTTTTTTTTTTTTTTTTTTTTTTTTTTTTTTTTTTTTTTTTTTTTTTTTTTTTTTTTTTTTTTTTTTTTTTTTTTTTTTTTTTTTTTTTTTTTTTTTTTTTTTTTTTTTTTTTTTTTTTTTTTTTTTTTTTTTTTTTTTTTTTTTTTTTTTTTTTTTTTTTTTTTTTTTTTTTTTTTTTTTTTTTTTTTTTTTTTTTTTTTTTTTTTTTTTTTTTTTTTTTTTTTTTTTTTTTTTTTTTTTTTTTTTTTTTTTTTTTTTTTTTTTTTTTTTTTTTTTTTTTTTTTTTTTTTTTTTTTTTTTTTTTTTTTTTTTTTTTTGTGGAAATGAGGTGGGGGTGGAGGGATTGGGGGTGTTCAATTTCTAAGAAAAACAGAGCCAAGAAACTCTCTGTAGGTAGACGGCATGTTATAATTTATAAGAGAAATGTAAGAACAATGATGGGTGGTCACAGGTATAAAGCCTAGGAATTAGAGAAGTGTATGCATTTTTCCATAAGCAGTAATAAAAGGCGTAGGACACTCAGAGTTAAAAGAGGTTCTCAGAAGGCTTTTACCATGAGATACAGAGGTGAGAGTTCAAATTACCCTTACAAAGCATATCGTAGATGGAGAGGTTCACATAGATGGCAAGTCCTTCAGTTTTTTATCACCTTAATTGCATCGACAACCTTTTCCATCTTCATTCCGCGACTTCCTTTTACCAGCACAACATCTCCAGGTGCCACAAATTCTGAAACTTTGGGCACAAGGAATGCTGAGTCAGGCACACAGATTATATTCGACCATCCCACAAGATTTAGACTTGTAGCAGCTGAAAGAAATCTATCCCCAACAAGGATGATTATACCGAAACAAGCATCACAACAGAGTTTAAGAACCAGTTCATGTGTCCTTCCTTCTTCTTCACCAAGTTCTAACATGTCTCCGAGTATCACAATTTTTCGTCCACAACAATCAATCGATGCAAGTGAATTGATCGCTGCAATCATGCTGGGGAGGCTAGCATTGTATGTATCGTTGATAATTGTGATGCCATTCTGGGAGACTTCCATCTGTGATCTCATATGAACAGGTCTGAACTTTGATAATGATTTTCCAATCTGAGGAAGTGATACTCCTAATGAAGCAGCAACCGCAGCAGCAGCACAAGCATTCACAGCTAAATGCAAGCCAGGACCATGTAATTTAAACTCGACCATCTCACTCTTACTCTCTAGGACTACACGAACTGCATGACCTCCATCTACGCATTCAGCTAAAACTAGACGCACATCACATCCTATTCTCCGGCCAAAAAGCACCTTCTTGACTCCGTCTGCAACAGGCATGTTCATAACAAAGGGATCATCAGCGTTCAACGCATATATCCCCAGGCTCAGCCTCCATTAACAGCTCTCCTTTGGCTCTCGCAACATCGTCCAAACTCCTGAAATGCTCCATATGACAATGACCCACATTCAACACAACTCTCACGCAAGGACGGCACATTCGAGCCATCTTCAAAATCTCTCCTCTCTGACCGCCCATCCCCAGCTCCACGACCGCAGCTGCAACATCCAAAGAAATCGCACTCACCGTTAACGCAACCCCAACAATATAATTTAAGTTACCCGGAGTCTGATAGACATTTCCAAGGCTCTCGAGGGCGAGGGCTATCATGGTTCTTGTAGTGGTTTTCCCCACACTTCCAGTCAAACCGATCACTAATCCACAAAAACGATTCCTAGCATACCGAGCCAACTTCTCGAGGGCAACCATGGTGTCACCTTCTACCTGGATGAAGCCGGCAGGCCAATCGCCGCACATTCTGTTTCCTACGACACCGATGCATCCCTTGTCAAGTGCCAATGACTTGTGGATGAAATTGTGGCCATCAAAGTTTGGTCCGACGAGGGCGAAGAACCATTGGCCGGGCATCAATTTCCGGGTGTCTGTTGAGATTGTCCCTGGTGGACCCCATTGAATAACCTCCCCGCTCACGGCTTCGGCTAGTTCTAAAGCGCTCCACAGGTGATCGCTGTGTTTGTTTGCGGATTGAAAGGAGTGATCTTGAATAGAATCTGGAGAAGATGAGTATGTTCTTGAATGAGATCTTCTGAGGCTGAATTTGATTTTGGGAGAAGAGGCATTTTTACTTGAATTTGAGGGAAAGTAACTATTTTGGCAGGACAAAACCCTAAACCCATGATAAGTCCAACAAAGGGTCTCCATCAAAGTTTAATCAAATGAAACTGAAACCAAGGCTAGGCAAAAGAAAATGAGAAAGGAGTTTTAGATTGAAAAAGAAAAAACCCTCTTCTGGAGATGAAGACGTCCTCGGTAGAGAATAAGCCCAGTAGGAAAAGACCGACCGCTGCTGTGCTCCCTTTTCCTTCTCCTCGAATTCCTCCGTGTCTCTACTGTCTTCTTCCTGCAAATAGAAAGTACCCATGAGAAAACTATGAATCAAGCAAGAGACATTGCAATCATGTATTTCCTGTAAAAAGAAAAGGGTTATTTGCACTTAAATACCCTAAAGGGTACAGACTTTTTTTTTTTTTGATAAACCCAACTCGGAAGCTAACCCAAAATGGTTGGAGCCATATTGAACCTCCCGACTGACCGGATCATCCGCAGTGGTTAACTTACATCTTCGCTAAATCTTACTCGAAAGTTTGTTTTTGCAGACCCCAAGGATACAAGTGTGATGGGATCAGAGTTTAAATTTTGTTGAATTTTACGGTACTTTTTCAGGCAAAAGCAAACTTTGGGATGTCTAAGTTAAATCTTGAATAAGATTTCTCTTGGTTATGAGATTACCAAATAACTTTTTGCGTCCAAGTGATTAAAATTATCTGGTTGAAATTAATTGAGGCATGTAAACACTGAATTGAAGACTAATTTTCCATGGTCCAGCTTGATGAATACAAGACATCACCATTTTAATGTACAGTTATAGTTCTGCTTGAGCGCTACAAGATTTTTTATCAGTAATAAGATGACCAGTTAACTTTGTGTCCGACTGATTAAGATTCAAAGTAGAATTGTAGAAACTAATTTAGACCCAGAAACCCAAATTAGATGACTTTTGAATGGAGGAGTTATCCTCTCCTCTCCACCAAAATCTCGGATACAACAGAAACTTATAACACAAGATATTGATCAGTAGAAGATCCTCATATTATCTCTAATTTGATCTTAAAACTCTAGACTCTAAATATTCTGAAAACCCTAAATTTATTAATTTAGAGCACCCAAACACTATATCCAGCAGTGAGGTTAGAATTCAGGAACTTTTGAAATTTGGTGCTCAAACTATTGCCCGATTTTTTTCTTAGTAAATAAGTATTGTGTTTGTGCATGCATGCATGTATGTAGGTATGAATGTGTGTATGATTGTATGTTGTAAGTAAGTATATATGTGTGATTGTATCATCCGCATAAGTTGACGTCAAGAGACACTAATATCCTGCAAAAATTTTAAATTGTTTGTTATATAACAGGCATTGGATATGTCGTTAGTCTTAAGAGTTTCCCCTCACTCTCTTCAGTGCCAGATAAAGGTCCAGCTAGTATAAATCAATACAGATATCTGAGAACTCTGCAGCTCAAAGCTGACTAAAGTAATATTAAAACTAAGCCAACAAATCTAAATGCAACCTAACAATAAATATTCAAATATAACTCCTCACCACACCGTCATCTCAAATTCTTCAGTCATTCTACAGCTACAAGTGAAAATTTTTAACTGATTCATTCATCTATCACTTCTTCAACCTCATATGCAATTGCAGCACTTTATGGTAGAAACTAGCTGAGGCCTAGAAACACTGAGTAGAGGACATTTCAAGGTTCAGCTTGAACATAAGAGTTCTCTTCACAATTCTCTGATATAACAGAAACTTGTAACGCAAAAGGCTATTCATCTATATAAGATACTCAATTGGCTCTAGTTTTGTATAAGAACTCTAAGTTCTTAATCCTCTGAAAACCGTAATCTAGTTATTTTAAATTATACGACCAGTTGTTTGATACGCCTCTATCCCAAACTATTTGAAATGAGACACTCGATGGTGTGTAATTTCGAACTTCTAACATTTAAGAGTTTACTATAGAACTGGGGATAATTTTGGGGAGCTTATATTGGAAAATACAACATAAAAACACATTATATCTCCTTTCTATGGGATAATTAAATAAAATAGAGATCTTATAGAGAACCATTTTACCCCAAAATTTAAGCTATTAGGTTGCCGTCAGCTAGCAATATATATCCAGCAATAAGTTCAATTATAGTTTTTAATATGCTTCAGCTGTGAACTAGCAATGTAGACCAATCCAACATACATCCACATAACTTGATGTCAAAGAGACACTAATATCCAGCAAAATATTTTTTGTATAACAGGGCATTAGATGTGGTTAGGCCAAAGAGTTTTCCTTAACTTCCTTCATATGCCAAATAAATGCGCAAATATGAATAAATACGACTATCTGAGAAACCTGACTCAGTAAATTTCAAGCTAAGCCAACAAATCAACGATAACTCAGTCACTGTATTGTCACCTCAAATCCTTCAGTCACGGTCTTTAGATGAGATGCCAACAGATTCATTTATTCATCACTTCTTCAAACTCATATGAAAAATACAGCACTCTATGTAAGGGTAATTTCGGTAGTATTCCAGTAAGTGAACAAAATGCATTATGAATCTAACTGGTATCAATAAACACTTACAGCAGAAGTAATATTTAACAGACTTTGTTAAAGCAGAGTTATCGATTACTATCTTCTTCTGATTGTTCTCTATCTTGCTTGTTTAAATGATTATAGGAGATCTTCATCCCCAACAAAAGTTTCCAAGTGATCAAAGCACTTGATCAAAGTTATTGTTAAGTCAATAAACACTAAGCATTATCCAGGTTGGGTTTGGATAAGAGTTATCTATTACCTAGAAGGATACCGATACAGGAAGGACATGATGTTATATGTGAGCGAACAATCTGTACTAACCTATTAGTACAAAATTATTTGATTTCAGTAATGAGGTAATGCCCATAAGGCTAATTTGATTTTACACAAAGAATCATTTCATTACTTTCCATTTGGGCTTCCTCTTCTCCTGACAGCTATTTGAATCAAAAGAAGAATATGTGCTGATATTTACAAATTTGTAAACACTCTCCCTCTTCTAACATGGATTCTCTTAGTAATTCAGCACATAATTAAAAAAAAGAAAAGAAAAGACAAGAAAAAGAAAAGACCACAGAACTTGTCAACTTGATATCAAGAAACATGATATACTTGAAAAGCAAAAACTTAATCTTGCTATATTAACTGAAAATTTCATGTTCTTACATAACATAATACTAGATATTAAGTTAATATAATTGACTGTTCATTACTTTCGAGCAGGGGAATTAAAGAAAGAAACATATGGTTACCTGAGAACTCATTCAAACCAATCCTAATAGCTAAACCAACCAATATAAATGCAGAAACACTGGCTAGTAAATATCCTTCTAATGCTTAAAAGAAACACAGATATCACGTAACAGGATTGCCTATCATTGTGTATACACGCCAATACTGAATAATACTTGTACAAAGAAGAATTATAAAAGAAAAAAAAAACATCATTCTAATGCTTAGAAGAAACATGGATTTCAAGTATCAGGATTTCCATATTAGGATTGCCTATCATTCTGAATACATGCCAAAAACTGATACAAAGAAGAATTACACAACTTCAGGAAAATGAACTGCTCGAATGCATGTACAATCATACTACTACTGAGATGACTTAGCAGACTTCTAATCACCAATTCTGATGAATTCAAGCATTCTCTTGGCCTTTTTCCTTCCCATTTCCCCCCATTCTTCTTTATTTTGTAACAGCACCTCTTCAGCTTCTGCACTAACAGCTAACTCTTAAACAACTCGCCGTTACCTTTACGGGTTTGAATCTGATACATCAAAGATAAGCAATGCTCTTCGTTACCTGTTCCTTCTCTCATCATATTGATCAGTGTTCCCACAGCTCCAGCACCCATCAGTGCCCTCTTCCCTTCCTCTAGTTCAGCCAATTCCATCAGCACCATCATTGATGGAAATGCAATGTTCCACGACCTATCCGCTGTAAATTTAACAGCTTCAGTAGCGCATCCATAGTCCCTAAAATCATCAAAACGTTCCGAGGACAACCAACGCATTGTTGATATAAATGGAATATTGGAGGTCTTATGTGAAAAATAGTCATTGGAAGGGTACCATTTATATGGTTCGATTCCATAGATGAAAAAGTGTTTAATTAGTAGTATGTGCGTATTAGTCCCACATTGACTAATTGAATGCGTTTTAAGTGGTTTAAATTAACATATGTGTTATATGTAATATAACAAAGATGTTAAAAATACACGGTTGTGTTGGCATGCGAGCGAGCAGGGCCATGCGCGTGCTCTTTTTTGCATGTGCTGCATTATTCTGGTCTGAACGTTTTGTACCTTACAAGGTTTGAATGACAATAAATGCAGACGTAATAAACGTTGCAGCAGAACCCCTATATAAATAGCCTCCTCTGACCATTTAAAGGACACCGAAAATCAGACTCTCTACTTGATTTTCTTCTGCAATCCTCTAACTTTGTTCTTTAGCTGTTGGTTTTGGAGACACCAGCGAAGTGAAGTGGTAGTCGAAGTGGCAGTCGAGGTGTCCAACAGAAGAGAGCGCTTCTTTGGACTGCAACCATCTTGTTTTCGGAAGTATTGTGCAGACCCAGGGCTACCGTAGGTGGGGCATAATTTTATCAAGGCTAGTCTTATGTTCAGAGGGCGATTCGACATCTCTGTAAAATATTTCTTCTTTACGTTTAATACAATGGTATTCTCATATGCTTTCTGCTCTATGTCTTTCATCATATGTGGTTTGTTATGCTTTGGTGTATCCTTAATACTAGATCTGTTTTTATCTGCACTTTTTCCTACAACCTTAAAGAAATTAATAATATCTGAAGTTATGTCTTCTGTTTCAGGAGTTGGTTCTGATGTCATTGCCCCTAAAATGGACATGTCTGGAATGTCAGAGAAGTTCGCAGGTCAGTTCTTTAAATGTTGGTAGCAACGTATGAAGATTTGGCTGACGACTAAGGGCTGTTGACAATAATACTGTCGGAATGCCCAAAACTGGATGAAAAAGATCCCAATAGTGCAGAGAAAATTGCACAGTGGACAGAGAATGATCAAATAGCCAGAGGATGCATTTTGTTGACTATGTCCAATATGCTCTTCAATGTCTATTGTTCTTCTTCGGTCACTGCAAAGGCACTATGGAAAGAACTATATAGAAAATACAATACTAAAGATCTCGGTCTTGAAAAGTATTCTATGTTCAAGTTTCTAAAATTTCAAATGGTCGAGGGTAAATCTATGACAGAACAAGCACGAGGTTCTATTCATTCTTATTGCTAATTGAGACTCCAACAAAGTTAAATAATGAAAAAAAAGATCAAATTGATTTCATACTCCCTCAAAATGAAATGGTCGATTTAAACTTTGGATCATATATGATCAGTGACAAAGGCGGATCCAGTTTAAGTATAGTGGGGTCACTTGACCCCATTTTGCTCAAGCAATACCAAGACCCCAATCTTAGTAAATATCCAGCAATCAAAAAATTCTATCACATTAATAGGCATGTGACTCCACTATAAAAGTGAACAAACCCCGCTCCACCATGATCAATTAGAAACCCAAAACGACTCGCAGATCTCACTCATCTAATAAACCGCCAATTAGCCTACTAAAAACCAAACTGGACCTACCCCTGTATCCACGCGTCCCCACCGAAGTTAAAAAAAGTCTCATGCAATCTAATTGGGATCAACGTGATTAATTTTTTATTTTTATACCATTGCCTTTTTTTTTCAATTCTCCGCATCCTCCGCCTCCTGGCCTACCCTAACCTTCTCCCCCTCCACCTTGTTAAGATCCTTTTAGAGTTCTCATTGCTTTGTTTTTGTAATGAGTTTTTCATGTATAAAATTTAGGGTTTTTGGGGGATTTTGGGATTGACAACTTGATTTTGATGCAAGGTTGGGATTGACACCAATCTACACCGTTATCAAGTTGATCTACTTTATCCGATAATGATATGCAACTTTAGGGGCTTAATGATGATAATGAGGTAACTTATGAGTTTTTTCTTTAAAGTAATGAGTTGCTTCTTTGTGTAGCTTGCTTGATCTCCAATGTTTCTTTTAATGCTGAGAAATTGTTTAAAATGATCGAATTCTATCCACGTGAATTTTCTAGCATTGAGATCTTGGCACTTAAATAAAACTTGACAATTACATTTTTTTATGTGCATAGAGATGCAAGATTTGATAATTTGAAGGGGATATGTGATCTTTCAAAAAAGATGGCGGAGACTAAATAGTATAAAATCTATCATTTAGTGCATTTGTTTTTTAAGATAGTATTGATCTTGTTTGTGGCTATGATAACTATGGAGAGAGATCTTTATCAATTATTAATTATTAATTATATATATAGTGACGCCACTTTTCAAAAATCCTAGATCAATCACTGCAGAACAACATTCACCAAATTCATGAGGATAATAGAAGAGGAGCTAATATTGTCATTTTGGGTAGTTTGGTATTGCTTTTTTCAGGGTGCTTCTACTTATTTTTTTCTCAAAAAAATAGCTAATAATAGTGTTTGGTGAAATTTTTTAGCATGCTTATTGAAGTTGATTTTACTTTTAAGGAGGTGCTTTTAGAAGCTACCTGATAATGTCTTTAAAAGAATGTCTTTAAAAGCAGCAGCTTCTTTTTTTTTAGTTACATACCATACATACCTTTTATATTTTGATAATGGTCATTAAGCACAGTTATGCTAAACACCTTAAATACTTTTAAGTTGTTTTTTATATTTAATTACCAAACAACTATTTTCAGCAGCTTATATAAATTACTTCTATAAACTGCTTTTATAACGAATTTATTATAAGTTACATCAATACCAATCTGGCCCTTTGTCATCTAAATTGTAGTCGTTCTCACCCTCAGTAAACAAACTGTCCTCCTCATCTTGATTACGATAGTAACAGAGGAAAGGATTTGCCTCCTCGTCCTCCTTTCCTCCTTATCAACAAGCGCCGCAGTCGATTGCAACCTTCGACTCCTTCTTCGGTTCTCGTTGTTGCTCTTGCTTCTGTTATCTTGTTTCATCCAAGGCTTAATCTTGATTCCGTTCGTCGGCTTCTTCTTTTAAGCTCACTCTTAATCTTAGATCTGTTTTCAACCAAATTAGGATATCAATGCAGCTTTGATTTCAGTTTAAAATGAAAATCTTATCTGGGAATATTTATGAAAATTTCTCTCTTTTTTACATTTTCTCTCTTTTTTAGACGGAATATTGGAGGGTGAGGATTTTTTCGGGTAGAGATCCTCTACATTCTTGATTGTAGAGAATCTCTATAACTTATCAATGGATGGACCTCATAAGTGAAATTAATTATCTAACTATTATAAAAGAGAGTCATCTAGGGCAAATACTTGTCAATGCCTTTTTCTCATAGTGCATTGGGACCCCATGAAATTGTAAAAAAATAATTTCATGTGGGTCTCAATGCACTATAGAGAGAGAGGGTTTTTTACAATTTCATGTGGGTCTCAATGCACTATAGAGAGAGAGGGTTTTTTACAATTTCATGTGGGTCTCAATGCAATATAGAGAGAGAGGGTGTGGTTGATGGTGTGGTTGGGGGGTGCCCCTATCATTATTTTTATAAAAATGCTTTCAATTGTGGGACCTACTTAGATAGACCAATAGTGTTAGACCATCTAACTAATTGTAGGCATTCTCTACAATCACGATTGTAGAGAATCCAGACCCGATTTCTGGTATCATGTTTTTATAAGGTTCAAATATAATAAGAGAGATTAGTGAATCTTATGAGACTTTTATTTGTTTTGTTAATTTCTGGTTTCTATATTTGATGATGTTCTATTAAAATCCGATATTGATTAATGGTCTGAAGGTTTAGAGTTTAGCGTGTCCATATTGTGAGTTTCTCTTCTATGGCCTAATAGGGGTTATTTGGTTGTTTTATCAAAATGTAGGAAATGGAAAATAGTGTTAATAACCCTTTTCTATGGTGCACGCATTTATTGGAAATGTATTCTTTTTGTTTGTTTCTGGTCGAAACAAATTTTCGTTGTATATCTCTAGTTTGGTTCAAACACCAAAAATAGGAAATGAAAAATTAAAGAAACCCTTTTAATTCTCAACATGAAAACCGAAACATGGTCGAAACAAATTGAGTGTTTTTGGATTTTCAAAACATCTCATCTCAAAAGCTAGAAATTGAATAATAGCTAACATTTGGATGAATCCCACCAAATAAAAAAGGGAGACAGTTTATTGTTTATGTTATATATAAGAAATAAAAGGAAAATATAAAGCGCAACCAACAAAGACAAAAAAAATAAGTGGAGGGAAAAAAAAGGAAAAGAAAATGAAGCAAAATAAAAAGAACAACCAAATCACAAACTTAGAACATCCACATCAAAAGAGAGTGAGAGTAATCCATTCATGGGGACCTAGAGAGGTAACACGACTAAGTTTTTTGATGAGTGTGTCCTTCTTGCTTTCCATGTCAAACATTCTCAAATTATGCGCACGGCACAAATTTGGGTCCAAGTAGTAGATGCAGTCCGGTCTTAATTCAGGATATTCCCCATTAAGATAGGACAAACAGGACTTATGACCTATGAATAAGGTGTTGCCCTTCATTCCATCTGCTTCTTCAACCCACTCAAATCTGTTCTTGTCCAACACAAAAAAGCTAAAGTCGGACTTCCATGACTCGTAAATATGTACTACCATAAACAATTCGTTGTTGCTCCTACTCTCTGCTAGATATGAACGGTACTTAGAGAAAGGGAGATATAAGGTTTTCGCCATAGTTTTTGGCATTGGAGAATCCTCATGATCCCAGGCTACGACTTTCTGAAAGTAACCACGAGCACATACCTGCCCATTATGGTGGAACACATCCTCGATCATCGCAAGACCAGGAGTGTATAATGCAGTCCAGATGTAGGCCCCGGATTGTGCTATGGCAACTGCAGGTTCACTCGGGCATGTCACAATGACAGTGAAGTCACCACCAGAAGGAGGCGAGCATAGAGCTGCCTTGAAGTGATTAGGACGGAGTACTGTATAACGTGTAGGGTAAGTGGTGAGGGAGGGGAGTGGGATTTGGACGCCAGTGATGGGGTTCAAGAGGTGCATCGCTAGTGTGCAGTCATTCATTGTTATCAGCCATCCAAAAGAAAATCCAATTATTTCGCGACAGCCGGTGATGGGCGGAGGCAGGGGGATGGTGTAGATTCTTTCCTCGATAAGGTTGGCGAATTTGGCACTGTGGTTGTTATCGTCCTCGTCGTCCTCGGTTGAAAGCATGAGCCATGGAGGTTGGGACTTGGGACGGTATTCCCTCTTTTTGATGATGGAGTTCCACGAGACGCAGACTGCGCCGAGACGGAGGTAGTCTGTCAAAGGCAGTCTTTCTACGATCAAACCAAGGAGATGGTCCGGAAGCTCTGTCCAATTACGCGTGATGTTTGGATTGTGCTCTTGGATAGTAGGATGAAAGATGAAAGGGAAATCACCAATTAAATAGGAACAAGCAAGAGCCGTGGAGGTAATTGCACCGAAGAGGAGGAGAGAGGACCAAGAACTCATGTTTGAAGATGCAAAGGTTTATTGTTTTTGGGGAAATTAATCACGGGTTATATAAATAAGCAAGAGGGAGGGGTAGTTTTTGAGTCATGTACGTACTTACAAGGAGTCCTATTTTATTAAGGTGGAGATATCCGTGTGTATTTATCTATAATTTTCAAACTGAATTAGAATTTCAAAAGATAAAAATACATCTCAATTTGTTTTATTTTATTATTATTTTTATTAATAAATAATTTGTTGATTTATTTATAGCATGGAATTTATATTCGTTTATAACTTAATAGTTTTGTTTCTCAAGATGACGCAGTACAGGTTTGTAATTTAAATAAATTGATCTAGAGCTTGGTTGAGGAATTATTTGCTTCACGAATTTTTAGATCTTTTCTTTTAATAATTTATGTGCGATAAAATTAATTGCCAGGTAGCTCCAAAGAGAAAATTTTAATTGTCAGGTGATTCATTCTTTGCTTCAAAAGAGGATAGTAGAAAGTATGCCGCACTGTACAAACATTTAACAAGAACATATTCTACATGTACATTGTACTGTACAATATTTCTTATTAATAGAATATTAAAACATAATCTATTTAGCTTAAATAACGTCCAAATCAAAGCAGAGACGCCATGTATGCTTATTCTGCAAATTATACTAGGTACATCTTAAATTACTGGCTAACTGAAAAGGTTTGACATATTTATTAATTTAAATCACTACGGTTCCCCCTACGAGATATGGCAACACACTATGCTGAGCAACAATGTCACACCGAGTGCTGGCCAGAAGAGTATGCATTTTAAATCAGCACAGATCTCATCAGAATTAAGTTTGTACTGTTGTTTTGCTCGTGTAAAGTTGTTATTTTGCGCATCTGTGTCCCTTTACATCCTATAGTTATAAGTAGCACAAATTATAAATAGCACCAATCCAATTCAAAGTTTCCAAATCCTATAGTTTCAACGGCAAAAGACTAGGAGGGTGAGATAACAATCTCACAGAGAACAGACAACAGCAATCGCAAAAACATGAGAAGTGAGAACCAAAAAGAGTGTCTAAAACCCTATGAAACTTAAGAAAGTTTCTCACAGAATTAACACAGTTCCTGAAAAAGAAAGTGTGACTTAGTCACCTGTCCAAAACAATCTACGAAGCTCAAAACAATCTAAAAGTAGAAAGTACAGTAAGACTTAGTTACCAGTCCAAAACAATCTACAAAGCTCAAAACAATCACGATATCATTGAACACAATTCTGGAGACCTGATTCCTTTAACACCTTTCAACTTTCAACGTTGGAAGACATAAGATATATTTGAAACTGTATAAATCACATTTCTAAATTAGACATAATATATATTTGAAACTGTATAAATCACATTTCTAAATTAAACATCTACCGTTACATGTTGAACAGAGAATAATAGATCAAGGATAATACATACACTGGAAAATGTGTAACACATAAATATCTAATATCTAATAGCCTAATTCTAAGGTACAATACAAAGTGGACTATCCTGCTTAATTGTTAGGCAAAGCTCGGATACTTCAGTTATAGATGAAAACATCGTGGAGCTTTGGAGCTGAAAGCATCCAGCGGAATAAATTAAAAGATAAATGAAGTTTTCTGTATTAGGTCATCCAGCAGGCTGCAAATCTACTGATGCTAACCGAGACCTTCGCCTCCTCTTACCCTCAGGGGTGCATCTAATAACAGCACCCTTCCCGAGCTTAACAGACAACCTACCATCTGGATTTGAGGGTTTTGAGGGTGAGGTGGAGGGATTAGCTTTGCTGCTGTTTTGGTGATTTGATGGGGACTTCACTCTCTTCCTCGATGAAAACATTCCCATTTCCTCTTTTTTCCTGCTGTTGCGAAGGAGCTTGACACTAAAGGGATTTTCAGCTGTGAAGCATATTAGCGTGCTATTAGCTGGAGCTCTTTGCAGATCAACTTCCCCATTATTTACCTACATGGAGATACAGATACAAGTTCAAACCCTCCTCAAAAGGTGGAAGCAAATAACAGCGCTAAGAAAAATAATCTGGAATCCAAACAAAATGTAGCAAATTCATAATGTTCCCCAAAACAGCAGACTACCTTTACATTATATATTGGGTTAATTGCGAGCAACCCCTGTAGTATCACCTAGTTGCAAAGAGACCCCCTTAGCTCTATTTGTTGCAAAGAGACCCCATGTGGTTCTACTTGTTGCGAATAGACACCCTGAGTGAATTTTTTTTTCTCTCTTAAAATCGTTAAAAATGAGGCGGATAGACCCCCCAGTAGTTCTATCACCCAATTGCTTTTTTTTAATTACTTTTAAAAGAGTAAAAAAAAATTCACTAAGTTGGTGCATTCGCACTTGGGCCAATACTCCATGGGGTCTATTTGCAACAAGTAGAACTACAGGGTTCTATTCGCAACAAATAGAACTACATGGGGTCTCTTTGCAATTGGGTGATACTTCAAGGGGTCTGTTCGCAATTAACCCTTCAATAAAACTAGAAACGCATATAGGTACATCCTAATACTCCTACAAAAACACAAAAAAGAGCCAAACAAACAAACAAACATGGAGACTATAACAACAGGATATAGAAAATAGACACAAACAAAAACTACATAAATACCCAGCATAAATACATGTAAGTGTACCTATGTGTGTGCAGGTACCCTTACATGTGTTAATGAACATTTGTGAAGCAATCAAGGACTCTCTCATGAAATTGATTGTAGGACAAGATTTAAAACATTGATCAACTTTTTAAGATTAAAAAAAAGAATAATAAAATCAGCAAGTTCCAATAAATTTGGATAACTTTACAATTTTATCTTGTGGACCAACTAATAATGCAAACAGAAGAAAATCATTATACAAATGGCAAGAGAGAAAAATCACCAGCTGCAAAAGTGCAGAAAATGTTCGAGCAACATCATGTTTAGGTTGGCCCTTTACAACATTCGTGAAAGGCGTGCTCCCACTATTATCTGCTTCTGAAGATAACCTGTCAAGAATCATCTCACCATATTGATGTATATCAAAAGCGGAGTGGGTATCCTGACAGGTTAAAAGTCAAAAACCACATGTATTATGATTCAGAAACAAAATCAACTGCCTTATTACATTCTATTTTAAACTTGGTAGAGCTAGTCTAGCTCCTAAAACTCACTTGCTCTTCCAAGGTTTGCTCAATTCGCTGCTTCCATGTTGAAACACGGGTAGCCAACTCGGTCTGCTTTTCAGTTTCAGCTATGCTTGCAAGAAGTGCATCCTGTGCCATGGTATGTATGGTCATATATAGCCCAAAAGCATTTTACACATTGACTATATTATATTACATCAATTAAACTAGTTTAGTAATTGTGTCATTATGTCTTTATTTTAACTCCAATAAGTTAAAATAATAAAACAATATGTTGATCCCATTTACATTACTCGTCTAGTTGCATGACAAAGAACCTCTCTTGCCTTTGCCTTCATATATGACACAGAAAACACTTATGATCTTTCCTCTAGGTTAAATAGCCATTGTCAGTTTAAGAAGTAACAGCGACTAAGTGTGTGACAACGTAATCTGACCCCCCCCCCCCCAAAAAAAAAAAGGTTTCAAAACATGCATGGAAAAATATTACTCCATAGCAGGATAAGCATGTAAGAAAGTATATATTTATAATTAATCACTTAAACTCATCTGCGAGTTAAGAAGATGAGAAAATTTTCAACTTATGGCTGATGCAACGGTACATTTGATTTGTTTGTGTATATATTGCGGAAAAAGTAACCATTGCAGTAAACATGGGTATCAGCTCTTACCAAATTTGTACTTATTCATTTAATTTTTCTCTAAGACATGACATGTTGCTACATACCTTGAAACAAATAAGAATCTATTCACCCAGTATAAAGCTACGCAATCTAAAATGGCCACAACTACAGATTGCAAAGATAGATTGAGATGTTTCTCTTTACCAAATGTGAACGACAAAGATCCTCGAGACTTGCTTGAGAACCCAGGTTATCTTGTGTAAAAGCTTCTGTGCCATCAAAAGTTGCAGCATCATCTCTCTGCATATCAATTACATGAAACATAAATCAAATGGTAAACAAGATTAGTAATTGTTGAATTATGCTGAAAGGAAAGACATTTAAAACCTTCCCGCAGTTTGGCGATAGCTCTGTATCCATATCATATGTATTATTTGGCAGATCAAACTCTCTATGATCAAAATCAGGAAAGCCATCATCATTAGAATCATTTTCATCCTCAATGCCACCAAAAGCATTGAAGGTTTCTTCTTCTCCATTTGTAAATGATCTTCTTAGCTGCAGAATTAAAGTTAATTATCACATAGGCTTGTATAAATTTGGCATGGGCAGATAATATTGCACAGCACAAAAGCACCTTTTCAAAAAAAGGAGGGGACTGAGATGCATTTTGTTGCTCCTGTAAACGCAGCTTTATTTCAAATGTTTCTGCAAGCTCTGGACTGATCACCCCATCCACTTTAGCAATAGGGAATTGAGAAGTTACAGTATTCTGCTTAGAATGGCGACTAATCTGTCTTCCAAAAGGTTTGCCTAATCAAAGGAGTAAGGATAAAAGGGAAACATAACATAACTCAGAACTTTATTCAGTGTCTAAATTCAAATGGAAAATTCAAAATGACATACTTGCTTTGAACGGTTTTATTTTCAAGTTTCCAGGTTCATGAGGATTTAAAGGCTTCCATGGATCATCACTATCACTGTCTGAATCATCTGCAACATTTGAACCTCCGAAATTTGGTTCCTCTTCATGGTTCATATCAACCACAGGATGATCATGATCGAAAAGCGGTTCGGACCATAGATTATCAATATTATTTTCACATGCATGGTTACTCTCAGGAGTTTTGTTCAGAGTGACACCTTGGTTCTTCCCTAAACTTGATCTATGAGGAGTTCCACCGGACCTTCCAGTTGGAGAAGCAAAAATACTGCGGCGATTTTTAGAGCGCACTGAGCTGCCTCTATGCAAAGCAGGTTCTTCTTGGTCAACACTTTTCCCTTTTAGAAATTTGTAAACAGCTCCCGCATCACATGGGTCCAAAAGAAGAAAATCTCTGTAAAAGTTGCAAGTAGCTAACTGCAATAACAATAACAATAACAAATACGATAAACCTGAGTTGGAAAAAATATCATAAAGTCAAAACATGGTTCATTGTTCAAGAAAGAAAAAGACTACCAGATATGATTCTAATTCACCGGCGTCTTCGCTGCTATCTAAACAATCCCCTTCTAGTACAAGCAAATTCGCAGGAGGCTTGACATAATGATTGGAAGTATCTTCATTGTCATGTCCACGATCCAGGCAATTCTTAGGTTCCACTGCAAGTGTAGTAACTCATTTAGTAACTCGTACACAAGAACGAGAAAGAAAAAACAAGTAGAAAGTGTTGGTCATGTACCAGGGACATCATCCAACCCCAAGAAAACCTCATTCTCATCCTCAATAACTGCACTGGGTTCACCTCCATCTGGCTGTACAGAAGTTTTTTCCTGTTGATCTTGCCTGTTAGAGTGTTAGTTTCCTCAGTTCACAACGTGTTAAACCACAACCGGAAACAATTGTCTAATAAAATGACAAGGGAAACATCAATGTGTGTGTGTGTGTGTGTGTGTGTGAGAGAGAGAGAGAGAGCAAAGCTCCTATAAACTTAAGTGTATAGGGAATAGTCATACACCAACTTTTCTATCCATTGATGTTGCCTTGGGATCCATGAAAGATATGAAGCCCATTTTGAGATTTGTGCATCTCTTGATGGCACAAATCTAAAGGCAACATCAATAGATAAAAAAGCTGGTGTATACTATTCCCTATAAACTTTGCTCTCTCTCTCTATATATATATATATATTGAAGGTAATGGACACTTTCTGTAGTGGAGTTCACGAAAGTTTGGTGCACAAGGTATCAATAAACAACTTCAACCGCTAACTATATGTTTCTTTGGAATTTCAGTTTAAAAACATTAATATACAAGTACACAATAACAAGTACATAGCGACAGTATAAGCCAGTAATTATTACCATGTAACAGAATGCTAATATTTCAAAATGATCTTGTCTAATAGCATATGTGTTATGGAAGATGGGTTAAGAAGGTAATTTTGTTCCATCCACAAAGAATTAAGAGCTCAAGGCTATAGATATGAACAAACCAGTCATAAAAAATAAAAACTACAAGCTAGAGAACGAATTTTGATTAATGATGCAGGGAATGACTTTAAGTAAAATTAGAACATATCAATTCGATGATAAAGATGTAATTGTGGATGAGCAAAATGGGTATATTAGAGATCAGGACATCGTTTGCTGTGTATAAACAATAATATTGTGAGCAATAGCCCAGACAAGTATGCAGGAACCAGCTATAGAAAAGGAAAGCAGTTGTGTAAATTATGAGTAATAATGCAGACAGATCAACTGCACCAAAATTAATTAAAACAAATTATCGTCTGGAGTGAAAAAATTCAATAGGATAGTATTACGCAATGTTAGCTTTATATAAAAAAGCACAAAGCCAGCCCAGATACATCTTCGTTTAAGTGGACTAACAAAGCCACTTAGACATACCAATTATTCCTTTTGTAAGTAACCAACAGGATCTGGCAAATCTATCGGGAAATGATGGTTGTAAATGAACCACTCAAAAAAGCAAATTCATGGAAACACAATTTGTTTGACTAACCATGAAGTCCAAAAATCAATAATTCTAGAAACTGTCTGAGCTTCATGGAACTATAAATTTGAGTCCAAAAATATAGTTTGCACAGAATTGTTCACTCCTTCCCCTTCAACCCGGACCTCACCACCCCAAAAAAAATGAAAAGAATCCAAACAGGGTGTTAGTGTCTGCTTCAACTTTCACTTTCACCCACTACTAAGTGCTAGTAAAGAAAATATCATGCCAGGGTAGCACCTAGGAGCCGCTCTTGGAACACTCACTAATATTAGTCATTGTACACTAGAACATAAAATGGATGCAAAATAATCTGATCTGGATACACTTTCAAATTAATGTAGAAGGTCAGAGGAATTTTGCAAGTTAATGTCGACCACTTAATGCATTGGCAAAGAAAAAAAGAAAACTACGATATTTTTTGTCCATGTTTTTGGACCATACAGAACAACCTCGGTGACTGCTTCAACAAATCTCCAAAGCACCTAGATAGCCACTTTTTTTAAAACACTGAATATTTTCCAATAAACTTCATGTAATACTTTGCTATTCACGTAACTTCACTTCAGAAAATATAACCCTCCTTGTTTCAATAGTTGGTTAACAAAGCTGAGTTGGATATCATATACTTAGATTCCCAGCTTTCATCAAAAGGAGGGGGAAAAACTTCCACTAAATTTATTAAACAAGCCAGCATATCTATATTTATATATAATTATAAGTGTCTTTTAACACCCTCTCCTTGGGATGTGGTGTTGGGATTCTTCCCAAATCTCAAAATGAGGAAGATGCATGCATTGACCATGGAAGCTTGAGGTTTTCAAGTTTGTCCACGCAAAACTTGTATCGATTGTATTGGTTGTATTGTTTTGTGAAGATAGTGGATGAGAGACCATGGATGTAGGCATGTTTGACCAAACCACGTAAAAACTCTTTGTGTGTTTTGTTGCTTGCACTCTCTTCTTGTGTGTGTGTGGTGCTTGTGTGCTCCAATAATCCCCAACACGTGGGTAAGTTTCGAAAATCTCTCAAACACCACAGGCTTTTGGAATTCAAATATATTTGATGATGTATCCTTTAAGCAGCTTACAGTTTTACTTTCAAAACAATAACCACTCAGTTTGTCTCAACTTCGCCTTATGTTAAATCATCAAGTTTATCCTTCCACACAATATGTAGTTCATTAAAAGTTGCTCTATTACATTTACATGTTACTATTTTTGCTTAATATCCTTCTCAGTCAATCTTCAAAAATCTAAATCATCATTAGATTTGCATCCCACTATAGTCTATAGGGTATTTCCAAACCCTAAAGGAGGGGAAAAATTTTTGTGCAGTAAAAGACCAATTTTTTAACAGAAACTAACACAAGAACTTAAAATTCAAACCTCTTCTCCGAGAGAAACTCCAATGCAGCGAGAACCAACGAATACAAGTACTCTACCTTCCTGCTGTACACCTGGACCGAACCTTGCAGCAGCAGCGCAGCTAAAACCACGAAAATCCAGCAATAATCAACAAAAAAAACACCATAAATCCCCAAAAAGACTGGACTTTAAGTTCCAGAACGAACCCTCGGCGAAATTAATCGAGCTCTCGTGATCAGGCGAGACCTCGCCGGAGCAAATCTTGAGAAGGTACTCTTCTATGTTATTGGCGAGATCGAGTTCCCAATTCGACTGGAGATCGCGATTCGCTTGAGGGATGTGGATTCTCGAGGTGCTGGGCTCGCCTTCGATTGGGAAATCTTCTCTATTACTCATCGTTGGAGGGTACAAGAGAGAGGTCCATTTGGGGATTTAGGGTTTTATCTTCGAATCCTCATTCCGAAACCCTAGATGGACGCGCGAAGACAGAGACGGGGTGGAATATGGGATCTTAGACTGTGGAATTAGGGTTTCGAGATGAAAACCTAGAGAGAGAAAGAGAGAACGCGAAGGGATTGAAGAAGAGGAAGGGTTAGAGAGAGAGAGGATTTTGGTTTTTGGGGGTTCCCGCTCGTTTGCTTTAAGATATAATGCGCAGGGTGCGCACACTGTTTAATAAGCGGGTCGGGTTTCTCGAACTTGGATGTGAAGGCCGTATCAGGACCCGGGTCCGAACTTTGCTTGGACAAAGGCACAAAAGCTTAAAAACCCAATTCAACTCGTGTTGAAAGAACAAAATATTTTGAGCATCTATTTCTAGGTTGAGTGTCCACGTGTAAATTTGATAAAATAAAGGGTTAATTGCGAACACACCCCCTGTAGTCTCACTGAGTTGCACTTACTATCCCTGTAGTATTTTTTGTCGCCTTTACACCCCTTGGGAACCAAACTCTATCCCAAATTACAAAATTAGCCCCAAGTGAAAGTCCTCCCTTATCCCAAAAATCAAATTTAACTTTTGTTGTTTATATTTCACCCATTCTCACCTGTTCTCGAGGATGCATACTCTGGCATCAAAATTGTTCACCAAAGTCGACAGTAAGACGAAAGATGACTCTATTTTTTTGTTACAAATAAAACTAAAAAACCACAAAAAAACCTTGCACAAATTCAGTTAACATTTATGTTACATTACATTTAAAAGCTTGATTCTCCATTTGTTTGCATTTTCTTCTCCAAAAATCAGTTAGAAACATGGTAGAGGCTGTTGTAATGATAAACTAGATATCTTTCTTTTGTTTTCACCAATTGATGGGAAGAGTAAGGTATAACTGAAAAAAAGAGAAAAAAGAATGAGAGAGACATTAAATTGAGACCTAAGTCTCTAATCACTCGTGCCCCCATTCAAATGGACCTCAAACAGGCTTTAATGGTGTCTTCCTAAGAGAAGAAAGAGCAAAAACAAGAGCAAATGAGTTAGAAAGATGTCCAATCCATCTAGAGGGCATTTTGGGTATTATAAAAAGAGGGCGTCTCACATTTAACATGGGTTAGAGGGAGTTTGGTTCGTAGGGGGTATAAACGCAACAAACAACACTATATGGGTAGTAAGTGCAACTTCGCAATTAACCCTGAAATAAATGGACGTATATGTGATCAAATAGAACTTCGTTCATTTAGACTTGGATCAAAGCTCCAGGATTTTCTAGGCTCAGTCCAAATCTATCTTCAAGATCGACTCATTTAGATTTAATTCATTTAATTTATATACTTTGACATTTTAATGTTATAAAAATCTAGAGTTCTAAAATGAAGAACAAGGCTCCTATAAACTTAAGTTGATATGGAGGAGTGTCCACCAACTTTTATATCCATTGATCTTGCCTTGAGATCCGTGAAATCAAGATACACACAAATCTCAAAGTGGGCTTTATATCTCTCATGGATCCCAATACAACATCAATGGATAGAAAAGTTGGTGGATGACTATTCCCTATCAACTTAAGTTTATAGGAGCATTGCTCCTAAAATGAAATCAATATAGCAAAATGTTAGATTCAAAAGCATAAACTACTGAACTCCACTATATTAAAAAAAATAAAAATTCTGAAGATTGAAGTCATTCCTCAATTTTATCGAGCTCTTCGGATTAAAGTGCAGCGATGATGATACGGTTAAAAAAAAAAAGGCGCTTCGGACGGTTGTGATTTGGCGTGGGGGTTTCTGACGGTGATGCTTTTGGAAAGAAAAAACAGAGGAGTTGTCCAAGTAGCCACTGATATCAATATGAGACATGGATTGATACTTGGCCCTTGTGGGAGGTTCATGTAAAAAAGAGTCAATAGAATCTGATCGTTAAGAGTTCTTGTAAATTATGAGAGAATCTTGACTAATAACAGGATATCTTTTGGTCCGGACTCGACTCATTAAGAAAAATGTACGAACACAAGGTAAAATTCAAACTCAATCCGTCCTATTAAAGAAAACAACCAAACTTAATCCATGGTCCCAAAATTTCCAACCCAACTAGTCAAATACTTTCTAATTTCCTACCTACTAGAGCAAGGCTAGAATCTTTCTTTATCAATATGCTGCCTTGCTAACCCTGAAGGATATCAACAAGATATAACAACCATAGAAATCAGTCGATCGAGTGAAAAAGAAATAAGAAAGGGGGAAAACATACTGAATGAGGACAGTTGATAAGCTACCTAACTCATTCTAGGCAACGCTAGCATCCTTCAAAAATGCTACAGCTCACGCCGAAGATTCTCGTTGAGCAGTCTAATGTCACTTGAATGCCAAGTGAGAATGTAGGTTTTATTCTTAATTCTGATCTCAAAGGAAAGAGAAATAGATAAGCATTTTTATTTATTTATTGTCTTCGCAAAGTCACAAGCTCGAGATTTCTTTACTTATTTTAATTTGTTCCTTTCTTGTCCATCGCTTCGCGATCATGACAAAAAATATAGATTAATTATAGATGTGGGGAATATGAATTAATTTTTAGAAGGAAGATAGTGCTTAGCTTTTGGCTATTATGAGATAATTACTCACTAATTCAATTTTTTATAATTAAAATATGTATCAAAGTGACACCCCACCCTTGTACCGTTTATTCTAGTCACTTTTGAGAAGGAAAGGGAAGCAAGCAACCACCAAACTACGGCTAAATATCAGAAAACCCCCCTTAACTTTGAACAATTATCGGAAAACCCCCCTTAACTTTCAAAATATCAGAAAAAACCCCCTTAAGTATTGGGATTATCACAAAACCCCCCTTTAACTTTTAGATTTTTATCAAAAAACCCCCTTTAACTTTGAGATTTTATCAAAAAACCCCCCCTAAATTAGGGGGGTTTTCCGATAAAATCTCAAAGTTAAGGGGGGTTTTCTGATAACTCCTAAACTTAAGGGGTTTTCTAATATTTTCAAAGTTAAGAGGGGTTTTCTGATAATCATCCAAAGTTAAGGGGGGTTTTATGATATTTAGCCACCAAAATTCTGATAATCATCCAAAGTTAAGGGGTTTTATGATATTTAGCCACCAAACTACACTAGAGGTGTATAAAAGAGTCCAATCTAGTTATAATACCGACCACTTTTTAATAGATTTTACATATTGTACGTATTGTATATTCTTTCTCTAATTACTAGTATTAATCATGTGCTAAACACGGCCTTGTGTTTTGTTTTGCACATCTAAACAGGATTGGTCCTGCATTGTTAAATTTATTGTATTTTTTACTCTATTAAGTTTGAAACAACCAAATAATAAGATATAACAAACGCCAAATGGTATAACCACAATTAAAAATTGACAAAATTTTACTCTATCAAGTTTGAAACAACTAAATAATAAGATACAATGGCAACTAAGAATTACTGTAGCATGAACAATGTTATTAAGACTCAAATTTTCCCCCAGCATCAACAGTGTTTTGAGGTTCAAACTTTCACCGCGACATGAACAAGTTTACTATAGCATGCATAATGATTCTAAAATTATGATTTTAAGTTAAAAGTAGTGGATTATGGGAAAATTACAGGGAACCCCATGAACTTTCAACATTTTGCACTAAACCTCCTGAACTTTCAAAAATGATGCTAAACCCCCATTAACTTTTTTGTTTTGCAGAAGCCTCTAATAAGTTTCTACATTTTGCAGATAACCCCCATAAATTAGAACCAGAAAACAACATAAAAAGACACCTTAAAAGTTATTGGGAGTTTCGCGTAATTTAGGCAAAGATATTAGGGTTTTTTTCAAAAGTTATCTAGGGTTTTGTGATTTTAAAAGTTCAAAGGGGTTTACTACAAAACACTGAAAGTTCATGGGGGTTTAATGTAATTACCCCCATTATTTCCCATTCCATGGTACATTATCTGCCTTCTTTTGGGGCTGAAGGTTAACCTCTCAAATTCAAATCTCATGCCAGGAGGACTTTAGATTGATGATCTAACCCACCACATTTTTCCAACCTGTCCTAAAAGTCCATGTCAATTGTCCATGGATTTCCATACAACCTAACAGTTCAAATATCTAATCAGAATATGAATTTTATATAGAGATTTTGAAGATTTTATTAATAAAAAAAAGCTTTGTGAAAGAAGTATCATAAGTTCGAGGACTGTCTCAGTATTGTAGGCTGTCAAAAAATCAGCGTTTTTAAGCTCGCTAAAACGTAGAGCTCACCAAAACGCAGAGCTCATCTCTGCGTTTTCAAGCCCAAAACGCAGAGCTCACCCCTGCGTTTTCAAGCTCAAAACGCAATGCTCACATCTGCGTTTTCAAGCTCAAAACGCAGAGCTCACCTCTGCGTTTCAAGTCAAGACGCAGAGGCCATTTTCAAAACGCGGACCTCGCGTTTGACCCGTTCAAACACGTTGTAAACGGTTCCAAAACTGTTTTGCACGATTTGAGGAGAGATTTAAGGGGTCAATTACATCCCTTAAACCCCTATAAATAGCTGAAATCACAGCTGAAAAGAGGGGGCTCTTTGGAGAGACGAGGGAGAGCTTTTTGGAGAGAGCTTTTGGAGACTTTGGCTTGGCTTGGCAGATCAACTCGTGTAGAATTATAAAACCCATCTTTGAGTTCTCAAACTCGTTAGAGTTCCAAACTTGCTTTGCAAGTTCTTTTCATCGTTGTTCCACGAGTCGAGACGGTCGGATCGTCAACGGGATACAAGATTCAAGCTCCCATCGCCACCGCGAAGAACCCAGGTTAAACAAAGGGAAGGATCTCCATTAATCTTTCCTTCTTTTGTAAATCGGGCAACCGATCGAGAGATTGTAATTTTTTTTTTCTAAGTCAGTTAGAGAGGGATTACTTTTGAGAGATTGTATTCATTCTTTTTCTAAGTCAGTTAGAGAGAATAAACTCCGATTTTACATTTCTCAAATTTTCTCGCGAACAAGTATATATAAAATAATAAAAGATAATCTTCTCTATGCAGAGCAACTAATAAATGATATCACTAACTATCTTTTAAAAGAAATTAAAAGATATCTCACAAGTCACAAATCATGAGTTTTGAATCATAATTAATTATGCTATAAAATACTCATGTATGTTTCACGAAAAACAAATAAGCGTACTTGGTTTTGGACCCAAAATTTAAGACCAATAATGAGATAAGGTGCTACATATCAGTTTCTTGGGATTTTTAACTATGATGAGTGACCAGCATAAAAATACATCACTTATCTCATAATTTGATCCCATAATTTTGGATCCTAAATCTATTGCTCAATAAATAAACACATTAACCCAAAAAACTCAAATTATGTCTGCCCTTTCACTGAAGCCCATGTGACGATGATACAAATTGACCCATCGCCAATTATCGAGCTGGCGCTGAAACCCCGCACCAAAAAGATTCAAAATCGTAATGGCAGTTTCGAAAATATCTTCCAAATCTTTAAGTCCCTTTATTTCTTCTAGGATAAATAACACTAAATCCCCCTGAGGTTTGTAACTTGGACAATAAATCTATCTGAGGTTTAGAAAGTGACACTTTCTCCTCCTCTCTATTTATTATTCTTAATGTAATAGAATCACATGATACTCATGTGACTATTTAAGGACCAAAATACTCTTTACCATTATTTTCCTTCTCCAATTTTTTTTTTAACTGCGGAGTTAGCTTTTTTTTTCTTTTATTATTTTAGGGAATTCAAACCTGTAACTTCTAAACTCCATAAAGTATAAAATAAATGAATTTGTCTTGTTTTTGGATGAAAATATTTAGAGGAGAATCAGTGAAAGGTAAAATTTTGTTCTTAGCTCAATAGTTTTTATGACAACTATAAAATAGATTAAAAACTAGAAGATGAAATATGCTAGAGATAATTTTTTAAAAAACTCAGAGGATATTTTGATCATTAAGGGTCACATAAGTATCATGTGACTCTATTAGGTTGAGAACTAATAATAAAGAGGAGAAAATGTTATTTTCGAAACTTCAGAGGGAGTTTTTGTCGAAGTTACGAACCTTAGCGGGATTTAGTGTTATTTACCCTTTCTTCTATCTCTCCTTTAAAAATCAAAGGACGAGCTCTCAGTCCATTTATTGTTTTGACTCTCTGTGACTATCCTTTCCCTCTCTGGATTTGCCCAAAAGTGGGGAAAATCTAGGTTTTGCTAAAATCTGTTCAGCGATTTTCTAATCAGGTAAATACTTTCTCCTCAAAATTATTTGTCTGTTTGGTTTTTGGATGATTCTAGTCTAAATTGGTGCTGGCCACCTAGGGTTTCTCTTTTCTAAGTTGATTATATTTTAAAATTTGGGAAATTTAGTCATTTTTGGTCGCTTAGATTTCAGATGGATTCTTTCTTGTGCGTGGATCAGGGATTTGATGATTTAGATATCTCTGTTTTATTTTTGGCTTAAAAGGTTGTATTTTTAAGCAGCAATATATTAAAATCCAAGTAATTTCCTTATGTTCGTAAAATTAAAGTGCAAAGAGCTGATTTTGGATTCATACAAGTCACTATACCACCAATTTAATACTTACCTGCAGAGAGTTTGTTTTTCTCTCTTTTCTGGGTCAGTAAAATAGCCAATTTCATGGATTCTAATGATCTAAGGATTTTTTTTCTCCGTAGAAAACTAATCTTCGACTGTATTTAGATGAAATTTTAAGTATTCTCTTACATCAGGCAGAAAGTTTTTTTTGGATCAGTTTGTTGCTCCCTTTGTCGTTTGTAGTTAGCTAGGCTTTTGATATATTGAGCTTTATTTTCTTTTTCATCTAGATTATTTCCCAATTTTATGCCTTTTTCATTCTCATAAGTTAGATGTTAGATGTTAGCCGTTCTTTTGTACGGGAGTGTTGTAAATTGAATAAACATATATTCAATTTGTTGAATCATAAATGACTTGGATATATTTTATAAACATTTTCCTGCCTCCCATTGCATTTAATCTCTGTTTTCGTGTTAACTCTATATATTTATTTTGATAATCTCTATGTATGAGTACTGAAATAAGGTTATGTTTTTTTGACATTTGGGTCTAAGCACACCAGTTTTTGATACTGAAAATGCTTTTGGATGATCATTCTGATGTGCTAAAAGGGCTGATTTTAGTGTGATATGTTCAGCAATCTTCTGAAGGCTAAAGGTTTGTTGTTATATTAGGCTCCTGTTTATATGCAAATTTACCTCCACGATCCTTTTATTTTGGACAGCAAGAAATGTCATTCTTTCTTTAGAATATGTGTAGTTTAGAGTTATGGTTTCTGTTGGAAGGAATTCAAGACTTGTGTTCCCATAAGGATTGTCTCTTGTATACTTAAACTTTTTAAGCTTATTATTTATTTAGTTTCCTCTCTTTTATCCTTCAGTGAGACACCGACATGCTTTGATGTTTTTGGTTGATATTGTTATTAGTATTCTGGTCAAACTTTGTGAAGTTTGGTTGACATGCTGGCTAAGTTCAATCATTATCCAACAGGAAGAAATCACTTAAAATATTTTCTTTTTAGGTTGACTTCAGTTGGAGATGATGAAGATTTTGTTTGCTCATTTCGTGTTGTGTCCAATTTTGATATTTTGCTTGCAGTTTGGCCTTCCTCGAAATGGACAATCTTTGGCAATTAGGAAATGAGTTTCGAAGCCATTCAAAGGTCACAGAAGACCATAAATGGCTTGCTATGACTTCAAAACTGGCTGAGCTCACTGGAACCAACCGCGGGCAGACAAACAATATGTATAACTCGAAGAATCCAGTGGAAGCAAAATCATGGGAGAAGCTAGGATTCCAGGAAAATAACAAACTTGAAAGTCTTAATCTTGGTCTTATGAATCTTGATCTCAAGATAAATGATGTTCCATTTAAGGCCTCCTTCCGCAATAGTATGAACAACATGAACACAGTGTATCAGAAAAGTAATATGAACAATTTCAACATTTCTAAAATGAATAATGGGATCGACAAGCATGCTAATATTAATAGCTCCAAAAATGTCAACAATAATAGCAACAACACCAATAGCAGCAGCAGCAACAACAACAACAACAATGTTGCTGATAAGAGGTTCAAGACATTGCCCTCAACGGAGATGCTGCCAAGGAATGAAGTCCTAGGAGGCTATATTTTTGTCTGTAACAATGACACCATGCAAGAGGATCTTAAGAGGCAGCTGTTTGGTAATCTCAGCACTCCTTCACTCTTTTATGCATATTTGTTGACATAATTTTTTCGTTCTGTTCTTTATATTTCAGTTTGAGCACAAATTTTTTCTACTTTATATCTCTATATATGCTAACCTTATGCATGGCGTATAATAGAGAAATTTTGGGCTCATTGGTCCCCTATGATTTTATGAATAACTTACATGAGTGTTATTGTGAGGCTCGAAGATTAGGTTCATTTTCATAACTTTAGTCACTCAAAGCTGGTTGCAAGGCATTAATTCATGGAAATATTGTAGAGTCGTAGACGACATAGATTCCCTCCTCAGACAGGCTATGATGTATATTGGCAACTACTTTACTGAAATGTTTGTACCGATGAATTGTTGTCGTTTCCTCTAAAACAGAAAACAAGTCTAATGATTGTCTCCATTAAATGTTTTTTAAGGATGTTTTTTCTGTTATAATGCTACATATAGAGATGCATTTTGATACTTATGCTGCATCTTTTTCTTTATTATTTGGCTCTATCCATTACCTTCATAGCATAGCTATAACCTGATCTGTAATTTTTAATGCTTCATTGTTTTTTCATACTGCAAATATCTTGGGAGAGTTTTGAGTTTAAGGCTCTATTTTGCAGGATAAGTTTTGCTGGTTATCCACCTGTTTATTAATCTTCTATTTCCTGATTCCTTACTTTCTTTTTTGTATTAGATAAATTGGGATGGCAATGCCTGTTCTATTCCCGTGTTAATGTAATAGTTAATTTAGTTGACTAGTAACTGCATTGTCCAGAAATTGGGTCTTTATTGGAGTATGGGGAGGTAAAGAGAAAGTCAACTTTCTTGTTGGAATGCTTCCTCCAGTTATATGTATATAAGTATATTATCTATGGGTTATTAAGCCTTTTGCGATAAAAGCAGGGTTGTCATTGATCTGGCCTATTCTTGTTACTAGTTGGGTTTTTAATGTTTCGCCTATGCCGATAGTTTTACTGGTTATTAATTGTGTGATTGTATCGCGTTTCTTGTTATATTTTGAGGGTAGCATAATACACAATGAACTTATAATTCTTGATTTGTAGGATTGCCTCCACGATATCGCGATTCTGTCCGGGCAATTACTCCAGGGTTACCTCTTTTCCTTTACAACTATACGACTCATCAGCTTCATGGGATATTTGAGGTTTATATACATCTTTCTTCTCCTTTTTCATTTGTACTTAGTACTGTATTGACTTAACTTCATATACACCTATCACTGAACAATTGGTCATTCATATCAGAACCACTTTGTCTATCTTTTACTCTACAATTTTTTTAAAATGCCTACAAACTAAATCTTAACTCCTTTCGAGGTCTATTGCCTTTTCGTTCACTTCCTAACTTGAGGGTTTACATAAGTTAATTGATATACTGAGAACCATGGTCATTAAATAGGTGATTTTCCTTTTATATTCGTATTATCATAGCCATAATCACCAGTGCTGATTCCCAGCTGATAATATCCACAAATTTATTTCAAGCTCTCCATTGTTGTATGGTTTTCCTAAGGGAAGAACCCATCCCAGTTTGTCAGCTCATATATGTTGATTTTCCCTTTTTGGCGTGTCTTCTTCTTGGACGATGGTCGGTGGTTATTGATCTAAAACACAAGACTTTTGAATATTGTCCCGTAATACTAGTGGATGGCAGAGAATTGCTTGTATTAATTGCTAATTTTGAATTAAGTGGCATTCTCTTTACTTAACCTTGCTATTGTTCCTTTCAGGCTGCTAGTTTCGGGGGTTCTAACATTGATCCAACAGCTTGGGAAGATAAAAAATGTAAAGGCGAATCAAGGTTTCCTGCACAGGTAAGATTGTTACATACTTTATTTAACATACTTCTTTTTTTTATTTCCAGCCTTTATGCTTAAGTTTTTCACTTGACCTACATTAGGTGAGGATCCGTGTTAAAAAGCTTTGCAAGCCTTTGGAAGAAGATGCTTTTAGGCCAGTCTTGCATCATTATGATGGCCCCAAATTTCGTCTTGAACTCTCTATTGCTGAGGTATCATATGCATTTATTTGTTTTTTTTTTATCATGCACAAGATTTTGGTTTTTCTTTCTGTTTCATAGCTATCTATCACCATACTATTCTCTGTGTTCATGAAGCTCGTGTTCTTTAGTATTCTGTAACGGTTACTCTGAAAAGAAAATTACATGCATTATCTTGAAGTAAAACATGATATGATAAATATAAAAATATCATTGGCAAATGATCACTATTGAACGTTTACTGATCAAGGGTGGTCTTTTCACTCAATGATGTATCAAAGTTCTTGCGTTGATGCATAAACTGGATAAGTTACTTTGTTCTTTATTCATCATGTTTTGCCTACCTGAAAACCTCAGCTATATGCGGACATAGTTACTACTAACATCATGTGACTTTTCATACTCTGAACAGCCTTCCTGAGACTACACCTGTTGAATTTATCAAGCTTTTATCATCTATGATATATCTCCTGTCTTTTTTGTTTATTCTGTCTATTTTTATATATTATGATCAACAACTTTTGGGAGTCTACAGCCCCAATTGAATGTTTACATTATTCTCATCGCTGCTGTTTTGCTATCCCAGGCCAAGTTATTATTTTGTGTATTTTTACATCTTGTGCTTCCACAACTCAAATCCAGCAGACATTTGATATCTTCAAATGTTTTTTGTAAGTTGCAACATTATTTGTTTGATCATCATACACCTCAAGCACATTTATATTTCACTGACCAACTACTTTATGCTGTTTGAAGAACACACTTGGACAAATTCACACCCTTAAAACAGACTATTCATTTCGTTAAGGGTGTGTTTGGCTATTTTGTAAAATTGGGCCAGGACTGAACCTGGCCCAATTTTGTGTTGTTTCTTGTTTGTCAAAATTTTGGGCTAGACCTGGCCCCATTTTTAAGCCCAAATAGTGACACTAAACTAGTTTTCATTTGGACCAAGGGGGGGCTGGTCCAAATGAAAACCAGTTTAGCACAAAATTGGGCCAGGACTGGTCCTGGCCCAATTTTGTGCAATTTGCCAAACTGATAAAGTTGTTTAAATAGATTTGTTTCTTTTATGCTCTTTTTATCCAGTACTGGTGTTGGTGGGTATTATATTTTTGAGAGAAATGTTGGTGGGTATTATGCTGTAAGTTCAAGTTTAGAAGCAAGCACTCTTCTTCCTGATTTCACAATGTAGATTTGTGGACACTAATTATCTGTTTCCGTTTATTTTTTCTTCGATGTTCAGACCTTGTCACTGTTAGACCTCTGTGAGAAAGAGGGCATGTAAGCTGTCTAATGAAGACGATCTCGGATTTGGTTGTCATTCATATTCATATACACGATCAGTCTGAGTTGGTTCGGCATGAGTTTAGATTTCGGTGTGTAAGTGAAGCGCAAGCTTGTAAGGCCTTTAGCCAGCTGATCTCCCATGATAAGAGTTTTTGGCTTGGAGCAACAATACACAAGCCAAGATAAAGTCCAGTTTCTTTTCCAGTACCCTTGGAAATGCTTGTTATATATAATTATATATATTTGTTTCTATTAGGTAAATGGTTTAAGAAAATATAGAAAATGCATGCTCTCTACCATAAGGCTTCCAAATGAGGGGCATGAACCTTTGGTGTAGAGCTTGTTTGGAGTCTTTTATTGTATCTGAATTTGTCTTTCAAACTGTAATTTGAATGTTGCAGCTCAGCGTCTAAGAATGCTTTTGAGTCTCTTCACAGTATCTAGTTATTTCCTCATATTATTACTGATCTCCTAACAGATTCTCACTCGTCTTCGAAAAATGATGTTATTGGTTTGAATATGGCTTGGATATGATATTTACCATATCGTTTTGGTTTGTCATTTATGGATATGGATATGAATATATCTCAATAAGGAACATTTATGTCTATATCTCCTAAAATAGGACATGTATACACTTATGGATATGGATATGAATATGTCTCAATAAGGAACATTTATGTCTATATCTCCTAAAATAGGACATAGATCTGAGATAAATATGTAGGTACATAAGCGGATAAACATGCGGATGCAAAGCGGATATGAGAACATAAGATAGTATCGAAATATATAGCTCATATGATACAAGAGAGTTGATAATATGTTCATTATATCTGTAAAAGCTAAGATTTGAACTCTTAAGGCTCATCCATTAGTCTCAAATCCATTAATATAAGAATTAAAGCAATTGCAATTTGGATATTTGGGATACAGATTCAAATATTTCACTGCATGATTATATCCTATTAGTTATTGATTTTAGTAATTATATTCATATCCTAACCGATACAAATAATAGGTATACCTGGATACAGATATTTTTTTGGCGCCCCTACTCATAAGGCTCAGAATTTAAAAGAGACTCAGATGATACAATTAGCTATTAGCTATTACATTCATCCCCAGTCCAATATACGAGTAAAGAACAATGAGAAATTTATTTGATTCCTTAATCTGTATTGCATCTAGCTGATGAAACGGATGTTTCCTTTATATTGTTAACTGAATAAATTGCATATTAGTAGTTTATTTCACAATGGTGCACAGATATTTGGTACATTGAGCAGTAAATCCGGTTGTTAGAATTCTCGTATTTTTAGCCTAACTAGATTTTATGCACGGGCATTGCACGTGGTTAAATATCATGATTAATTATTTTTGGTTTATTTTCTTGCTAAAATTTATTCCTTGATTACATTTTGATAGTTTTGATCACTTATGTCTCTAAACTTTAGCATTGTGATTATTTATGTTCTTTGATGTTTGTTTGAATAAGCTACACCTAATTTAAATTTTCATGTTGATAATTGAATTGTCAGGAAACAAATATAATCCGAAGCCAATTTAAATTTTCATGTTATTTGGACCAACATGAAACCAAACTTGACCTGAGAAGGCCGCAAAAGTAAAACACTTGAAAAATAGCATTATAAAAGGAAGATGAATAATAAAACCAATAAACCAAGATGATTGATTTAAAGTGGGCTAAAATGATAGAAAAGAGTTTATAAACAAAATCATAAACTAAAATTAAAGATAACTCTAGTACACTTTTATATTTATATGATAAAAGCATCCACATAAGCATATAAAAGTACTAAAAAAGTTTATGAAAATCTCTTATAAAGATTCCTAATTTTATTATAAAAAAATTTAAATTATTCTATAATAATTCAGAAAAACATTGTCTTTTATTCCTTTTATTTTATTTTTTATTGAGTCAAGATCAATCATTCTTCATCCTTATCTTTTCTGGGTAATTCTAGAGTAGTGTGTTCATCGTCTACATCGATTGTGATATCGGTGGTCTTTGAATTTCTTGTATTGTTATCTTTCCATGAGCTCATTCATCTTTTATCTTCTCGTCTAACTTCACAAAAGTTGAATGTATTTTCGATGTTCAATATAAACTTCTAAAATACAGGACTTTGATTTTTTTTTAAATAAGCATAAATGTTAATTTCATATAAATGAAATTTTTGTGTTTTAATTTATTACTTAAATAAGGTTAATAGTTGCCTCTTTTTCTCTGCAATGAATTCTTACGCTTTGCATCGAATAAGAGTTTCTGCGTCAATAATATTACATTTGCTCATGCGTGTCATTTTTCACGAGGATTGGAATTAAATACCTGCATTTTTTATTATCAATTTGTTTTAGATTATAAGATTTTGATATATTTATTTCATGAAGAAGGGATATTACTTAACATTGGTACTACGTCATCGGCGATTCTACAATATTTATCATTTAGACACTCATTATTAGCATCTCTGTCCACCTTCTTATTGTAGCCTTCGCAAACGTAGAACCATGGCTCGACTCTATTGTAAATAGTAGTCATCTTTATCTTTAAGGTGCAATAGCGTGTCTGTATATTGGTAAATTATTATTAGGTTTAATTGTATGAATTTTAGAATAGGTTTTCTAAGATCATACATCTTTTGAATATTGTGATGGTTGCATATATCAGTAATTTAAATTTATGTTATATTTGTAAAGAGCCTTAATGGAGATGATTTTGTCTTGGGAGCTTATTCTGAATGAGCCCTGCATATTAGCTTTAAAATGTAATATTTTTTATTGTGTTATATGGATATTTACTTGGTTACTTACTATTCTCTTATTTATTCATAAGTTGTATCTTTGGGTTGATATATATTATTGATATAAATTATGATGACATGCATATCTCCTCTACAAATTTAAAACAGATATAAGGTGAATTTTATATTTAATGGCCTTTAATAAAAATTTTAGTAATGAGATATGTTACCTTCATATTTAGAGATCTTGAAATCTAATAGTGCTATTACATCATTATCTTTGATCATGTCTTCAAGAATTGATCATTCGTTATTAATCATATCCCCAAATAAAGTTGCCTTGAGGTCATGACCTTTGTATAGGAAAAAAAGAGCAATTTTATATGTTTTGCTTCACCTTGAGTCATGACATACTAATTTTTCTTGTATCTTCCATAAAGAATATTTTTTTAATTGGGACAAAGTCCATATGTTCTTCAAGGGAACTTCGATTGGTGCTTCTTTAATACATATGCTTTATTTTAATATCAATTAAAGTGATTCATGGGCGTTTCCAAAGTTTGGGTGTATTTTCTTTATTTTTCTATTTGAAATGGAAATAACTTTATTCTTTTACGGGATATCTCTGAACTTTTGATAGTTACTCTATAGATAAATCTTTGTATTTTTACCCTATAAATATTATTAACATCAGAAATTAATGTTTATAAATTATAGTCAGTTAATGCTAAGCTATTATATTATAGTTTTTATCAGTTTTATGTGTTTTGTCTTCAATCAATTAATGGTACTTATGTATTTTTCTTGCTCCAACTTGTTAGTAAAATTATATGTAGTTACTTTAATTTATCTGATGACGTTAAATTTTAATCGCAATATATTCCTTAACTGGATGTTTTTAATCTATTGTTATTGTTAGTTTTACCATCATCAACTTAGACTACTTTTAGATTACGAAAAGGGATAGTAAACCATAAATTGAAAGTTAAATTTATATATCTTAAAGAAAGAATATCAAATAATTACTCTTTTTTTACCAAGTTTTGAAATTTTAAATTTTTTTTGTGATTTTCAACGTTTGAGGGTGTGTTTTGCAATTTTAAAACTTGGAGCATTTTTGAAAAATTTTTAAATTTTAAGTTGGGTACTTGTAATTTTCATATTTTATATGTTGGTGGTATGTTTTCAAATGTCAAGATATTTCTTAGAACTCACGAAATTTTGAGGGTGTTTTGCAATTATTGAAACTTTGGGTTGTTTTTATAAAATTTAGAAAATGCATGCTCTCTACCATAAGGCTTCCAAATGAGGGGCATGAACCTTTGGTGTAGAGCTTGTTTGGAGTCTTTATTGTATCTGAATTTGTCTTTCAAACTGTAATTTGAATGTTGCAGCTCAGCGTCTAAGAATGCTTTTGAGTCTCTTCACAGTATCTAGTTATTTCCTCATATTATTACTGATCTCCTAACAGATTCTCACTGCCTTCTAAAAATGATGTTATTGGTTGAATATGGCTTGGATATGATATTTACCATATCGTTTTGGTTTGTCATTTATGGATATGGATATGAATATATCTCAGTAAGGAACATTTATGTCTATATCTCCTAAAATAGGACACGTATACACTTATGGATATGGATATGAATATGTCTCAGTAAGGAACATTTATGTCTATATCTGCTAAAATAGGACATGGATACAGATAAATATGTACGTATATAAGCGGATAAACATGCGGATGCAAAGCGGATATGAGAACATAAGATAGTATCGAAATATATAGCTCATATGATACAATAGAGTTCAAGAATATGTTCATTATATCGTAAAAGCTAAGATTTGAATTCTTAAGGCTCATCCATTAATATAGTCTCAAATCCATTAATATAAGAATTAAAGCAATTGCAATTTGGATATTTGGGATATGGATTCAAATATTTCCTTTGCATGATCATATCCTATTAGTTATTGATTTTAGTAATTATATTCATATCCTAACGATACAAATAATAGGTATACCCATGGATACAGATATTTTTTGGCCCTACTCATAAGGCTCAGAATTTAAAAGAGACTCAGATGATACAATTAGCTATTAGCTATTACATTCATCCCAGTCCAATATACGAGTAAAGAACAATGAGAAATTTATTTGATTCCTTAATCTGTATTGCATCTAGCTGATGAAACGGATGTTTCCTTTATATTGTTAACTGAATAAATTGCATATTAGTAGTTTATTTCACAATGGTGCACAGATATTTGGTACATTGAGCAGTAAATCCGGTTGTTAGAATTCTCGTATTTTTAGCCTAACTAGATTTTATGCACGGGCATTGCGTGGTTAAATATCATGATTAATTATTTTGGTTTATTTTCTTGCTAAAATTTATTCCTTGATTACATTTTGATAGTTTTGATCACTTATGTCTCTAAACTTTAGCATTGTGATTATTTATGTTCTTTGATGTTTGTTTGAATAAGCTACACCTAATTTAAATTTTCATGTTGATAATTGAATTGTCGGGAAACAAATATAATCGAAGCCAATTTAAATTTTCATGTTATTTGGACCAACATGAAACCAAACTTGACCTGAGAAGGCCGCAAAAGTAAAACACTTGAAAAATAGCATTATAAAAGGAAGATGAATAATAAAACCAATAAACCAAGATGATTGATTTAAAGTGGGCTAAAATGATAGAAAAGAGTTTATAAACAAAATCATAAACTAAAATTAAAGATAACTCTAGTACACTTTTATATTTATATGATAAAAGCATCCACATAAGCATATAAAAGTACTAAAAAGTTTATGAAAATCTCTTATAAAGATTCCTAATTTTATTATAAAAAATTTAAATTATTCTATAATAATTGAAAAACATTGTCTTTTATTCCTTTTATTTTATTTTTTATTGAGTCAAGATCAATCATTCTTCATCCTTATCTTTTCTGGGTAATTCTAGAGTAGTGTGTTCATCGCCTACATCGATTGTGATATCGGTAGTCTTTGAATTTCTTGTATTGTTATCTTTCCATGAGCTCATTCATCTTTTATCTTCTCGCCTAACTTCACAAAAGTTGAATGTATTTTAGATGTTCAATATAAACTTCTAAAATAGGACTTTGATTTTTTTGACAAGCATAAATGTTAATTTCATATAAATGAAATTTTTTGTGTTTAATTTATTACTTAAATAAGGTTAATAGTTGCCTCTTTTCTCTCAATGAATTCTTCGCTTGCATCGAATAAGAGTTTCTGGCCAATAATATTACATTTGCTCTGTCGTGTCATTTTTCACGAGGATTGGAATTAAATACACGCATTTTTATTATCAATTTGTTTTAGATTATAAGATTTTGATATATTTATTTCATGAAGAAGGGATATTACTTAACATTGGTACTACGCCATCATTGATTCTACAATATTTATCATTTAGACACTCATTATTAGCATCTCTGTCCACCTTCTTATTGTAGCCTCAGCAAACGAACCATGGCTCGACTCTATTGTAAATAGTAGTCATCTTTATCTTTAAGGTGCAATAGCGTGTGCGTATATTGGTAAATTATTATTAGGTTTAATTGTATGAATTTTAGAATAGGTTTTCTAAGATCATACATCTTTTGAATATTGTGATGGTTGCATATATCAGTAATTTAAATTTATGTTATATTTGTAAAGAGCCTTAATGGAGATGATTTTGTCTTGGGAGCTTATTCAATGAGCCACATATTAGCTTTAAAATGTAATATTTTTTATTGTGTTATATGGATATTTACTTGGTTTACTTACTATTCTCTTATTTATTCAAGTTGTATCTTTGGGTTGATATATATTATTGATATAAATTATGATGACATGCATATCTCCTCTACAAATTTAAAAGCAGGATATAAGGTGAATTTTATATTTAATGGCCTTTAATAAAAATTTTAGTAATGAGATATGTTACCTTCATATTTAGAGATCTTGAAATCTAATAGTGCTATTACATCATTATCTTTGATCATGTCTTCAAGAATTGATCATTCGTTATTAATCATATCCCCAAATAAAGTTGCACGGTGGTCATGATCAGATAGGAAAAAAAGAGCAATTTTATATGTTTTGCTTACGCAGAGTCATGACATACTAATTTTTCTTGTATCTTCCATAAAGAATATTTTTTTAATTGGGACAAAGTCCATATGTTCTTCAAGGGGAACTCGATTGGTGCTTCTTTAATACATATGCTTTATTTTAATATCAATTAAAGTGATTCATGGGCGTTTCCAAAGTTTGGGTGTATTTTCTTTATTTTTCTATTTGAAATGGAAATAACTTTATTCTTTTACAGGGATATCTCGAACTTTTGATAGTTACTCTATAGATAAATCTTTGTATTTTTTACCCTATAAATATTATTAACATCGAAATTAATGTTTATAAATTATAGTCGATTAATGCTAAGCTATTATATTATAGTTTTTATCGGTTTATGTGTTTTGTCTTCAATCAATTAATGGTACTTATGTATTTTTCTGCTCCAACTTGTTAGTAAAATTATATGTAGTTACTTTAATTTATCTGATGGCGTTAAATTTTAATGCAATATATTCCTTAACTGGATGTTTTTAATCTATTGTTATTGTTAGTTTTACCATCATCAACTTAGACTACTTTTAGATTCGAAAAGGGATAGTAAACCATAAATTGAAAGTTAAATTTATATATCTTAAAGAAAGAATATCAAATAATTACTCTTTTTTTACCAAGTTTTGAAATTTTAAATGCTTTTTTTGTGATTTTCAACGTTTGAGGGTGTGTTTTGCAATTTTAAAACTTGGAGCATTTTGAAAAATTTTTAAATTTTAAGTTGGGTACTTGTAATTTTCATATTTTATATGTTGGTGGTATGTTTTCAAATGTCAAGATATTTCTTAGAACTCGAAATTTTGAGGGTGTTTTTGCAATTATTGAAACTTTGGGTTGTTTTTATAAAATTTAAATTTTTAGTGGTCTGATAATTCTGATTGATGTGGACTGGTTATATGTTTTAAAATTTTAGGGTTTTTGTGATTTTTAACTTTTAGGGAGTTTTTGCAATATTTATAACTTTGAGGTTATCTTTGGCAAATTTTAAATTTTCGAGGTGCTTTTTATAATTTGAACTTTTGAAGGTGTTTCTACAATTCTTAAAACGTTAAAGGTGTTATTTGTAAATTTTAAATTCTTGAAGGTTCTTTGTTAATTTTCACATTTCATGTTTGTTATTTAAGTTTTGAAATATCGAGGTGTTTTGTGTAATTTTAAACTTTAGAGGGTATCTTGCAATTTTTGAAATTTTTTTCTTTTTTGTAATACTTCATGTATTATAGTATGTTAGCTACATTATGATTACTTTACCTTAACAAACTAATATCGCGGGTACTTGTTTCATATATTTTATTAATCTTATTTTTTAAATTGTTGAGCTATAGGTAGTTCATAGGTATTAGGATAGGATATAACTATGATTAGGATAGATTAAGATTTCATATAATTGTTGAGCTATAGGTAGTTCATAGGTATTAGGATAGGATATAATTATGATTAGGATATAGATTAAAATTTAAATGAAATATTCAAAATAGTGAAGGGTAATATTGACCATGAAAAGATTTTCTCGAACTCGTGCTTTTAAAGGGAGTATGATAATAAAAATAAGACAGTTTTTTTGGGTCTTTGACCAGGAAGTCTCCCCACAGTGTTTCCACATGGGACTAATCTCCCATCGGGGTTCGTGGCTGCCCCTGGCCCGGGATCGATTTTAACAAGGCGCTGGGGTTCGAACACGAGACCTTTGGTCTCGCCTTACCCCCGGCCCTGTGCTTAGCGGGGCCTTACATCGCTATGCCACCCTCCCGGGTGATAACAGCAGAACAAGGGCTGAGCATGGTTCGGTTCAAACCGAAAAACCCGATCGAACCGGCCGAAAATTCATAGTTCGGGTCGGTTTTGATGATAGATCGGTTTGGGTCGGGTTGAAAAGTTTTCAACCCGAACCGACTGCATCGCACTTCCTCTTAAAAATAAAATCCTCTACTCTAACCTGTACCCGCTAAAGTCTAAGCCCATACCCGTTCCTAATTCTGATTCATATAGAATCGATGTCCCGTCTTCTTCCCTTTTCCTCTCACTCTACCTAACTCGACTTCCCGAGGCGACGTCGTCACCATCGCCACCGACTCACAGCCTCTTCATCGCCGCCGCCGCCGAGTCTCTTCAATCTTTATCACCATTCACCTCATCATCGTTGCCATCTGGAACCTCTCCGAGTGAAAATCTCACCGAAATCTTAACGTCTCTCTTCTTACTATCAACCTATCCATCTCCTATTTTGGAGACACCCACAGTGGAGGTATTAACTGAAACCCTAAGTTTGATTCTATGCATTCAACGAGCAAAATGATCCATACTTTTCAGTTGAAATCTAGCAAAACCCTAGATCTTTGGATGTTGCATCTTAATAAAGACTTAATTTAGGGATTTTATGGCGAAAAAGTACCTGCTCTTGATTATTAACAAAGCTTAATCAACAACAAATTGCCACATAGGAAGAAAAACTAAATGTTATAACTGGTAATTGACCTTAGTCCTTATACATATATGTATTTATGAGGATTCAATAAGTGTTCGAAAATAGTGTCACTTTTGTGCTCGTTCTTCTTTCAGATGTTTAAATGTTTCTGGGGACTCATTCCTTGTTGTAGGCTAGAAATCTCGAGTAATTGAATCGTTCTCTTGATGCTTTTAATCGGAATTGTCAAATTGCTTAACAGGTTGTACTTCTAAACTCTTATCTTTATCTCTTCATCTTGATTATTGATCTCTTTTTCAAAACCCTTGCATGACAGTGCCTATATAAACTATTAATAGAGCAAAAGAAAAGATTGTATATTAAATAAATTACGCATGAATAAGTGTTTTTAATAACATTTGAATGCATCATTTCCAGGTCAAAACCGAACAAACCGAACCGCACCGCACCAACTAGGAGCAGTTCAGTTTGATTTTGAATAACAGGCAATTCGGTTCGATTTGTCAAAGTTTGACAAAAAACCGAACCGACCGACCGTTTGCACAGCCAATAGGTATATATTGTCAAATTTCTCCAAGTACTTGGTATAAAAGGTTTGAAGGACTATCAAATGTTAATTAAAGTGTACATTATGGACTGATTTTAACAATAAGAATTGACCAGGAAATGAAATACACAAATTAATTGCATATCACAAAATTCATGGAGACAGCTCAGAGCCAAAATCGATTCAAAATTTACATCATGCATGATTAGAGTGACAAAAAACCAGCTGACTACAATCACATTGATGATGACTGCAGAAGTCACACCAACTAAAATTGTATTTTATTCTAAGATAGAGTTCGAAAGACAACAATAACAATCAACTAAAAAGAATCTTTTAGGATAAAATGCAATTAACTTTTGCCACATGTGAATACAATAAATCACATTAATCGATGATGTGTTTAGATGTAATATGTAGCTGAACTTTAGTTAGTTATTATCTCATTAGAGCTGAGATATAGCTATTTTTCAGGGTTATTTAGATATTAGTTCCTCAAATCTTCAATAATTCCATATTAGTCCCTCAAATCTCAATAATTGCTCATTAGTTCCTCAAATTCTAAGGGTTTTGTAATTTGGTCGCTCAATGACCAAAATACCCTTAACTATGATTTCTATCTTAAAATCCATCTTGTCCAAACAAAGGATTATTTGCACTTTGATACTCTTAAATTTACACCTTTTAACTTTAATACCCAAGGTTTTTGACACTTTGATACCCTAAGTTTTACACCTTTTTCACTTTGACACCTTAAATTTTTTCTGACACTTTTATTATGAAAAAGTTTATACCTTTTAACCTTGATATCTCAAAGTTTTATTTTTGACACTTTAATATCCGAATATTAGGGTATCAATTTTAAAGTATCAAAGTTCAAAATATGGAGTCTTTGGAATATGAAAGTTGAAAAAATATGTATACTTTAGGTATTAACTTTGGAAAGAGTTTGGGTTATCAAAGGGTAAAAAAGGTGTAACGACTTTGGGGTATCAGAGTTAAAAAGACATAAACTTTAGAGTGCCAAATTGCAGACATCTGTTCATCAAAAAAAAAATATCAGCTGAGGGCATTTCTGTCATTAAATGGACCAAATTGCAATAACCCTAGGATTTGAGGGACTAATGATCAATTTCATCGATGTGAAGGACTAATATAGAAGTATTGAATTGAGGGACTAATGTCTAAACTACCCTTTTTATAAACAACAACTTTAGGATAACGTAGAAACTAGTATTTTACCCGTGCAAAGCACGGGTGAGCCTTCAAATGGTTGGCATATTAAGCCCATGCTAACCACGGCCTTATGTTCTTCTATGTCGTGTCGCATCGTGTTTTTTGTACGTAATTCTTAAACCTCTACATATCTCTCTACCTATAACTATACCTATTTAATGAATACTCATATCCATAGGCCTCTATTTTCGAAAACATAGTTAAACAACCTATTGACATATTTACTAAAATAATAGTTACCAGTTTTTGTTGGCAATTTAATATAAGCATAAGCACTTTAAAATTTGCATACTATATTTGAATGTTGTTTAAATCAAATCACTAAAAAAGGCATAAAGAATAAACATTTATATTATTAAATCAATTGAAATTTGGGAGCTTAGAAGTTTTTTCATCGTTGAAGACTTAAGAACTTTAGCCAAAGAATGAAAATTGTCATTATTGTTAAGTGATCTTTTGTCAGATCATGTACCAATGTTGTCACTTTGTATAAGCCTAAAGTTCCAAAGATCATGTGTTAAAATGTCATCAATAACTCAATTTACATAGTGTCAGATACTTCTAGCAGTTGAAAAATAGCTTGCCATATCTTCCCAGACTAAGATCACCACGCAGTAGTCTTAAAAACATACTCAAACTCATATCACAAAGTCAAAAATTTAAGAGAAATACATCACAAAAGGAAAAATTTAAGAGAAATCTAAGATCACCACGCAGTAGTTTTATTTTTTGACACTTTAATATCCGAATATTAGGGTATCAATTTTAAAGTATCAAAGTTCAAAAATATGGAGTCTTTGGAATATGAAAGTTGAAAAAAATATGTATACTTTAGGTATTAACTTTGGAAAGAGTTTGGGTTATCAAAGGGTAAAAAAGATGTAACGACTTTGGGGTATCAGAGTTAAAAAGACGTAAACTTTAGAGTGCCAAATTGCAGACATCTGTTCATCAAAAAAAAAAAAAAAATCAGCTGAGGGCATTTCTGTCATTAAATGGACCAAATTGCAATATCCCTAGGATTTGAGGGACTGATGATCAATTTCATGAAGGACTAATATACAAGTATTGAATTGAGGGACTAATGTCTAAACTACCCTTTTTATAAACAACCACTTTAGGATAACGTAGAAATGCGATTGGGCTTTCAATTTGTGAGCCACTTATCTAATTAAGTCCAAACCCGAAATGATGCTTAAAAGCCAGCTCTTGTCTCTAATTTGTCCTCTCCCATCTTTCTTCGTCCCCCCCAAAAAAACCCTAACTTAATCGGCCAATCTGTCGCCACCGTCTCCACCGCCATTCGCGCCGTCGCTTCCGCCCCGTACTTATCTCTCCGCCTTTCTCTCTCCAGCTCGAGATCCCATCGTTTAGACTTGGTATTTTTCCTTCTTTTTTTTATTATTTTGTTTCAATTTTGTAGAATTGAACCAAAACCAAACCATACATGGGTTCAGCTGCGGTGAGCTATTAATAAGGGGATATATTTATAATTGCGATAGCGTGAGTTCTTCGATATTTTCAGCTAGAGGGTTGATGAGAAATATGACTGTAAACTGATATTCTATATGAAATTAATTTTGAGCCTATGTAATACTGAAATATATTCTTTTGAACCCATTACGTTTTCAACATTCAAATGAATTGGCTACGAGACCCTTAAATTTTTTTTTAGAAATATATGCTATTAAAGTTTAATTGAGTTTTAACTTTAATATCATGAAATTTAAATTTGCATAGAAAATTTCTCTTTAAGGCGTAATAAATTTGTGAGTTTCTTGGTAGAAGGAGAATGTGCAATATAGAATTAAAACATGCATGTCTCAAAATGAGATTCGGGTAAACAGAAAGAAGCAAGGTTCCGCATTTTATTTGAAAAAGCCAGACTTCCAATTTTTCTATGAAAACCTACTTTTAGATTTTTTAAAATTTTTTTAATGTCATTTATCCATGTAGGAGGCTGTTTCTTAGATATGGAATAGTTGCCGAGTGTTTGATGTGTATTTTAGAATTGTGTATAAATCAGCTCATACAATTATGAGTTACCATAAAATAAAAGTTGAATAGAGTGCCAATTAGGAAAAGAAAAATTGAGGGTAAAGTGTACAAGAGTTTAAAATCTTATTGACAATCTACTCTTGACAGTCTTATTCCTGTACTCTTACTAAATTATTTCGTTGAGTTTTTCTTATTATAAAACCTCACGATTTTCTTATATTTATTGATTGTGCCATTCAGAAGCATATTCTTCTAGTATATGTAATGGACATCATCTCTCAGCTGCAAGAGCAAGTTAACACAATTGCCTTTATCACATTGAACACGTTTGGGACATTGCAAAGAGATGCACCGCCAGTCCGGCTCTCTCCCAATTATCCTGAACCACCTACTAATCCGTCTGCTAATCCATCAGAGGAGACGGTAAACACTGTAGAACAAGCAAAGTTAATGAGTGCCGCATTGGTTCAAGCTGCAAAAAAGGTTTGTATTGTACAATTGCTTTCTTTCTTTTTGCTCGAGGGTTTGTATTCGGGAAAGAAATCCTATAGAGGATCCTCAAAAAAATCATGCAGGGAGAAAAGAGTATGTGATATGTCTCATCACCAGATTTAAATCAATGCATTCACTGCACAATATCGGTGCAAAGAATAAATATCAAATGTTGGTACTATAATATTATTGTATTGGTGCAAAAAATACATTAATATGTGTAATCACAAACTTTAGAATATGTTCTAAGACACGTGTAAGTTTCTTCTTCCTCCTTGTATGATTTGTATAAAGGGCCATCTATGTTATTTTTCCCTTTATATTTCCTGGAATCTGTGTTCTCCACATGTGAGCAATCCGTTTTTGGTTTCTTTTCAGTTTGATGCACTTGTTGCTGCATTGCCATTGTCAGGAGGGGAAGAATCACAATTAAACAGGATACAAGAACTCCAGGTGAATTGGCTGATTTTACCTTAATGTTGATTTTTTCTATTAGCATTAGAACAAGTTGTTGAGCATGGTGGTTCAATCTAATTCAGAAAATCTTTAACCGAATTATCTGTCAAGGTTTTGGCGTGTTATTTTTCCTTTTTCTGTGAGGGGTGGGCTCGACAGTGGGAGTTGAAAAGAGTTTATACATGTAGGAAGCTTCTAGCAGATTTGGACAGTTTGAATTATAGATCTCACTTGACCATTTATATCTTATAAAAAATGCTTTTTTAAATCTAGATGAATATGGAAGAAGAAACTTTTTGGTTTTCCTTCTATACGGTAAGGCTATACTTGGCCAGGAGAAAATTAAGGCAACATGAATGGAACTTTTAACATGTCGGATCGTTCTAATTTGCAAACCATGTTTGCAATCAATGATTGAGATTGCTTTTAATATGTAGCTCGGATTTTAAGTTGTGAAGGAATATGTTTGCAATCAACCACTGAGTTTGCTTTTAATATGTACCTTAGAGGCTTAGACTTTAAATGTTTTTTCAATAAAAGGTGACAATTATTTGTTGCAGCTCAATTTATTTTAACTTCATTCCTTTGAAGCTCAGATTCTTTTTCTCTAAGTAGCATGTTGGAGGTCACTGTTTGGAGCTAGGAAAAACATGGTATTTTTAATTTTCTGCTTGCCAAATCTAGAAACACAGATCTTTCCACTAGTTCTCTGGTTTCTAGTTTGATTTGCACAGGTTTAACACTGACTCGTTTATTTATACACTGTTAATTTTTTTTCTTTTCTTCCTTTTCTTTTTCCTTCTTTCTTGTGCATTGTTTAAAAGACAGCCTGTGGGGGTGGTGCTCTCAAGGAGGGCCTTAGTGGGATGCATAGGTAGATCAAAACATTAACATGAAATATTACTCAATGACTGAAGCTATGTTGTTTTGTTAATCTGTTGCTGTTAAAGATTATTGTTAATAATATTTTTGTTTAGCTGAATAAATTATGAGTACTGTTTGTTTTGGTTCTCTTACATGCAAATTTTGATCGAAAACCCAGGCAGAGAATGAAGCTGTGGGACAGGAGCTTCAGAAGCAATTGGAAGCCATGAGTATTTATACTTCATAACATTTCTTAGAAGATAAAACTGCATACTTCGACCATTATCTTTTCCTAAATATTGTTATATAGCTTAAAACATTGTCATTCAATCCGTTCATTGAGTCTTTTATCAAAACTGCTTACTAAAATTTTAAACCAGCAAAGATATCTCACATAAACTTTCACTGTAGTACTTGAATAATTTGTCACATGATTTTATCCTTATTTCAAATTAAGGTCTATTTCGTTTCCATATCCTGCACTTGATTGTATTCTACATTGTGTGCCTGTTGTTTCCAGAGCAAGAGCTGAAGCAGGTCCAAGAGTTGTTCAACCAAGCAGCGGACAACTGCTTGAATTTGAAGAAGCCAGAATGATGTCTATTTCGTTTCCATATCCTGCACTTGATTGTATTCTACATTGTGTGCCTGTTGTTTCCAGAGCAAGAGCTGAAGCAGGTCCAAGAGTTGTTCAACCAAGCAGCGGACAACTGCTTGAATTTGAAGAAGCCAGAATGATGGATTTTGAAGTTATATACCAATGATTTTTTTCTTCTTCTTATGAATCTGTATTAACCTTCATTACCTAATGTATACTTTGAGAGCAAGAATCAAATTGTGACGTTGGTCTGTCTTTTGCATAATTGCTGCATCCGGGGCAACATCACGAGCTTTTAAATTTTCATATGAACAACTATATTTTGCCGCGGCTGTTAAACAAAGGAATGGGGGCGAAAACCCTAGCAATCGATGAGTCCAAGGTGTAGAAAATAATCATAGTCAGAAACAAGATTAGACTGTGGACTCTGAAGAGAGCTTGTGAGGAGGAGGACGAGGAGGAGGGAGAAGAAGATGTCATTGGTCCTACTGCTACAATAAAATATTCTACGTGTAAAATATAGATATTTCATATGCTATTAGTAGAATATTTTATTGTTTATTTTGTACAATGCGCATTTGATCTACTATCCTCTTTTGAAGCAAAGAATAAATTGCTTAGATTTTATTGCACACAAATTATTAAGAAAGTATCTACAAATTGGTGAAACAAAACTCTTGAACTGAGCTCTAGATAAATTATTTGAAGGGTAAATTACACTAAACCCCTAAGAATTTTCAGAATTTTGCAGTAAACTCAAAATAACTTCTGAAATCACACTAAACCCCTAATAACTATTAGAATTGCAAAACATCCCCAATAATTGTCATGTTTTGCAAATAAGCCCCATACCAGTGTTCAGTTCACATTCTGCGTTGGTGACACATTAATTAGATCCTAAATATCGACTGTCGCGAATCATGAAGTTTACCTGCAAAACGCCAAAACTTATTTGGGTTTTCTTGCAAAATGCTAAAAGTTCTTGAGAGTTAGTGCAAATTACCCCTATTTAAATTGCAAATCAGTATATCATCTTGAGAATCAAACAATTAACAAACATAAATTTATGCTAAATAGATTTTTACAATAAAAATAATAAATTAAAACAAATTGATAATTTTTTCTTCTTTTCAAATTCTAATTCAGTTAAAAGGTTATAAATGCCTACCCAAAAAAAAGAAAAAAGAAAAAATTTATAGATAAACACAAACATAAATATCTTGTCATCAATTAGATTTGATTTGATTCCCTTTACAAACATAAATCCCCCTCCCTGTTGCTCACTAATATACCGTCATTCCCCAAAACAATAAACCTTTGCATCTCTCAGTCATGAGTTCTTTGTGCTTTCTGCTCCGTTTTGGCGCCGTTAGTGATTTCCCTTACATGATCTTTTATCCTTGCATGAGGCGTAATTGGTCAGAGCTCCCCGATCATCTCCTCGGTTTGATCCTAGAAAAACTATCTTAACAGACTACCTCCGTTGCGGCGCAGTCTGCGTCTCATGGAACTCGATCATAAACAAGAAGGGGTAGCGTCGGAAGCCCCAACCTGCATTGCTCATGCTTTCAACCGAGGAAAAAACAACGGCAGCGTAAATTCTTCGGCCTTACCGAAAATATAATCTTCACCATCCCTCTGCCTCCGGCCATCATCGGCCGTCGCAGAATGATCGGATCCTCCTTTGGATGGCTGAGAACAATGAATCACTGCACACTAGAGATGCACCTTTTGAACCCCATCACCCGTGTTCAAATTCAACTCTCCTCGGTTAGATGTTAATTTCCATTAATGAATCAATATTTATCCATTTCTCATTTACGATGCGATGCGACCACAAAGACAGACATTCCTTTGCTCCCATGCGAACCATTCGATATATCACGCAAAACTTTATGGAATGGAAAAGTTATCTTCGTTACTAGATTTGTGACGGTTTAAGAAACTTTAGAAACATTTGCAAGTCTGGAAAGAAAGACATCTACACCGAAGTTCCGCCGCAACATGGATCCATTTCTTCGTTACTAGATTTGTGACGGTTTAAGAAACTTTAGAAACATTTGCAAGTCTGGAAAGAAAGACATCTACACCGAAGTTCCGCCGCAACATGGATCCATTTCTTCGTTACTAGATTTGTGACGGTTTAAGAAACTTTAGAAACATTTGCAAGTCTGGAAAGAAAGACATCTACACCGAAGTTCCGCCGCAACATGGATCCATTTCTTCGTTACTAGATTTGTGACGGTTTAAGAAACTTTAGAAACATTTGCAAGTCTGGAAAGAAAGACATCTACACCGAAGTTCCGCCGCAACATGGATCCATTTCTTCGTTACTAGATTTGTGACGGTTTAAGAAACTTTAGAAACATTTGCAAGTCTGGAAAGAAAGACATCTACACCGAAGTTCCGCCGCAACATGGATCCATTTCTTCGTTACTAGATTTGTGACGGTTTAAGAAACTTTAGAAACATTTGCAAGTCTGGAAAGAAAGACATCTACACCGAAGTTCCGCCGCAACATGGATCCATTTCTTCGTTACTAGATTTGTGACGGTTTAAGAAACTTTAGAAACATTTGCAAGTCTGGAAAGAAAGACATCTACACCGAAGTTCCGCCGCAACATGGATCCATTTCTTCGTTACTAGATTTGTGACGGTTTAAGAAACTTTAGAAACATTTGCAAGTCTGGAAAGAAAGACATCTACACCGAAGTTCCGCCGCAACATGGATCCATTTCTTCGTTACTAGATTTGTGACGGTTTAAGAAACTTTAGAAACATTTGCAAGTCTGGAAAGAAAGACATCTACACCGAAGTTCCGCCGCAACATGGATCCATTTCTTCGTTACTAGATTTGTGACGGTTTAAGAAACTTTAGAAACATTTGCAAGTCTGGAAAGAAAGACATCTACACCGAAGTTCCGCCGCAACATGGATCCATTTCTTCGTTACTAGATTTGTGACGGTTTAAGAAACTTTAGAAACATTGCAAGATTGGGAAGAAAGACATCTACACCGAAGTTCCGCCGCAACATGGATCCATTTCTTCGTTACTAGATTTGTGACGGTTTAAGAAACTTTAGAAACATTTGCAAGTCTGGAAAGAAAGACATCTACACCGAAGTTCCGCCGCAACATGGATCCATTTCTTCGTTACTAGATTTGTGACGGTTTAAGAAACTTTAGAAACATTTGCAAGTCTGGAAAGAAAGACATCTACACCGAAGTTCCGCCGCAACATGGATCCATTTCTTCGTTACTAGATTTGTGACGGTTTAAGAAACTTTAGAAACATTTGCAAGTCTGGAAAGAAAGACATCTACACCGAAGTTCCGCCGCAACATGGATCCATTTCTTCGTTACTAGATTTGTGACGGTTTAAGAAACTTTAGAAACATTTGCAAGTCTGGAAAGAAAGACATCTACACCGAAGTTCCGCCGCAACATGGATCCATTTCTTCGTTACTAGATTTGTGACGGTTTAAGAAACTTTAGAAACATTTGCAAGTCTGGAAAGAAAGACATCTACACCGAAGTTCCGCCGCAACATGGATCCATTTCTTAAACCGAGCCCCGGCAAGACTTTAAATGTTTTTCAATAAAAGGTGACAATTATTTGTTGCAGCTCAATTTATTTTAACTTCATTCCTTTGAAGCTCAGATTCTTTTCTCTAAGTAGCATGTTGGAGGTCACTGTTTGGAGCTAGGAAAAACATGGTATTTTTAATTTTCTGCTTGCCAAATCTAGAAACACAGATCTTTCCACTAGTTCTCTGGTTTCTAGTTTGATTTGCACAGGTTTAACACTGACTTCGTTTATTTATACACTGTTAATTTTTTTTCTTCTTTTCTTCCTTTTCTTTTTCCTTCTTTCTTGTGCATTGTTTAAAAGACAGCCTGTGGGGGTGGTGCTCTCAAGGAGGGCCTTAGTGGGATGCATAGGTAGATCAAAACATTAACATGAAATATTACTCAATGACTGAAGCTATGTTGTTTTTGTTAATCTGTTGCTGTTAAAGATTATTGTTAATAATATTTTTGTTTAGCTGAATAAATTATGAGTACTGTTTGTTTTGGTTCTCTTACATGCAAATTTTGATCGAAAACCCAGGCAGAGAATGAAGCTGTGGGACAGGAGCTTCAGAAGCAATTGGAAGCCATGAGTATTTATACTTCATAACATTTCTTAGAAGATAAAACTGCATACTTCGACCATTATCTTTTCCTAAATATTGTTATATAGCTTAAAACATTGTCATTCAATCCGTTCATTGGGCGTCTTTTATCAAAACTGCTTACTAAAATTTTAAACCAGCAAAGATATCTCACATAAACTTTCACTGTAGTACTTGAATAATTTGTCACATGATTTTATCCTTATTTCAAATTAAGGTCTATTTCGTTTCCATATCCTGCACTTGATTGTATTCTACATTGTGTGCCTGTTGTTTCCAGAGCAAGAGCTGAAGCAGGTCCAAGAGTTGTTCAACCAAGCAGCGGACAACTGCTTGAATTTGAAGAAGCCAGAATGATGTCTATTTCGTTTCCATATCCTGCACTTGATTGTATTCTACATTGTGTGCCTGTTGTTTCCAGAGCAAGAGCTGAAGCAGGTCCAAGAGTTGTTCAACCAAGCAGCGGACAACTGCTTGAATTTGAAGAAGCCAGAATGATGGATTTTGAAGTTATATACCAATGATTTTTTTCTTCTTCTTATGAATCTGTATTAACCTTCATTACCTAATGTATACTTTGAGAGCAAGAATCAAATTGTGACGTTGGTCTGTCTTTTGCATAATTGCTGCATCCGGGGGCAACATACGAGCTTTTAAATTTTCATATGAACAACTATATTTTGCCGCGGCTGTTAAACAAAGGAATGGGGGCGAAAACCCCTAGCAATCGATGAGTCCAAGGTGTAGAAAATAATCATAGTCAGAAACAAGATTAGACTGTGGACTCTGAAGAGAGCTTGTGAGGAGGAGGACGAGGAGGAGGGAGAAGAAGATGTCATTGGTCCTACTGCTACAATAAAATATTCTACGTGTAAAATATAGATATTTCATATGCTATTAGTAGAATATTTTATTGTTTATTTTGTACAATGCGCATTTGATCTACTATCCTCTTTTGAAGCAAAGAATAAATTGCTTAGATTTTATTGCACACAAATTATTAAGAAAGTATCTACAAATTGGTGAAACAAAACTCTTGAACTGAGCTCTAGATAAATTATTTGAAGGGTAAATTACACTAAACCCTAAAATTTTCAGAATTTTGCAGTAAACTCAAAATAACTGAAATCACACTAAACCCTAATAACTATTAGAATTGCAAAACATCCCCAATAATTGTCATGTTTTGCAAATAAGCTATACCAGTGTTCAGTTCACATTCTGCGTTGGTGACACATTAATTAGATCCTAAATATCGACTGTGTGAATCATGAAGTTTACCTGCAAAAGCAAAACTTATTTGGGTTTTCTTGCAAAATGCTAAAAGTTCTTGAGAGTTAGTGCAAATTACCCCTATTTAAATTGCAAATCAGTATATCATCTTGAGAATCAAACAATTAACAAACATAAATTTATGCTAAATAGATTTTTACAATAAAAATAATAAATTAAAACAAATTGATAATTTTTTCTTCTTTTCAAATTCTAATTCAGTTAAAAGGTTATAAATGCCTACCCAAAAAAGAAAAAGAAAAATTTATAGATAAACACAAACATAAATATCTTGTCATCAATTAGATTTGATTTGATTCCTTTACAAACATAAATCCCCTCCCTGTTGCTCACTAATATACCGTCATTCCCCAAAACAATAAACCTTTGCATCTCTCAGTCATGAGTTCTTTGTGCTTTCTGCTCCGTTTTGGCGCCGTTAGTGATTTCCCTTACATGATCTTTTATCCTTGCATGAGGCGTAATTGGTCAGAGCTCCCCGATCATCTCCTCGGTTTGATCCTAGAAAACTATCTTAACAGACTACCTCCGTTGCGGCGCAGTCTGCGTCTCATGGAACTCGATCATAAACAAGAAGGGGTAGCGTCGGAAGCCCCAACCTGCATTGCTCATGCTTTCAACCGAGGAAAAAAACAACGGCAGCGCCAAATTCTTCGGCCTTACCGAAAATATAATCTTCACCATCCCTCTGCCTCCGGCCATCATCGGCCGTCGCAGAATGATCGGATCCTCCTTTGGATGGCTGAGAACAATGAATCACTGCACACTAGAGATGCACCTTTTGAACCCCATCACCCGTGTTCAAATTCAACTCTCCTCGGTTAGATGTTAATTTCCATTAATGAATCAATATTTATCCATTTCTCATTTACGATGCGATGCGACCACAAAAGACAGACATTCCTTTGCTCCCATACGAACCATTCGATATATCACGCAAAAACTTTATGGAATGGAAAAGTTATCTTCGTTACTAGATTTGTGACGGTTTAAGAAACTTTAGAAACATTTGCAAGTCTGGAAAGAAAGACATCTACACCGAAGTTCCGCCGCAACATGGATCCATTTCTTAAACCGAGCCCCGGCAAGATTCATGCACCTCGAACAAGTGGCGGATCCGAAAATATTTTCATGGGGTGTTATGGTCCCAAATTATTTAAACAATAATAACAAGTCTAATATGGAGACAAGTATCGCATTAAAGCTAATCTAATCAAGAACTACTCAAACCCGTCCCGAGCAACTTGAGGCAAAGGCTTGCCGACTTGGACTCCTTAACCGAGCAAGTCTCTTCTGCGACATCTTCGGCGCAACTCAAAGGCGGGCCTTGCGAACCACTCCGAGTAAAGTCGAGCCCGCGTCAATTTATTTTAACTTCATTCCTTTGAAGCTCAGATTCTTTTCTCTAAGTAGCATGTTGGAGGTCACTGTTTGGAGCTAGGAAAAACATGGTATTTTTAATTTTCTGCTTGCCAAATCTAGAAACACAGATCTTTCCACTAGTTCTCTGGTTTCTAGTTTGATTTGCACAGGTTTAACACTGACTCGTTTATTTATACACTGTTAATTTTTTTTCTTTTCTTCCTTTTCTTTTTCCTTCTTTCTTGTGCATTGTTTAAAAGACAGCCTGTGGGGGTGGTGCTCTCAAGGAGGGCCTTAGTGGGATGCATAGGTAGATCAAAACATTAACATGAAATATTACTCAATGACTGAAGCTATGTTGTTTTTGTTAATCTGTTGCTGTTAAAGATTATTGTTAATAATATTTTTGTTTAGCTGAATAAATTATGAGTACTGTTTGTTTTGGTTCTCTTACATGCAAATTTTGATCGAAAACCCAGGCAGAGAATGAAGCTGTGGGACAGGAGCTTCAGAAGCAATTGGAAGCCGCAGGTATTTATACTTCATAACATTTCTTAGAAGATAAAAACTGCATACTTCGACCATTATCTTTTCCTAAATATTGTTATATAGCTTAAAACATTGTCATTCAATCCGTTCATTGGGCGTCTTTTATCAAAACTGCTTACTAAAATTTTAAACCAGCAAAGATATCTCACATAAACTTTCACTGTAGTACTTGAATAATTTGTCACATGATTTTATCCTTATTTCAAATTAAGGTCTATTTCGTTTCCATATCCTGCACTTGATTGTATTCTACATTGTGTGCCTGTTGTTTCCAGAGCAAGAGCTGAAGCAGGTCCAAGAGTTGTTCAACCAAGCAGCGGACAACTGCTTGAATTTGAAGAAGCCAGAATGATGTCTATTTCGTTTCCATATCCTGCACTTGATTGTATTCTACATTGTGTGCCTGTTGTTTCCAGAGCAAGAGCTGAAGCAGGTCCAAGAGTTGTTCAACCAAGCAGCGGACAACTGCTTGAATTTGAAGAAGCCAGAATGATGGATTTTGAAGTTATATACCAATGATTTTTTTCTTCTTCTTATGAATCTGTATTAACCTTCATTACCTAATGTATACTTTGAGAGCAAGAATCAAATTGTGACGTTGGTCTGTCTTTTGCATAATTGCTGCATCCGGGGGCAACATACGAGCTTTTAAATTTTCATATGAACAACTATATTTTGCCGCGGCTGTTAAACAAAGGAATGGGGGCGAAAACCCCTAGCAATCGATGAGTCCAAGGTGTAGAAAATAATCATAGTCAGAAACAAGATTAGACTGTGGACTCTGAAGAGAGCTTGTGAGGAGGAGGACGAGGAGGAGGAGAAGAAGATGTCATTGGTCCTACTGCTACAATAAAATATTCTACGTGTAAAATATAGATATTTCATATGCTATTAGTAGAATATTTTATTGTTTATTTTAATACAATGCGCATTTGATCTACTATCCTCTTTTGAAGCAAAGAATAAATTGCTTAGATTTTATTGCACACAAATTATTAAGAAAGTATCTACAAATTGGTGAAACAAAACTCTTGAACTGAGCTCTAGATAAATTATTTGAAGGGTAAATTACACTAAACCCTAAAATTTTCAGAATTTTGCAGTAAACTCAAAATAACTTCGAAATCACACTAAACCCTAATAACTATTAGAATTGCAAAACATCCCCAATAATTGTCATGTTTTGCAAATAAGCTATACCAGTGTTCAGTTCACATTCTGCGTTGGTGACACATTAATTAGATCCTAAATATCGACTGTCGCGAATCATGAAGTTTACCTGCAAAGCATAAAACTTATTTGGGTTTTCTTGCAAAATGCTAAAAGTTCTTGAGAGTTAGTGCAAATTACCCCTATTTAAATTGCAAATCAGTATATCATCTTGAGAATCAAACAATTAACAAACATAAATTTATGCTAAATAGATTTTACAATAAAAATAATAAATTAAAACAAATTGATAATTTTTTCTTCTTTTCAAATTCTAATTCAGTTAAAAGGTTATAAATGCCTACCCAAAAAAGAAAAAAGAAAAATTTATAGATAAACACAAACATAAATATCTTGTCATCAATTAGATTTGATTTGATTCCTTTACAAACATAAATCCCCTCCCTGTTGCTCACTAATATACCGTCATTCCCCAAAACAATAAACCTTTGCATCTCTCAGTCATGAGTTCTTTGTGCTTTCTGCTCCGTTTTGGCGCCGTTAGTGATTTCCCTTACATGATCTTTTATCCTTGCATGAGGCGTAATTGGTCAGAGCTCCCCGATCATCTCCTCGGTTTGATCCTAGAAAAACTATCTTAACAGACTACCTCCGTTGCGGCGCAGTCTGCGTCTCATGGAACTCGATCATAAACAAGAAGGGGTAGCGTCGGAAGCCCCAACCTGCATTGCTCATGCTTTCAACCGAGGAAAAAAACAACGGCAGCGCCAAATTCTTCGGCCTTACCGAAAATATAATCTTCACCATCCCTCTGCCTCCGGCCATCATCGGCCGTCGCAGAATGATCGGATCCTCCTTTGGATGGCTGAGAACAATGAATCACTGCACACTAGAGATGCACCTTTTGAACCCCATCACCCGTGTTCAAATTCAACTCTCCTCGGTTAGATGTTAATTTCCATTAATGAATCAATATTTATCCATTTCTCATTTACGATGCGATGCGACCACAAAAGACAGACATTCCTTTGCTCCCATACGAACCATTCGATATATCACGCAAAAACTTTATGGAATGGAAAAGTTATCTTCGTTACTAGATTTGTGACGGTTTAAGAAACTTTAGAAACATTTGCAAGTCTGGAAAGAAAGACATCTACACCGAAGTTCCGCCGCAACATGGATCCATTTCTTAAACCGAGCCCCGGCAAGATTCATGCACCTCTGAACAAGTGGCGGATCCAGAAATATTTTCATGGGGGTGTTATGGTCCCAAATTATTTAAACAATAATAACAAGTCTAATGACAGACAAGTATCCCGCATTAAGAAGCCTAATCTAATCAAGAACTACTCAAACCCGCGTCCTGAGCAACTTGAGGCAAGGCTTCCGAGCTTCGGAAACTCGCCAGAGCAAGTCTCTTCTTAGGCATCTTTCGGCGCAACTCAAAGGCGGGCCTTAGCGACCACCGAGTAAGTCGAGCCGTCGACCTTCCATCCAATCGATCGACACCTTGCGAGTCGCGACTCAAAAGCGATGCTACTCGACATGCGCCAGAACAAGAAAACAACCCGACCTTGGACTTCGCGATGGGTCGACAACGCATTGAATGCGGATCTTAGCCATTAGTTCTCCGAGCTCGTAGATCTTTAAGACGCGTTGTGCCGCGTGCCCTGTCGCACAGCAATAAATCTTGGGCTTCGACTTCCTCCACGTCAGCGGCGACACATAGAGGCAAAATCTGATTTTGCCGCCGACTCCACGGCCGAAATGATCCCCACTACTCATTGGTGACACTTGTAAAGTAACAATTTGACTCGAGCGCCTTCTTTCGATTGACCAAAATTACCAATTTGCCCTAGAGTATCACTATAAATAAAGCGTATGCAAATCAAGGTAAGCAATTTCTAAGCACGAACTTCAATATAATTAATCTCAAATTAAACTTCCCCATCAAGATTATCTACTAACTTTGTCGGACAACCAGGGATCAAGTTAGAAGGACCTAGTTACTTGAACAAACATAATTAATTATTTGTGATCCGCATCAACGGGAGTAGACCACAAGTATCTATTTACCTAATAATAAAATAATAAATTAAAAACTTATAGTAGCGGGGGAATGCATTCAATATAACACTATCAGCTACATTGCATCATATTTTGCCTGCAATGTGATAAATAAAAAATATGAGTATTTTCATTAATGATTTACTTTACTAATGAAATTAAAATTGTTGGTTTAAATCCTCTATAAAATTTAACATTGCGATTACATTCTAACAGTCAATGTGCATTGAGTAATTTATTTTCAGATCCATTTTTTCCGAATTCATTTGTCTACCAAAATTAGAGGGATGAGTCAATGAGGGACAAGTATTTGTATATAAATTCATTGGGCACAATAATTTATCAAAACTTCATCATTCATCTCATCAAATAATTAAGCATGCAAAAAAAAAGAGAAAAAGAAAAAATTTATAGATAAACACAAACATAAATATCTTGTCATCAATTTGATTTGATTTGATTCCCTTTACAAACATAAATCCCCCTCCCTGTTGCTCACTAATATACCGTCATTCCCCAAAACAATAAACCTTTGCATCTCTCAATCATGAGTTCTCGGTGCTTTCTGCTCCGTTTTGGCGCCGTTAGTGATTTCCCTTACATGATCTTTTATCCTTGCATGAGGCGTAATTGGTCAGAGCTCCCCGATCATCTCCTCGGTTTGATCCTAGAAAAACTATCTTAACAGACTACCTCCGTTGCGGCGCAGTCTGCGTCTCATGGAACTCGATCATAAACAAGAAGGGGTAGCGTCGGAAGCCCCAACCTGCATTGCTCATGCTTTCAACCGAGGAAAAAAACAACGGCAGCGCCAAATTCTTCGGCCTTACCGAAAATATAATCTTCACCATCCCTCTGCCTCCGGCCATCATCAGCCGTCGCAGAATGATCGGATCCTCCTTTGGATGGCTGAGAACAATGAATCACTGCACACTAGAGATGCACCTTTTGAACCCCATCACCCGTGTTCAAATTCAACTCTCCTCGGTTAGATGTTAATTTCCATAAATGAATCGATATTTATCCGTTTCTCATTTACGATGCGATGCGACCACAAAAGACGACATTCCTTTGCTCCCATGCGAACCATTCGATATATCACGCAAAAACTTTATGGAATGGAAAAGTTATCTTCGTTACTAGATTTGTGACGGTTTAAGAAACTTTAGAAACATTGCAAGATTGGGAAGAAAGACATCGACACTGAAGTTCCGCCGCAACATGGATCCATTTCTTCGTTACTAGATTCTAACGTTAAGAATTTTCAATTTCGTATAGGAAGTCGACGGTGTGATTATTACATCAAGTAACTCCTCAATGATCATATTTATTTGCCACAAAAAAAAAAAAAAGAAAAAGTTTGGTTTGGCGGCTGCTAACAAGGTAAGATGGAAAGCATTTATTTAAATCAGAGCTTAGCATTCAAGAAAATTTCCTCCCGAGAGTCCGAAAACAAAAGATACCAAGCTTGGATATTTAGTTAAATAAATAATCTATCTCCAACTAGGAATCCTAGTCCTAGTCGATTGAAGAATCTAACTCCAACTCCTATAAATAAATAATCTATCTCCAACTAGGAATCCTAGTCCTAGTCGATTGAAGAATCTAACTCCAACTCCTATAAATAAACTAAACACTAATCCTCAATCGTCAACAAATTAAAGGGAAAAACCTTTGATCAGCAGACAATAATGGAGATGGTCGTGGTCAAGGAGAAGAGAAGGAGGAGAGGTTGACGCAGGAGGCGAATGACGTCGCCGACGAGAAGGCGTGATTCACCGAGACGAGACTGAGATCGAGAAGAACCGACAACCCTCGAACCAGGGTTCGCCCGCTTCTTTAGTTTCTCGGCCCGGCAATTGGGATCAAGGGCTTCATTGGGTTGTGTTTCACATTATTAGTTTGGGCTTTTAACTTTTGGGCTTGGGCTTATAAGTTTTAAATGGCTTAAATGAATGGGCTGTTGTCTATTGTGTGACTTAGGTCAAATTAGGGTGCAATTTGTCTGAATTTTAGGGGGCAAACAATATTTTTCAAGGGGTTAAGTGCAAAAACTAAAACTTTAGGTATGCGCTACTACCGGGCACCATATACATCCGCCTCTCAAACATCGCATATATCGCTTAAAATTATTTCTCTAAGTTAAAGACAAGCCCCATAAAACTTGCCATTATATGACTTCAATGTGGGATACGAAAAAGAATAAAGATTTTGAGAAAGAGCAAAAATTAAAAGATTTTTTTTCATACCACTGTGTTTGAGTTCTTCGGTTTGCCCTCATATCTCATGAAGCAATGTCCGATTTTGGGTGTTTTAAACCTTTGAGATCCTCTACATTATTGGTTGCAGAAATTCTATTATTCACTAATATTTCTTAGTACATGGACTCATGGATGATAACTAAATAAATTATGTACAATCTTTTAGTTGCGGGCGCTTGGTAGATTTCTAATGTTATATAATTCTAATGTTAAGAGTTTTCAATTTCGTATAGGAAGTCGACGGTGTGATTATTACATCAAGTAACTCCTCAATGATCATATTTATTTGCCACAAAAAAAAAAAGAAAAAGTTTGGTTTGGCGGCTGCTAACAAGGTAAGATGGAAAGCATTTATTTAAATCAGAGCTTAGCATTCAAGAAAATTTCCTCCCGAGAGTCCGAAAACAAAAGATACCAAGCTTGGATATTTAGTTAAATAAATAATCTATCTCCAACTAGGAATCCTAGTCCTAGTCGATTGAAGAATCTAACTCCAACTCCTATAAATAAATAATCTATCTCCAACTAGGAATCCTAGTCCTAGTCGATTGAAGAATCTAACTCCAACTCCTATAAATAAACTAAACACTAATCCTCAATCGTCAACAAATTAAAGGGGAAAAAACCTTTGATCAGCAGACAATAATGGAGCAGAAAGTAGTGGAGGTCGAGACTTTCTGGCTCAAGCTGAAGCCAAAGACACTAGCAATCAGAGTGATACGCATGCGACAATGGTGAAAGCGTAATTTAGATGACTCATCTGATGAAAGACGATCTTCCTCCATTGAAGAGGTAGAAAGTTTCAATTAAGAGCTTTACGAGAATATCAAATGAAATTGCTGCAGCACAGATAAGTGAAGATGTTGTAATGGATGATAGGGAAGAAGATGGTGGGTTGTTTTGACGAGAAAAGAAAAGAAATGTATTTTGCTTTGTTAATTGAAAGGGTGCACCAGTTTTTCATATTTGTTTGCTTTTATTTCTTATATTTTTTAAGTGAGAACGAGCATTAATCTTTCATTGAACTTTGCATTAGGGTATTGGAAAACTCTCTCAACCATGGAAATGTCTCAGAAAATTCCCCTCAATCATTTTAATTTTTGCAAACTGTCTCAACTTTCGGGGTGTTGTAGATAACTTCCCTCAGCTTGCAATTTTGATTCAACCCCGCTGAACTTTTCTCTCTTAACCCCTCAAAAATTAACACTATTAAGTCTAATGTGTAATGTGACAAGACGTGAGTTGGAAAAATCAAAATATCCCTCAACTGCAAAAAGATTATCCTAAGCTTTTGCAGGACGTGGGGGAGAAAAAAATAGAAGAAAGAATTTATTATGTAACAAAAGTTAAAAAAATAATTTACAGAATAGCTATATAGATTTAAATATAACATAAAAAAATGTTTCTATTTTATTCTGTAACAAGTGGAGATCACATTGAGAGTGGACTATAATATGAAGGGTAAAACAGTGACTATGACGATCTGGGCTAAATGTAAAAATAACTATGATCTGGGGGCATATCTAGAAAAATCTCAACACATAAATCCCCAATTTACCACATTCAGCAAATAGCCGAAACCCAAAACCCTAGCCATCTCCAAAACCCTAAACTTCCCATTCTATCTCCCCCAAATCCAGACCTTTAACCCGAATTCGAAGACGATGCGGGGCCCTAATCAAAGGAAGAAGACGCGAAAGCAAACCCTAGGATCAGATACCCACGAAATCGAGCTCCTCAACTCGTGGATCGAGTCCCAAGAGCCAAGCTCCGGCTCAAACCCGCTAGCGATCCCTCCGCCGCCCGATAAGGCCCCAGCTGGCCGTACCTCCGACGGGAATTACTCGGCCTATGCGGGATGCAGGCTTTTCTCGCAGCTGCCGATCTCGAAGAAGACGAAAGATGGATTGGGGAAGAAGTATAAGGTGATGAGCGAGATTCAGCGAGCTTCGCTGCCTCATTCGCTCTGTGGACGAGATGTGCTCGGCGCAGCCAAGACTGGATCGGGAAAAACCCTTGCTTTCGTGATACCGGTACGATCATCCATAGTTTCGTATTTTCATAACCCTGTACATTTTTGTAGTTTCACTTTAGTACCCCCAAAGTTTCACCCCTTTTTTTTTTATTTTGATGCCCTGAATTCTTAGTTTGACAAGTTTTATACCCCGAAGTCCAAAAAAGTTGAGGTTGATTTTGTTCGAGATTGTCAATAAAGAAAAGTGAACACGGAACAAATTTTAGTTTTTTGAGATTGGGTAAGGTAAGGAACAAAGGTAGGGCTTTGGGGTATCAAATTGTTAAAAATTAAGTCAGGCACTGTGAAAAGTTTGGGATATAGAATTGTCAAAATAGAACTTGAGGATCTCGAAGTTGGAAAGGGGTGAACCTTTGGAGTATTGCAGTGTATATTAAATAAAAAAAATAAATGAAATTGTGGAATTTAATTTTAATCCCTGACATGCATCAAAAGTTCCCTACAGCTGTTTAAAACTAATTAGTAACTAATATGGTTCAAGGTTTTTCTTTTACTAATGAAATTAAAATTGTTGGTTTAAATCCTCTATAAAATTTAACATTGATTACATTCTAGTCAATGTGCATTGAGTAATTTATTTTCGATCCATTTTTTCGAATTCATTTGTCTACCAAAATGAGGAACAGTGAGGGACAAGTATTTGTATATAAATTCATTGGGCACAACATAATTTATCAAAACTTCATCATTCATCTCATCAAATAATTAAGCATGCAAAAAAAAAAAAGAGAAAAAAAGAAAAAAAAATAAAATTCATTGAATTGCTCACAACACACTGATAATCTGAGATGGTCTGTGGCTGAAGGAGAAGAGAAGGAGTGAGAGGTTGGACGCCGGAGGCGGTCAAGGCGACGGCACGTCGACGGGAGAAGCGGCAGTGATCACGACGGGAGACGGAGACGGAGACGGAGAAGAACCGACAACCCTCGAACTAGGGTTCGCTCCGCGTTCTTTAGTTTCTGGTCTGGCAATTGGGATCGAAGGGCTTCATTGGGTTGTGTTTCACATTATTAGTTTTGGGCTTTTTTAACTTTTGGGCTTGGGCTTATAAGTTTTAAATGGCTTAAATGAATGGGCTGTTGTCTATTGTGTGACTTGGGTCAAATTAGGGGTGCAATTTGTCTGAATTTTAGGGGGGCAAACAATATTTTTTCAAGGGGGTTAAGTGCAAAAACTAAAACTTTAGGGGTGCAGCTGCCTACCCGGGCACCATATACATCCGCCTCTGCTCTGAACATCGCATATCGCTTAAAATTATTTCTCTAAGTTAAAGACAAGCCCCATAAAACTTGCCATTATATGACTTCAATGTGGGATACGAAAAAAAAGAATAAAGATTTTGAGAAAGAGCAAAAAATTAAAAGATTTTTTTTTTCATACCACTGTGTTTGAGTTCTTCGGTTTGCCCCTCATATCTCATGAAGCAACTGTCTGATTTTGGGTGTTTTAAACCGCCTTGAGATCCTCTACATTATTGGTTGCAGAGAAATTCTATTATTCACTAATAATATTTCTTCAGTACATGGACTCCCATGGATGATAACTAAATAAATTATGTACAATCTTTTAGTTGCGGGCGCTTGGTAGATTTCTAATGTTATATAATTCTAATGTTAAGAGTTTTCAATTTCGTATAGGAGGTAGGTGTGATTATTACATCAAGTAACTCCTCAATGATCATATTTATTTGCAAAAGAAAAAAAAAATGCTTGGTTCGGCGGCTGCTAACAAGGTAAGGTGGAAAGCATTTATTTAAACCTGACCTTAGCGTTCGAGAAAATTTCCTCTCTAGAGTCCAAAAACAAAAGATACTAAGATTGGATATTTAGTTAAATAAATAAATCTATCGAATCTAACTCCAACTCCTATAAATAAATAATCTATCTCCAACTAGGAATCCTAGTCCTAGTCGATTGAAGAATCTAACTCCAACTCCTATAGATAAACTAAACACTAATCCTCAATCGTCAACAAATTAAAGGGGGAAAAAGCCTTTGATCAGCAGGCAATAATGGAGCAGAAAGTAGTGGAGGTCGAGACTTTCTGGCTCAAGCTGAAGCCAAAGACACTAGCAATCAGAGTGATACGCATGCGACAATGGTGAAAGCGTAATTTAGATGACTCATCTGATGAAAGACGATCTTCCTCCATTGAAGAGGTAGAAAGCTTCAATTAAGAGCTTTACGAGAATATCAAATGAAATTGCTGCAGCACAGATAAGTGAAGACGTTGTAATGGATGATAGGGAAGAAGATGGTGGGTTGTTTTGACCAGAAAAGAAAAGAAATGTATTTTGCTTTGTTAATTGAAAGGGTGCACCAGTTTTTCATATTTGTTTGCTTTTATTTTCTATATTTTTTAAGTGAGAACGAGCATTAATCTTTGATTGAACTTTGCATTAGGGTATTGGAAAACTCTCTCAACCATGGAAATGTCTCAGAAAATTCCCCTCAACCATTTTAATTTTTTGCAAACTGTCTCAACTTTCGGGGTGTTGTAGATAACTTCCCTCAACTTGCAATTTTGATTCAATCCCGCTGAACTTTTCTCTCTTAACCCTCCAAAATTAACACTATTAAGTCTAATGTGTAATGTGACAAGACGTGAGTTGGAAAAATCAAAATATCCCTCAACTGCAAAAAGATTATCCTAAGCTTTTGCAGGACGTGGGGGAGAAAAAAATAGAAGAAAGAATTTATTATGTAACAAAAGTTAAAAAAATAATTTACAGAATAGCTATATAGATTTAAATATAACATAAAAAAATGTTTCTATTTTATTCTGTAACAAGTGGAGATCACATTGAGAGTGGACTATAATATGAAGGGTAAAACAGTGACTATGACGATCTGGCCTAAATGTAAAAATAACTATGATCTGGGGGCATATCTAGAAAAATCTCAACACATAAATCCCCAATTTACCACATTCAGCAAATAGCCAAAACCCAAAACCCTAGCCATCTCCAAAACCCTAAACTTCCCATTCTATCTCCCCCAAATCCAGACCTTTAACCCGAATTCGAAGACGATGCGGGGCCCTAATCAAAGGAAGAAGACGCGAAAGCAAACCCTAGGATCAGATACCCACGAAATCGAGCTCCTCAACTCGTGGATCGAGTCCCAAGAGCCAAGCTCCGGCTCAAACCCGCTAGCGATCCCTCCGCCGCCCGATAAGGCCCCAGCTGGCCGTACCTCCGACGGGAATTACTCGGCCTATGCGGGATGCAGGCTTTTCTCGCAGCTGCCGATCTCGAAGAAGACGAAAGATGGATTGGGGAAGAAGTATAAGGTGATGAGCGAGATTCAGCGAGCTTCGCTGCCTCATTCGCTCTGTGGACGAGATGTGCTCGGCGCAGCCAAGACTGGATCGGGAAAAACCCTTGCTTTCGTGATACCGGTACGATCATCCATAGTTTCGTATTTTCATAACCCTGTACATTTTTGTAGTTTCACTTTAGTACCCCAAAGTTTCACCTTTTTTTATTTTGATGCCCTGAATTCTTAGTTTGACAAGTTTTATACCCGAAGTCCAAAAAGTTGAGGTTGATTTTGTTCGAGATTGTCAATATAGAAAAGTGAACACGGAACAAATTTTAGTTTTTTGAGATTGGGTAAGGTAAGGAACAAAGGTAGGGCTTTGGGGTATCAAATTGTTAAAAATTAAGTCAGGCACTGTGAAAAGTTTGGGATATAGAATTGTCAAAATAGAACTTGAGGATCTCGAAGTTGGAAAGGGTGAACCTTTGGAGTATTGCAGTGTATATTAAATAAAAAATAAATGAAATTGTGGAATTTAATTTTAATCCCTGACATGCATCAAAAGTTCCCTACAGCTGTTTAAAACTAATTAGTAACTAATAATATTTCTTCAAGTACATGGACTCCCATGGATGATAACTAAATAAATTATGTACAATCTTTTAGTTGCGGGCGCTTGGTAGATTTCTAATGTTATATAATTCTAATGTTAAGAGTTTTCAATTTCGTATAGGAGGTAGGTGTGATTTCATTACATCAAGTAACTCCTCAATGATCATATTTATTTGCAAAAGAAAAATGCTTGGTTCATGGCTGCTAACAAGGTAAGGTGGAAAGCATTTATTTAAACCTGACCTTAGCGTTCGAGAAAATTTCCTCTAGAGTCCAAAACAAAAGATACTAAGATTGGATATTTAGTTAAATAAATAAATCTATCGAATCTAACTCCAACTCCTATAAATAAATAATCTATCTCCAACTAGGAATCCTAGTCCTAGTCGATTGAAGAATCTAACTCCAACTCCTATAGATAAACTAAACACTAATCCTCAATCGTCAACAAATTAAAGGGGAAAAGCCTTTGATCAGCAGGCAATAATGGAGCAGAAAGTAGTGGAGGTCGAGACTTTCTGGCTCAAGCTGAAGCCAAAGACACTAGCAATCAGAGTGATACGCATGCGACAATGGTGAAAGCGTAATTTAGATGACTCATCTGATGAAAGACGATCTTCCTCCATTGAAGAGGTAGAAAGCTTCAATTAAGAGCTTTACGAGAATATCAAATGAAATTGCTGCAGCACAGATAAGTGAAGACGTTGTAATGGATGATAGGGAAGAAGATGGTGGGTTGTTTTGACCAGAAAAGAAAAGAAATGTATTTTGCTTTGTTAATTGAAAGGGTGCACCAGTTTTTCATATTTGTTTGCTTTTATTTTCTATATTTTTTAAGTGAGAACGAGCATTAATCTTTGATTGAACTTTGCATTAGGGTATTGGAAAACTCTCTCAACCATGGAAATGTCTCAGAAAATTCCCCTCAACCATTTTAATTTTTTGCAAACTGTCTCAACTTTCGGGGTGTTGTAGATAACTTCCCTCAACTTGCAATTTTGATTCAATCCCGCTGAACTTTTCTCTCTTAACCCCTCCAAAATTAACACTATTAAGTCTAATGTGTAATGTGACAAGACGTGAGTTGGAAAAATCAAAATATCCCTCAACTGCAAAAAGATTATCCTAAGCTTTTAACGTGGGGAGAAAAAATAGAAGAAAGAATTTATTATGTAACAAAAGTTAAAAAATAATTTACAGAATAGCTATATAGATTTAAATATAACATAAAAAATGTTTCTATTTTATTCTGTAACAAGTGGAGATCACATTGAGAGTGGACTATAATATGAAGGGTAAAACAGTGACTATGACGATCTGGCCTAAATGTAAAAATAACTATGATCTGGGGGCATATCTAGAAAAATCTCAACACATAAATCCCCAATTTACCACATTCAGCAAATAGCCAAAACCCAAAACCCTAGCCATCTCCAAAACCCTAAACTTCCCATTCTATCTCCCCCAAATCCAGACCTTTAACCCGAATTCGAAGACGATGCGGGGCCCTAATCAAAGGAAGAAGACGCGAAAGCAAACCCTAGGATCAGATACCCACGAAATCGAGCTCCTCAACTCGTGGATCGAGTCCCAAGAGCCAAGCTCCGGCTCAAACCCGCTAGCGATCCCTCCGCCGCCCGATAAGGCCCCAGCTGGCCGTACCTCCGACGGGAATTACTCGGCCTATGCGGGATGCAGGCTTTTCTCGCAGCTGCCGATCTCGAAGAAGACGAAAGATGGATTGGGGAAGAAGTATAAGGTGATGAGCGAGATTCAGCGAGCTTCGCTGCCTCATTCGCTCTGTGGACGAGATGTGCTCGGCGCAGCCAAGACTGGATCGGGAAAACCCTTGCTTTCGTGATACCGGTACGATCATCCATAGTTTCGTATTTTCATAACCCTGTACATTTTGTAGTTTCACTTTAGTACCCCAAAGTTTCACCCCTTTTTTATTTTGATGCCCTGAATTCTTAGTTTGACAAGTTTTATACCCCGAAGTCCAAAAAGTTGAGGTTGATTTTGTTCGAGATTGTCAATATAGAAAAGTGAACACGGAACAAATTTTAGTTTTTGAGATTGGGTAAGGTAAGGAACAAAGGTAGGGCTTTGGGGTATCAAATTGTTAAAAATTAAGTCAGGCACTGTGAAAAGTTTGGGATATAGAATTGTCAAAATAGAACTTCAGGATCTCGAAGTTGGAAAGGGTGAACCTTTGGAGTATTGCAGTGTATATTAAATAAAAAATAAATGAAATTGTGGAATTTAATTTTAATCCCTGACATGCATCAAAAGTTCCCTACAGCTGTTTAAAACTAATTAGTAACTAATATGGTTCAAGGTTTTTCTTTGTTGTACTTAATAGTTGAATGTGTTTCTAGAAAACTGGGTATCATGATTTCTTTGTAATTTTCGTAGATTTATTTATTTAAAGTTGGAGGACTTATCTATAGTATCATGTGAGTGTTTCTATAATGTAAAATGTTCTGGTTGTTGGTGGATTCTATTACAGGGATCCTTATTACTATCATAATTCTATTACAGGGATCCTTATCACAGGGATCAATGAGAGGAGCTGTCATGGATATGTAGTAGAAGTTTTACTTTAAAGAACCTAAGAAACCTGCTTCCTGCATAGTAGCATTATGTTGTAATTGAATTATGATAATTATGTATTATGCTTGTGAATTTGCTTTTGGACTTGACAACGCAAAGAGTAAATGTCTCATGTAACATGTTCTGGTTATTGTTGAATTCTATTACAGAGACCCGTATTAGTAGACGTAATAACATAAAGACACCTCCTTTCAAGAGGAGTGGTCTTGGAGCCTTAATTTGATATGGCGTATCCCAATAGGAGTGTTACATTGAAGAATCCAAGAAAACTGATGCTGCGTAATAGCGTTCTCTCATAATTTTATTGTGATAGTTAAGTCTGATGCATCAATGCCAATGCAATTAGTGAACCGCTCATGTGAATGGTCTTGGAAGTTTGGAACTGCATAGACGGCCGAAATAAATTGATACCTAGTAAATATTTTTCTTATTCTATTACGCCATAGGAAATTAACGGCTGTGGATGGTCAAAATCATTTAAAAATATACTGGGAACCCCAAAGAGGTTTGTTCACATTGATATAGATAATGGTCGATTCAAAGACCCACAAACTTATTTGTTTAATGAATGCTTATGCCACCCAGAAGTTTAGGTCCAAATTTAAGTGTATTATTGGTCACGTTGTTATTTTCATTCTCCAACTTTGTGGCTTATTTATGTATTATTGACATGTAGTCCATTTTATTAAAGATATCAGGTTTACATTTTGTTGAAGATATAATTGGAATATTTGCTTATCCAGGTTATAGAGAAGTTATATAGAGAAAGATGGGGTCCAGAAGATGGGGTTGGGAGCATTATCATATCCCCGACAAAGGAATTAGCAGGACAAATTTTTGAGGAGGTGAAAATTGTAGGAAAATACCATAGTTTGAGTGCAGGCCTTTTAATTGGTGGGCGAAGACGTGGACGCAGAGAAGGAATGTGTCAATAGCCTAAACATCTTGGTTTGTACTCCTGGTAGACTCCTGCAACACATGGATGAAACGCTTAATTTCGACTGCTCACAGCTCCAGGTCAATACATAAGTTTTTTTTGGCAAGCTAAACAAATGAATCTAAAATACTGTATATAACACCATTGTTCTGGTCAGGAGACAGGTTTTGGTTCTGGATGAGGCAGATAGAATTCTTGATCAAGGTTTTCGAGTGGCTCTGGATGCAATTATCTCTCAGCTGCCGGCGGAGACAAACCTTGCTCTTCTCTGCTACCCAGTCAAAGTCAGTGAAGGATCTAGCAAGGCTCAGTCTGAAGGACCGGAATATATCAGCGTGCATGCTGAGTCTACAACTGCCACACCTGAGCGTCTGAGACAAATAGCCATGGAAGTTCCACTTGACCAGAAACTTAGTATGCTCTGGAGTTTCATCAGAACACATCTCCATTCAAAGATCATTGTTTTCCTTTCAACCTGCAAGCAGGTATTCTTTTGTTTATACCTCTTCCTGATATCTCGTTGCCAGCATATAGATACTGTCACTGATATTTAAAACCTAAAAGTGCAAATGACCAAGTGTCTCAGGGCCTCAGGCTTAATATGCAATGCACTTCTGTTTTCTTCTCTCTTCTGCTGAAACCAAGTTACCTTCCCTTCATTTACAGTAGAGGAGTATGGCGCCTAACCAGTTAGAGCCAAATCCTTATTTGACCTAAGCTTCATGTAGATCAAGAATATGATGATGAAAGCTCTGACATTTTGCATTGTCTTCCCTTATACTTCTCAAACTGTTATGTTCATCACAATATTCAAAGAGAGTTTCTTTAGTTTCTTTCTCACAGCTTTTTGCATTGTTTCCTCTTATACTTTTAACACTATTAAGTCTAATGTGTAATGTGACAAGACGTGAGTTGGAAAAATCAAAATATCCCTCAACCGCAAAAAGATTATCCTAAGCTTTTAACGTGGGGAGAAAAAATAGAAGAAAGAATTTATTATGTAACAAAAGTTAAAAAATAATTTACAGAATAGCTATATAGATTAAACATAAAAAAAAATGTTTCTATTTTATTCTGTAACAAGTGGAGATCACATTGAGAGTGGACTATAATATGAAGGGTAAAACAGTGACTATGACGATCTGGCCTAAATGTAAAAATAACTATGATCTGGGGCATATCTAGAAAAATCTCAACACATAAATCCCCAATTTACCACATTCAGCAAATAGCCAAAACCCAAAACCCTAGCCATCTCCAAAACCCTAAACTTCCCATTCTATCTCCCCAAATCCAGACCTTTAACCCGAATTCGAAGACGATGCGGGCCCTAATCAAAGGAAGAAGACGCGAAAGCAAACCCTAGGATCAGATACCCACGAAATCGAGCTCCTCAACTCGTGGATCGAGTCCCAAGAGCCAAGCTCCGGCTCAAACCCGCTAGCGATCCCTCCGCCGCCCGATAAGGCCCCAGCTGGCCGTACCTCCGACGGGAATTACTCGGCCTATGCGGGATGCAGGCTTTTCTCGCAGCTGCCGATCTCGAAGAAGACGAAAGATGGATTGGGGAAGAAGTATAAGGTGATGAGCGAGATTCAGCGAGCTTCGCTGCCTCATTCGCTCTGTGGACGAGATGTGCTCGGCGCAGCCAAGACTGGATCGGGAAAACCCTTGCTTTCGTGATACCGGTACGATCATCCATAGTTTCGTATTTTCATAACCCTGTACATTTTGTAGTTTCACTTTAGTACCCCAAAGTTTCACCCCTTTTTTTTTTATTTTGATGCCCTGAATTCTTAGTTTGACAAGTTTTATACCCCGAAGTCCAAAAAAGTTGAGGTTGATTTTGTTCGAGATTGTCAATATAGAAAAGTGAACACGGAACAAATTTTAGTTTTTGAGATTGGGTAAGGTAAGGAACAAAGGTAGGGCTTTGGGGTATCAAATTGTTAAAAATTAAGTCAGGCACTGTGAAAAGTTTGGGATATAGAATTGTCAAAATAGAACTTCAGGATCTCGAAGTTGGAAAGGGTGAACCTTTGGAGTATTGCAGTGTATATTAAATAAAAAATAAATGAAATTGTGGAATTTAATTTTAATCCCTGACATGCATCAAAAGTTCCCTACAGCTGTTTAAAACTAATTAGTAACTAATATGGTTCAAGGTTTTTCTTTGTTGTACTTAATAGTTGAATGTGTTTCTAGAAAACTGGGTATCATGATTTCTTTGTAATTTTCAGAGATTTATTTATTTAAAGTTCGAGGACTTATCTATAGTATCATGTGAGTGTTTCTATAATGTAAAATGTTCTGGTTGTTGGTGGATTCTATTACAGGGATCCTTATTACTATCATAATTCTATTACAGGGATCCTTATCACAGGGATCAATGAGAGGAGCTGTCATGGATATGTAGTAGAAGTTTTACTTTAAAGAACCTAAGAAACCTGCTTCCTGCATAGTAGCATTATGTTGTAATTGAATTATGATAATTATGTATTATGCTTGTGAATTTGCTTTTGGACTTGACAACGCAAAGAGTAAATGTCTCATGTAACATGTTCTGGTTATTGTTGAATTCTATTACAGAGACCATTATTAGTAGGCGTAATAACATAAAGACACCTCCTTTCAAGAGGAGTGGTCTTGGAGCCTTAATTTGATATGGTATCCCAATAGGAGTGTTACATTGAAGAATCCAAGAAAACTGATGCTGCGTAATAGCGTTCTCTCATAATTTTATTGTGATAGTTAAGTCTGATGCATCAATGCCAATGCAATTAGTGAACCGCTCATGTGAATGGTCTTGGAAGTTTGGAACTGCATAGACGGCCGAAATAAATTGATACCTAGTAAATATTTTTCTTATTCTATTACGCCATAGGAAATTAACGGCTGTGGATGGTCAAAATCATTTAAAAATATACTGGGAACCCCAAAGAGGTTTGTTCACATTGATATAGATAATGGTCGATTCAAAGACCCACAAGCTTATTTGTTTAATGAATGCTTATGCCACCCAGAAGTTTAGGTCCAAATTTAAGTGTATTATTGGTCACGTTGTTATTTTCATTCTCCAACTTTGTGGCTTATTTATGTATTATTGACATGTAGTCCATTTTATTAAAGATATCAGGTTTACATTTTGTTGAAGGATATAATTGGAATATTTGCTTATCCAGGTTATAGAGAGGTTATATAGAGAAAGATGGGGTCCAGAAGATGGGGTTGGGAGCATTATCATATCCCCGACAAAGGAATTAGCAGGACAAATTTTTGAGGAGGTGAAAATTGTAGGAAAATACCATAGTTTGAGTGCAGGCCTTTTAATTGGTGGGCGAAGACGTGGACGCAGAGAAGGAATGTGTCAATAGCCTAAACATCTTGGTTTGTACTCCTGGTAGACTCCTGCAACACATGGATGAAACGCTTAATTTCGACTGCTCACAGCTCCAGGTCAATACATAAGTTTTTTTTTGGCAAGCTAAACAAATGAATCTAAAATACTGTATATAACACCATTGTTCTGGTCAGGAGACAGGTTTTGGTTCTGGATGAGGCAGATAGAATTCTTGATCAAGGTTTTCGAGTGGCTCTGGATGCAATTATCTCTCAGCTGCGGCGGAGACAAACCTTGCTCTTCTCTGCTACCCAGTCAAAGTCAGTGAAGGATCTAGCAAGGCTCAGTCTGAAGGACCCGAATATATCAGCGTGCATGCTGAGTCTACAACTGCCACACCTGAGCGTCTGAGACAAATAGCCATGGAAGTTCCACTTGACCAGAAACTTAGTATGCTCTGGAGTTTCATCAGAACACATCTCCATTCAAAGATCATTGTTTTCCTTTCAACCTGCAAGCAGGTATTCTTTTGTTTATACCTCTTCCTGATATCTCGTTGCCAGCATATAGATACTGTCACTGATATTTAAAACCTAAAAAGTGCAAATGACCAAGTGTCTCAGGGCCTCAGGCTTAATATGCAATGCACTTCTGTTTTTCTTCTCTCTTCTGCTGAAACCAAGTTACCTTCCCTTCATTTACAGTAGAGGAGTATGGCGTCTAACCAGTTAGAGCCAAATCCTTATTTGACCTAAGCTTCATGTAGATCAAGAATATGATGATGAAAGCTCTGACATTTTGCATTGTCTTCCCTTATACTTCTCAAACTGTTATGTTCATCACAATATTCAAAGAGAGTTTCTTTAGTTTCTTTCTCACAGCTTTTTGCATTGTTTCCTCTTATACTTTTAACACTGTCATGTTCTTAAGCACAAAATTCAAAATAGAGTTTCTTTAGTTTCTTTCTCACAGCTTTCTGGTGTATAGTATAATAAACTTCAATTAGAGTTTGTAAACTTCATTATGAGAACCAGCAGCATGCATTTCCCCATCAGAGTGGGGTTTCAATGGACCATAATTCACTGTCTGGAAAGACCCATAGAAGGACGAACCAAGTTTTGCTAAAGGCTGCCGAGATGAGGCAAGCTAAATTCTGTTCTGCATATTTCATTAACATGGGAACTATCAGCAATTGATGCCCCTTGGTAGAAAACCTACCATGCTTATAATGAGCTCAGTCTTATGCAACTAAGGACTGAGGAGCAACCTCTCAAATGCCCGTTGAGTGGAGTACTCTGAAAGCTTGCTGGTTGTATCACATTTACCTAGGGCCAAACAAGCCCATGAGCCAAATTGAATCACATCCCAAATAATCTCAGATATGGTAGTCTTCTATTTCTTAAGTGCACACATTGGAATTTTGTGCATTTCATCTTTTTTGCTTGTTATAACTCAAGAGATGAATGCAATCGGGAGAATGAAGCTGGTTAGTTTTTATATCCAAGTTGCTTCTAGTGTGAGGATCTTTTGTTTGGTTGCATTTTCTTCAGTGTGTGAACTTGGACGTTATTACTAATGGATCTTTAGGCATATAAATTACGTCATTTTACGATTCTTGACATATGTATTGTAGCTTACCCCATACTTAGCGGAATAGGACAGTGATAAATAGTAGTGATATCGCTACCGTTAATTCTGCTCTGTGGAATTTTGCTTGTGTTATATTGCTGATTATATAGTTTATTTTAGTGCATCTAGTTATTGTTGAATTCTATTACAGAGACCATTATTAGTAGGCGTAATAACATAAAGACACCTCCTTTCAAGAGGAGTGGTCTTGGAGCCTTAATTTGATATGGTATCCCAATAGGAGTGTTACATTGAAGAATCCAAGAAAACTGATGCTGCGTAATAGCGTTCTCTCATAATTTTATTGTGATAGTTAAGTCTGATGCATCAATGCCAATGCAATTAGTGAACCGCTCATGTGAATGGTCTTGGAAGTTTGGAACTGCATAGGCGGCGAAATAAATTGATACCTAGTAAATATTTTTCTTATTCTATTACGCCATAGGAAATTAACGGCTGTGGATGGTCAAAATCATTTAAAATATACTGGGAACCCCAAAGAGGTTTGTTCACATTGATATAGATAATGGTCGATTCAAAGACCCACAAGCTTATTTGTTTAATGAATGCTTATGCCACCCAGAAGTTTAGGTCCAAATTTAAGTGTATTATTGGTCACGTTGTTATTTTCATTCTCCAACTTTGTGGCTTATTTATGTATTATTGACATGTAGTCCATTTTATTAAAGATATCAGGTTTACATTTTGTTGAAGGATATAATTGGAATATTTGCTTATCCAGGTTATAGAGAGGTTATATAGAGAAAGATGGGGTCCAGAAGATGGGGTTGGGAGCATTATCATATCCCCGACAAAGGAATTAGCAGGACAAATTTTTGAGGAGGTGAAAATTGTAGGAAAATACCATAGTTTGAGTGCAGGCCTTTTAATTGGTGGGCGTAAAGACGTGGACGCAGAGAAGGAATGTGTCAATAGCCTAAACATCTTGGTTTGTACTCCTGGTAGACTCCTGCAACACATGGATGAAACGCTTAATTTCGACTGCTCACAGCTCCAGGTCAATACATAAGTTTTTTTTTTTTTTTGGCAAGCTAAACAAATGAATCTAAAATACTGTATATAACACCATTGTTCTGGTCAGGAGACAGGTTTTGGTTCTGGATGAGGCAGATAGAATTCTTGATCAAGGTTTTCGAGTGGCTCTGGATGCAATTATCTCTCAGCTGCCGAAGCGGAGACAAACCTTGCTCTTCTCTGCTACCCAGTCAAAGTCAGTGAAGGATCTAGCAAGGCTCAGTCTGAAGGACCCGGAATATATCAACGTGCATGCTGAGTCTACAACTGCCACACCTGAACGTCTGAGACAAATAGCCATGGAAGTTCCACTTGACCAGAAACTTAGTATGCTCTGGAGTTTCATCAGAACACATCTCCATTCAAAGATCATTGTTTTCCTTTCAACCTGCAAGCAGGTATTCTTTTGTTTATACCTCTTCCTGATATCTCGTTGCCAGCATATAGATACTGTCACTGATATTTAAAACCTAAAAAGTGCAAATGACCAAGTGTCTCAGGGCCTCAGGCTTAATATGCAATGCACTTCTGTTTTTCTTCTCTCTTCTGCTGAAACCAAGTTACCTTCCCTTCATTTACAGTAGAGGAGTATGGCGTCTAACCAGTTAGAGCCAAATCCTTATTTGACCTAAGCTTCATGTAGATCAAGAATATGATGATGAAAGCTCTGACATTTTGCATTGTCTTCCCTTATACTTCTCAAACTGTTATGTTCATCACAATATTCAAAAGAGAGTTTCTTTAGTTTCTTTCTCACAGCTTTTTTGCATTGTTTCCTCTTATACTTTTAACACTGTCATGTTCTTAAGCACAAAATTCAAAATAGAGTTTCTTTAGTTTCTTTCTCACAGCTTTCTGAGCGGTGTATAGTATAATAAACTTCAATTAGAGTTTGTAAACTTCATTATGAGAACCAGCAGCATGCATTTCCCCATCAGAGTGGGGTTTCAATGGACCATAATTCACTGTCTGGAAAGACCCATAGAAGGACGAACCAAGTTTTGCTAAAGGCTGCCGAGATGAGGCAAGCTAAATTCTGTTCTGCATATTTCATTAACATGGGAACTATCAGCAATTGATGCCCCTTGGTAGAAAACCTACCATGCTTATAATGAGCTCAGTCTTATGCAACTAAGGACTGAGGAGCAACCTCTCAAATGCCCGTTGAGTGGAGTACTCTGAAAGCTTGCTGGTTGTATCACATTTACCTAGGGCCAAACAAGCCCATGAGCCAAATTGAATCACATCCCAAATAATCTCAGATATGGTAGTCTTCTATTTCTTAAGTGCACACATTGGAATTTTGTGCATTTCATCTTTTTTGCTTGTTATAACTCAAGAGATGAATGCAATCGGGAGAATGAAGCTGGTTAGTTTTTATATCCAAGTTGCTTCTAGTGTGAGGATCTTTTGTTTGGTTGCATTTTCTTCAGTGTGTGAACTTGGACGTTATTACTAATGGATCTTTAGGCATATAAATTACGTCATTTTACGATTCTTGACATATGTATTGTAGCTTACCCCATACTTAGCGGAATAGGACAGTGATAAATAGTAGTGATATCGCTACCGTTAATTCTGCTCTGTGGAATTTTGCTTGTGTTATATTGCTGATTATATAGTTTATTTTAGTGCATCTAGTTATTATTCTTAATCCATCTAGATTTCGCATCCTCTGATCATCATAAACCATCTGGATTGCCGTTCTTTGATATTTGTGTGTACATGTTTACGAATGCTGCACATGTATATCGTGTCAGTCTATTTTAACCTCTTTCAAACTCTTAGAAGCAAATCTTTTGAATTTAATTACTGCGAAATGGTCATTATCTTTGACTATAGAAAGTTTATTTTTATTCTTGATGTTCCATAATATTTTTAAGCATTAAGAAGTATTAAATAGGATCCTGCTACAGGTACCTTTTCAGATCTACATGGATTTTGCATTTTGTTGTTTCTTATTTCTTATTTTGCATTAATGCGTTTATTCCCACTTTTCGTTAATGTGTCTTGCATTTTACCTAATCTATTCCCATAGGTTAAATTTGTCTACGAGGCTTTCAAGAAATTGCGTCCTGGAATTCCTTTGATGTGCCTGCATGGTAAGATGAAGCAAGAAGTAAGGATGGCAGTATACATGCAATTCTGTGAAAAAACCTCAGTTCTTTTTTCAACTGATGTGGCTTCTCGTGGACTTGATTTTCCAGCAGTTGATTGGGTGGTACAGGTAAGTGGTGACACTGTAAAATGTATTGCATTAAAATTGTTTATTTACTTTGTGTGTACTATATAGGTGGACTGCCCAGATGATATCGCGGCTTACATTCATCGAGTTGGTCGTACTGCACGTTTTGCTTCTGAAGGAAAATCGGTGTTATTTCTCGAGCCCTCAGAAATAAAATGCTCACGAAACTACAAGGTGCTGAGCCTGAAGGACCGGAATATATCAGCGTGCATGCTGAGTCTACAACTGCCACACCTGAGCGTCTGAGACAAATAGCCATGGAAGTTCCACTTGACCAGAAACTTAGTATGCTCTGGAGTTTCATCAGAACACATCTCCATTCAAAGATCATTGTTTTCCTTTCAACCTGCAAGCAGGTATTCTTTTGTTTATACCTCTTCCTGATATCTCGTTGCCAGCATATAGATACTGTCACTGATATTTAAAACCTAAAAAGTGCAAATGACCAAGTGTCTCAGGGCCTCAGGCTTAATATGCAATGCACTTCTGTTTTTCTTCTCTCTTCTGCTGAAACCAAGTTACCTTCCCTTCATTTACAGTAGAGGAGTATGGCGTCTAACCAGTTAGAGCCAAATCCTTATTTGACCTAAGCTTCATGTAGATCAAGAATATGATGATGAAAGCTCTGACATTTTGCATTGTCTTCCCTTATACTTCTCAAACTGTTATGTTCATCACAATATTCAAAAGAGAGTTTCTTTAGTTTCTTTCTCACAGCTTTTTTGCATTGTTTCCTCTTATACTTTTAACACTGTCATGTTCTTAAGCACAAAATTCAAAATAGAGTTTCTTTAGTTTCTTTCTCACAGCTTTCTGAGCGGTGTATAGTATAATAAACTTCAATTAGAGTTTGTAAACTTCATTATGAGAACCAGCAGCATGCATTTCCCCATCAGAGTGGGGTTTCAATGGACCATAATTCACTGTCTGGAAAGACCCATAGAAGGACGAACCAAGTTTTGCTAAAGGCTGCCGAGATGAGGCAAGCTAAATTCTGTTCTGCATATTTCATTAACATGGGAACTATCAGCAATTGATGCCCCTTGGTAGAAAACCTACCATGCTTATAATGAGCTCAGTCTTATGCAACTAAGGACTGAGGAGCAACCTCTCAAATGCCCGTTGAGTGGAGTACTCTGAAAGCTTGCTGGTTGTATCACATTTACCTAGGGCCAAACAAGCCCATGAGCCAAATTGAATCACATCCCAAATAATCTCAGATATGGTAGTCTTCTATTTCTTAAGTGCACACATTGGAATTTTGTGCATTTCATCTTTTTTGCTTGTTATAACTCAAGAGATGAATGCAATCGGGAGAATGAAGCTGGTTAGTTTTTATATCCAAGTTGCTTCTAGTGTGAGGATCTTTTGTTTGGTTGCATTTTCTTCAGTGTGTGAACTTGGACGTTATTACTAATGGATCTTTAGGCATATAAATTACGTCATTTTACGATTCTTGACATATGTATTGTAGCTTACCCCATACTTAGCGGAATAGGACAGTGATAAATAGTAGTGATATCGCTACCGTTAATTCTGCTCTGTGGAATTTTGCTTGTGTTATATTGCTGATTATATAGTTTATTTTAGTGCATCTAGTTATTATTCTTAATCCATCTAGATTTCGCATCCTCTGATCATCATAAACCATCTGGATTGCCGTTCTTTGATATTTGTGTGTACATGTTTACGAATGCTGCACATGTATATCGTGTCAGTCTATTTTAACCTCTTTCAAACTCTTAGAAGCAAATCTTTTGAATTTAATTACTGCGAAATGGTCATTATCTTTGACTATAGAAAGTTTATTTTTATTCTTGATGTTCCATAATATTTTTAAGCATTAAGAAGTATTAAATAGGATCCTGCTACAGGTACCTTTTCAGATCTACATGGATTTTGCATTTTTGTTGTTTCTTATTTCTTATTTTGCATTAATGCGTTTATTCCCACTTTTCGTTAATGTGTCTTGCATTTTACCTAATCTATTCCCATAGGTTAAATTTGTCTACGAGGCTTTCAAGAAATTGCGTCCTGGAATTCCTTTGATGTGCCTGCATGGTAAGATGAAGCAAGAAGTAAGGATGGCAGTATACATGCAATTCTGTGAAAAAACCTCAGTTCTTTTTTCAACTGATGTGGCTTCTCGTGGACTTGATTTTCCAGCAGTTGATTGGGTGGTACAGGTAAGTGGTGACACTGTAAAATGTATTGCATTAAAATTGTTTATTTACTTTGTGTGTACTATATAGGTGGACTGCCCAGATGATATCGCGGCTTACATTCATCGAGTTGGTCGTACTGCACGTTTTGCTTCTGAAGGAAAATCGGTGTTATTTCTCGAGCCCTCAGAAATAAAAATGCTCACGAAACTACAAGGTGCTGAGCCTAAGATACCTATACATCTAAGAAAGGTATATTTTGTCTTTACCTTTTCAGTTTGATAACAAGTATGCATTGATTTTCTGGAGAATTTTGCTGGTTAAGAGGCTTTATTCATAAACCCTCTTGAAAATACCAAATAATAAAGTGTATGCAGTTACTCGATTCTCTAGGATTTTGAGATCTGCTATGGAGATAACAGTAGAAATATTGCAAAACCAAGTCCTCTTGTTCAAATATTCAGATCCACGTGTACTTGTGCGTCGAGGTTTTTGTTAAGGGAACAGTTTTTTCAATAATTTTTTATTTCGAAAATTGAAACTTGCGATATGGAAGCCTCCAGTTAGCAGCACTGCAGGGTATGCTCATTTGGACTTAAGCGGATTTTGTATAACGTTCATATTTGATGGATAATTCTACTTTTTGTTCATGTGGAGAGCACTGCAATCCTCTTGCTACTCTTATTTCACTTTACTAAATAGAAGTTTTCTGACAGAAAGATTATGAGGTCCCACAGATTTCTTACGTACTATATGCTGACTGTTATTTTGCAGGCAGATGCCAAAAAGACAGAACAAATTTCAGGATTACTGTCATCATTGTTGGTCAAGTACCCTAATTTGCAGCAGCTAGCTAAAAGAGCATTCATCACATATCTCAAGTCTTTACATAAAAAAAGTGACAAGGAGGTCTTTGATTTATCGAAACTTCCTATTGAAGAGTATGGTGCATCATTGGGCCTACCAATGACTCCAAGAATCCGCTTCATAAGCAAGAAAAAGGGCAAGGAAGAAGAACCTATGGAAACCACAATGCATATTGAAAATGGCCTTGATGACAGTTCAGAAATGTTGCAAAGAACAAAACAGAAAAAAGATAAACCTAAGAAAGAGGCCGAAGAAGACGTTTTTGTGCCAAAAGAGACCTCTCTAGAGGTGGAAGGAAATGGAGCTTCTGTGTATGTTCATAACTCTTAATTTTAACAATTGGATTGAGTTGGACTATTATCTTGCGCTTACTTTTATTCCTTACTGCTATAAATTTTTGCAGTTTGGGAACAAGGATTTTGAAAAAGAAGAAACTGAAGATTAATGTTCACAGGCCAGTTGGCTCCAGGGTTAAGTATGATGATGAGGGAAATGTTATCCCTCCTCTAGCTGCATTGGGTGATACTGAAAGCAGGGATGATGTGCTTCAACCAGAAAAAGGTAACGTGGGAGTTATTTCCTCTTTTATATATTTTGCCTAATTTTAGTAGAACTTAGTAAATTGCCAATATCCTGCTACATACTTTAAAAAGCCTGGAAGTTGAAAGTTCCCACCTGAATGTACAAAATCGACATTAGTTAGGACAGTAAATTTTGGAATTACAAGGTTGACACAGAGAATCACCCAATGAAAAAACTGTCTGAATAAATTGATTGGAGCATGCACAGCAGAGAGAAGGGTTAAAAACAGAATTGGGGAAACCATCATAAGGTTGATATAGTTAGTACCGCAAGTACTAGCTTCTTTTGCCTATATGATCATTCTTATCTTGCATGCTATAATCTTGATTCCATTGTCATTGATACCGCTCGTTATATGTTTCAGTATCATCTTTTGAGTTAATAATTTGCTTTGGTTAACACTTGAACCTCTCTCAAGTGTCTGTGTTTTATTACAGTGAAAGAAAGGTATAAAAACTGCGAGGAGATGGACCTCTGAGATAAGGAGGACAAGGTTTTGCTCAGGCAGCCCTACGTGAAAAAAGAACCAAGGAGAAGATGAAGTTGAAGAGATGGAGGGAAGAAGAAGAAGATGAGGAGGATGACTCAGAACAGGATGAAGAAGCTAAAAGTAATGTTCCCAAGAGATCGAAGATATATTTCAACAGTGATAGTGATGATGACAAACAAGATCAGGAGGCAAAGAAGGACATGGGTTCCATTCCAGATTCTGTATCTGTTGCAGAGCAGGAAGCGCTCGCTCTCAAATTGTTGAGTTCCATGCACTCATGAACTTATAGGATAATTTAATGTATTTTGATCGTTCTGAGAGCAACGTGAGTGGTTGTTCTTGAAGAAAATTTTGTAATTGTAGGAATTATCGTGAGATGTATTTTTTGTCCTGATACTTTATGAAATGGAATTTAAAAGATTATAGATGGTACAGAAGGTTAAGGCTTAATGATACCTACATGCACGTTTGTTCTGGTCTTCATTGGGTAATAAGCTCAATCCCTTCCCTTGAGTCGAAGTTGCGTGTCAAATTTAGTTCTTTTTTTATGTCTGTCAACTAAAAGGACAATGAAAACTATCTTAATTATCTGAGCCCTTAAGAGATGGTCGGAGTATTAACAATGTTTGTGGTATCGTGTAGTAAGAAAACCTAGAGTCAAGTGCTGATGGCAATCAATCGAGACATTGGATTTTCGCCTAGGTGTTTCTCGACCTTAATCAAATATGGATTCTCCTGGTTTGGATTCAATTATATATAACCCAACACCACCAAACTTCAAAGACAATGGGCTACGTGCAGCAGGACACGACGCGACACGCTCCTCGCATCCTGAAAATGGATGCAAAACTTGGACATCAGTATTAGTCCTGGATGACTTCCTCTTTCTGGAATATAAGCGTTTTAAAAGAACCAACATAAAATAGCTAACATTCATCGAGTTGGTCGTATTGCACGCTTTTGCTTCTGAAGGAAAATCGGTGTTATTTCTCGAGCCCTCAGAAATAAAATGCTCACGAAACTACAAGGTGCTGAGCCTAAGATACCTATACATCTAAGAAAGGTATATTTTGTCTTTACCTTTTCAGTTTGATAACAAGTATGCATTGATTTTCTGGAGAATTTTGCTGGTTAAGAGGCTTTATTCATAAACCCTCTTGAAAATACCAAATAATATAGTGTATGCAGTTACTCGATTCTCTAGGATTTTGAGATCTGCTATGGAGATAACAGTAGAAATATTGCAAAACCAAGTCCTCTTGTTCAAATATTCAGATCCATGTACTTGTGGTCGAGGTTTTGTTAAGGGAACAGTTTTTTCAATAATTTTTTATTTCGAAAATTGAAACTTGCGATATGGAAGCCTCCAGTTAGCAGCACTGCAGGGTATGCTCATTTGGACTTAAGCGGATTTTGTATAACGTTCATATTTGATGGATAATTCTACTTTTTGTTCATGTGGAGAGCACTGCAATCCTCTTGCTACTCTTATTTCACTTTACTAAATAGAAGTTTTCTGACAGAAAGATTATGAGGTCCCACAGATTTCTTACGTACTATATGCTGACTGTTATTTTGCAGGCAGATGCCAAAAAGACAGAACAAATTTCAGGATTACTGTCATCATTGTTGGTCAAGTACCCTAATTTGCAGCAGCTAGCTAAAAGAGCATTCATCACATATCTCAAGTCTTTACATAAAAAAAGTGACAAGGAGGTCTTTGATTTATCGAAACTTCCTATTGAAGAGTATGGTGCATCATTGGGCCTACCAATGACTCCAAGAATCCGCTTCATAAGCAAGAAAAAGGGCAAGGAAGAAGAACCTATGGAAACCACAATGCATATTGAAAATGGCCTTGATGACAGTTCAGAAATGTTGCAAAGAACAAAACAGAAAAAGATAAACCTAAGAAAGAGGCCAAGAAGACGCGTTTTGTGCAAAAGAGACCTCTCTAGAGGTGGAAGGAAATGGAGCTTCTGTGTATGTTCATAACTCTTAATTTTAACAATTGGATTGAGTTGGACTATTATCTTGCGCTTACTTTTATTCCTTACTGCTATAAATTTTTGCAGTTTGGGAACAAGGATTTTGAAAAAGAAGAAACTGAAGATTAATGTTCACAGGCCAGTTGGCTCCAGGGTTAAGTATGATGATGAGGGAAATGTTATCCCTCCTCTAGCTGCATTGGGTGATACTGAAAGCAGGGATGATGTGCTTCAACCAGAAAAAGGTAACGTGGGAGTTATTTCCTCTTTTATATATTTTGCCTAATTTTAGTAGAACTTAGTAAATTGCCAATATCCTGCTACATACTTTAAAAAGCCTGGAAGTTGAAAGTTCCCACCTGAATGTACAAAAATCGACATTAGTTAGGACAGTAAATTTTGGAATTACAAGGTTGACACAGAGAATCACCCAATGAAAAAACTGTCTGAATAAATTGATTGGAGCATGCACAGCAGAGAGAAGGGTTAAAAACAGAATTGGGGAAACCATCATAAGGTTGATATAGTTAGTACCGCAAGTACTAGCTTCTTTTGCCTATATGATCATTCTTATCTTGCATGCTATAATCTTGATTCCATTGTCATTGATACCGTTCGTTATATGTTTCAGTATCATCTTTTGAGTTAATAATTTGCTTTGGTTAACACTTGAACTCTCTCAAGTGTCTGTGTTTTATTACAGTGAAAGAAAGGTATAAAAACTGCGAGAGGAGATGGACCTCTGAGATAAGGAGGACAAGGTTTTGCTCAGGCAGCCCTACGTGAAAAAGAACCAAGGAGAAGATGAAGTTGAAGAGATGGAGGGAAGAAGAAGAAGATGAGGAGGATGACTCAGAACAGGATGAAGAAGCTAAAAGTAATGTTCCCAAGAGATCGAAGATATATTTCAACAGTGATAGTGATGATGACAAACAAGATCAGGAGGCAAAGAAGGACATGGGTTCCATTCCAGATTCTGTATCTGTTGCAGAGCAGGAAGCGCTCGCTCTCAAATTGTTGAGTTCCATGCACTCATGAACTTATAGGATAATTTAATGTATTTTGATCGTTCTGAGAGCAACGTGAGTGGTTGTTCTTGAAGAAAATTTTGTAATTGTAGGAATTATCGTGAGATGTATTTTTTTTGTCCTGATACTTTATGAAATGGAATTTAAAAGATTATAGATGGTACAGAAGGTTAAGGCTTAATGATACCTACATGCACGTTTGTTCTGGTCTTCATTGGGTAATAAGCTCAATCCCTTCCCTTGAGTCGAAGTTGCGTGTCAAATTTAGTTCTTTTTTTATGTCTGTCAACTAAAAGGACAATGAAAACTATCTTAATTATCTGAGCCCTTAAGAGATGGTCGGAGTATTAACAATGTTTGTGGTATCGTGTAGTAAGAAAACCTAGAGTCAAGTGCTGATGGCAATCAATCGAGACATTGGATTTTCGCCTAGGTGTTTCTCGACCTTAATCAAATATGGATTCTCCTGGTTTGGATTCAATTATATATAACCCAACACCACCAAACTTCAAAAGACAATGGGCTACGTGCAGCAGGACACGACGCGACACCGCTCCTCGCATCCTGAAAATGGATGCAAAACTTGGACATCAGTATTAGTCCTGGATGACTTCCTCTTTCTGGAATATAAGCGTTTTAAAAGAACCAACATAAAATAGCTAACCACAATATTTAGAAAGCAAATTTTAACAAATTGACAAGAAACGTCCAAGAAATAAAACTGTCACTCAGCATAGCAAATTTTACTGGATGGGTCACTACAAGCATAGTAATCATAAATAAAACAGATTCCCTCTCTCAAGTGAAGTTCAAGCAGTCTCAACAAGAAGAAAACAAAGTCGACAGCCCTTTGAATTGTGGTTCGGGGTGAAATGCCACTCAAATCCAGAGAGCAGGTTCTCTCAGAAACTTGTTGAGTCTCAGCAGTTGACCGGACAAAAAGTCACAAGCACTAAGTTACATGAAATTCCTTTCTCAAGGTTCAAGACCCAACAAGCCAATTCTGATGCCTTTCAAGTAAGGAGCTAGTCTTCCCACAGAGCCAACAGAACAATCACTGCAAAGATGAAGAAATTAATTGCATAAGGATACGACTAATCCACAAAAAAAAAAATTATGAAAAACAAAAATACAAGATCAAGCACCAAATATTAATTAATATCCCAAAGTTGACATTAGTGCATCTCTTCAATGAAAAGTCAGTTTCGACACAGCTCCTCACAGCTCTGAGGAAATTTTGGATTTCAATATTTTTATTTATTCTTAGTTATATATTTTGTAAAGAGGGAACATGTAAGGAAAACATAACATCTACATAAGTTTTGGCAGCAATCCAAAAATCAGTACATGATTTCCACGACATAATATTTACATCATATGCATCTTATGCAAAAGTCTTGGCAGCAATACAAATTGTTCACGTTTCGTTTAATCCATAGATCTGGTTTCTCACGTCATTGTGCAACAGCATAATAAAGGGAAATGCCAAAGAACATTGATTAAAAAAATTTATTTGACATGAAACCTGGACTTGACTTGATATATAAATTGGAACTCTGGTATAGTCTAGAAAGAAACTCAAGAGTGGAGCATTAGCTCACAAGTTCAAGGAAGTGTTTCATCCAGCTTGAAAATTTCTTCCCTACTAGATTGTAGGGAAGGTATCAAGTATCAACCAGCTAGAACTTTAATAAGGAATTTTTAATTGACATGAAACCTGGACTGGACTTGATGTAAATTGAACTCTAGTATCTATACTGTATTATAAAGAACCAACAAGGGGTACCATAAAAGTTGAAACTGAAGATTAATGTTCACAGGCCAGTTGGCTCCAGGGTTAAGTATGATGATGAGGGAAATGTTATCCCTCCTCTAGCTGCATTGGGTGATACTGAAAGCAGGGATGATGTGCTTCAACCAGAAAAGGTAACGTGGGAGTTATTTCCTCTTTTATATATTTTGCCTAATTTTAGTAGAACTTAGTAAATTGCCAATATCCTGCTACATACTTTAAAAGCCTGGAAGTTGAAAGTTCCCACCTGAATGTACAAAAATCGACATTAGTTAGGACAGTAAATTTTGGAATTACAAGGTTGACACAGAGAATCACCCAATGAAAAAACTGTCTGAATAAATTGATTGGAGCATGCACAGCAGAGAGAAGGGTTAAAAACAGAATTGGGGAAACCATCATAAGGTTGATATAGTTAGTACCGCAAGTACTAGCTTCTTTTGCCTATATGATCATTCTTATCTTGCATGCTATAATCTTGATTCCATTGTCATTGATACCGTTCGTTATATGTTTCAGTATCATCTTTTGAGTTAATAATTTGCTTTGGTTAACACTTCGAACCTCTCTCAAGTGTCTGTGTTTTTATTACAGTGAAAGAAAGGTATAAAAAACTGCGAGAGGAGATGGACCTGCGAGATAAGGAGGACAAGGTTTTGCTCAGGCAGCGCCTACGTGAAAAAAGAACCAAGGAGAAGATGAAGTTGAAGAGATGGAGGGAAGAAGAAGAAGATGAGGAGGATGACTCAGAACAGGATGAAGAAGCTAAAAGTAATGTTCCCAAGAGATCGAAGATATATTTCAACAGTGATAGTGATGATGACAAACAAGATCAGGAGGCAAAGAAGGACATGGGTTCCATTCCAGATTCTGTATCTGTTGCAGAGCAGGAAGCGCTCGCTCTCAAATTGTTGAGTTCCATGCACTCATGAACTTATAGGATAATTTAATGTATTTTGATCGTTCTGAGAGCAACGTGAGTGGTTGTTCTTGAAGAAAATTTTGTAATTGTAGGAATTATCGTGAGATGTATTTTTTTTGTCCTGATACTTTATGAAATGGAATTTAAAAGATTATAGATGGTACAGAAGGTTAAGGCTTAATGATACCTACATGCACGTTTGTTCTGGTCTTCATTGGGTAATAAGCTCAATCCCTTCCCTTGAGTCGAAGTTGCGTGTCAAATTTAGTTCTTTTTATGTCTGTCAACTAAAAGGACAATGAAAACTATCTTAATTATCTGAGCCCTTAAGAGATGGTCGGAGTATTAACAATGTTTGTGGTATCGTGTAGTAAGAAAACCTAGAGTCAAGTGCTGATGGCAATCAATCGAGACATTGGATTTTCGCCTAGGTGTTTCGACCTTAATCAAATATGGATTCTCCTGGTTTGGATTCAATTATATATAACCCAACACCACCAAACTTCAAAGACAATGGGCTACGTGCAGCAGGACCGACGCGACACGCTCCTCGCATCCTGAAAATGGATGCAAAACTTGGACATCAGTATTAGTCCTGGATGACTTCCTCTTTCTGGAATATAAGCGTTTTAAAAGAACCAACATAAAATAGCTAACCACAATATTTAGAAAGCAAATTTTAACAAATTGACAAGAAACGTCCAAGAAATAAAACTGTCACTCAGCATAGCAAATTTTACTGGATGGGTCACTACAAGCATAGTAATCATAAATAAAACAGATTCCCTCTCTCAAGTGAAGTTCAAGCAGTCTCAACAAGAAGAAAACAAAGTCGACAGCCCTTTGAATTGTGGTTCGGGGTGAAATGCCACTCAAATCCAGAGAGCAGGTTCTCTCAGAAACTTGTTGAGTCTCAGCAGTTGACCGGACAAAAAGTCACAAGCACTAAGTTACATGAAATTCCTTTCTCAAGGTTCAAGACCCAACAAGCCAATTCTGATGCCTTTCAAGTAAGGAGCTAGTCTTCCCACAGAGCCAACAGAACAATCACTGCAAAGATGAAGAAATTAATTGCATAAGGATACGACTAATCCACAAAAAAAAAAAAAATTATGAAAAACAAAAATACAAGATCAAGCACCAAATATTAATTAATATCCCAAAGTTGACATTAGTGCATCTCTTCAATGAAAAGTCAGTTTCGACACAGCTCCTCACAGCTCTGAGGAAATTTTGGATTTCAATATTTTTATTTATTCTTAGTTATATATTTTGTAAAGAGGGAACATGTAAGGAAAACATAACATCTACATAAGTTTTGGCAGCAATCCAAAAATCAGTACATGATTTCCACGACATAATATTTACATCATATGCATCTTATGCAAAAGTCTTGGCAGCAATACAAATTGTTCCGCGTTTCGTTTAATCCATAGATCTGGTTTCTCACGTCATTGTGCAACAGCATAATAAAGGGAAATGCCAAAGAACATTGATTAAAAAAATTTATTTGACATGAAACCTGGACTTGACTTGATATATAAATTGGAACTCTGGTATAGTCTAGAAAGAAACTCAAGAGTGGAGCATTAGCTCACAAGTTCAAGGAAGTGTTTCATCCAGCTTGAAAATTTCTTCCCTACTAGATTGTAGGGAAGGTATCAAGTATCAACCAGCTAGAACTTTAATAAGGAATTTTTAATTGACATGAAACCTGGACTGGACTTGATGTAAATTCGAACTCTAGTATCTATACTGTATTATAAAGAACCAACAAGGGGTACCATAAAAGTTGAATGAACTTTGTTCAGCATATGGAAAGTTGAGGGGTATATTGCGGATTTTGTGGCTGGTTTTCCCAGAAAAATTCACGCATGCTTGCACATCGGCATGTTAGTATGCTTTTTTTGTTTAAGCCCTTAAGTAAATGTAATTTGCAATACATAAATAAAGTGAATTAAGTGAAAAAGTACTAATATCTCCATTATCTATGAAATTTAATAAGCATTTCAAATTGGATTTTCCAAAATCCACTCAAGACCTCTTATACTGCTTGAGCTAGATTCTAGAAACTCTTTAACAATTAAAAAGTTGTCTAATTATTTTGAAGAATCAAACAAGTTCAATCTCAGAAGAAGTGAAAATGAAAGGAAGAGAGCATGATCTGCAAATTTACATTTTGAATTAATTTTTGCAAATAATTCCTCCAAAATATATTTGCTACATTCCTACTTTATTTTTTATTTTTATAGAATGATTTCATAAACTAAATAAATAAATAAATAATAGATGGCGGTGGTGGTGGTCGTAATCCAAACTACAATATAAAAACATTGTTAAGTTAAAAATTTTGAAGAATAAATAAGCTTTAGTGTCTACCTCCGTGCATTTGCACGCGCGATAATGCTAGTACCCTAGAAAGAAACTTTGAGCAGACCATTAGCTTTGGTTAACACTTGAACCTCTCTCAAGTGTCTGTGTTTTATTACAGTGAAAGAAAGGTATAAAAACTGCGAGAGGAGATGGACCTGCGAGATAAGGAGGACAAGGTTTTGCTCAGGCAGCCCTACGTGAAAAAGAACCAAGGAGAAGATGAAGTTGAAGAGATGGAGGGAAGAAGAAGAAGATGAGGAGGATGACTCAGAACAGGATGAAGAAGCTAAAAGTAATGTTCCCAAGAGATCGAAGATATATTTCAACAGTGATAGTGATGATGACAAGCAAGATCAGGAGGCAAAGAAGGACATGGGTTCCATTCCAGATTCTGTATCTGTTGCAGAGCAGGAAGCGCTCGCTCTCAAATTGTTGAGTTCCATGCACTCATGAACTTATAGGATAATTTAATGTATTTTGATTGTTCTGAGAGCAACGTGAGTGTTTGTTCTTGAAGAAAATTTTGTAATTGTAGGAATTATCGTGAGATGTATTTTTTTTGTCCTGATACTTTATGAAATGGAATTTAAAAGATTATAGATGGTACAGAAGGTTAAGGCTTAATGATACCTACCTGCACGTTTGTTCTGGTCTTCATTGGGTAATAAGCTCAATCCCTTCCCTTGAGTCGAAGTTGCGTGTCAAATTTAGTTCTTTTTTTATGTCTGTCAACTAAAAGGACAATGAAAACTATCTTAATTATCTGAGCCCTTAAGAGATGGTCGGAGTATTAACAATGTTTGTGGTATCGTGTAGTAAGAAAACCTAGAGTCAAGTGCTGATGGCAATCAATCGAGACATTGGATTTTCGCCTAGGTGTTTCGACCTTAATCAAATATGGATTCTCCTGGTTTGGATTCAATTATATATAACCCAACACCACCAAACTTCAAAGACAATGGGCTACGTGCAGCAGGACCGACGCGACACGCTCCTCGCATCCTGAAAATGGATGCAAAACTTGGACATCAGTATTAGTCCTGGATGACTTCCTCTTTCTGGAATATAAGCGTTTTAAAAGAACCAACATAAAATAGCTAACCACAATATTTGGAAAGCAAATTTTAACAAACTGACAAGAAACGTCCAAGAAATAAAACTGTCACTCAGCATAGCAAATTTTACTGGATGGGTCACTACAAGCATAGTAATCATAAATAAAACAGATTCCCTCTCTCAAGTGAAGTTCAAGCAGTCTCAACAAGAAGAAAACAAAGTCGACAGCCCTTTGAATTGTGGTTCGGGGTGAAATGCCACTCAAATCCAGAGAGCAGGTTCTCTCAGAAACTTGTTGAGTCTCAGCAGTTGACCGGACAAAAAGTCACAAGCACTAAGTTACATGAAATTCCTTTCTCAAGGTTCAAGACCCAACAAGCCAATTCTGATGCCTTTCAAGTAAGGAGCTAGTCTTCCCACAGAGCCAACAGAACAATCACTGCAAAGATGAAGAAATTAATTGCATAAGGATACGACTAATCCACAAAAAAAAAAAAATTATGAAAAACAAAATACAAGATCAAGCACCAAATATTAATTAATATCCCAAAGTTGACATTAGTGCATCTCTTCAATGAAAAGTCAGTTTCGACACAGCTCCTCACAGCTCTGAGGAAATTTTGGATTTCAATATTTTTATTTATTCTTAGTTATATATTTTGTAAAGAGGGAACATGTAAGGAAAACATAACATCTACATAAGTTTTGGCAGCAATCCAAAATCAGTACATGATTTCCACGACATAATATTTACATCATATGCATCTTATGCAAAAGTCTTGGCAGCAATACAAATTGTTCCGCGTTTCGTTTAATCCATAGATCTGGTTTCTCCGTCATTGTGCAACAGCATAAAAAGGGAAATGCCAAAGAACATTGATTAAAAAATTTATTTGACATGAAACCTGGACTTGACTTGATATATAAATTGGAACTCTGGTATAGTCTAGAAAGAAACTCAAGAGTGGAGCATTAGCTCACAAGTTCAAGGAAGTGTTTCATCCAGCTTGAAAATTTCTTCCCTACTAGATTGTAGGGAAGGTATCAATATCAACCAGCTAGAACTTTAATAAGGAATTTTTAATTGACATGAAACCTGGACTGGACTTGATGTAAATTGAACTCTAGTATCTATACTGTATTATAAAGAACCAACAAGGGGTACCATAAAAGTTGAATGAACTTTGTTCAGCATATGGAAAGTTGAGGGGTATATTATGGATTTTGTGGCTGGTTTTCCCAGAAAAATTCACATGCTTGCACATCGGCATGTTAGTATGCTTTTTGTTTAAGCCCTTAAGTAAATGTAATTTGCAATACATAAATAAAGTGAAATAAGTGAAAAAGTACTAATATCTCCATTATCTATGAAATTTAATAAGCATTTCAAATTGGATTTTCCAAAATCCACTCAAGACCTCTTATACTGCTTGAGCTAGATTCTAGAAACTCTTTAACAATTAAAAAGTTGTCTAATTATTTTGAAGAATCAAACAAGTTCAATCTCAGAAGAAGTGAAAATGAAAGGAAGAGAGCATGATCTGCAAATTTACATTTTGAATTAATTTTGCAAATAATTCCTCAAAATATATTTGCTACATTCCTACTTTATTTTTTATTTTTATAGAATGATTTCATAAACTAAATAAATAAATAAATAATAGATGGCGGTGGTGGTGGTCGTAATCCAAACTACATTATAAAAAACATTGTTAAGTTAAAAATTTTGAAGAATAAATAAGCTTTAGTGTCTACCTCACGTGCATTTGCACGTGCGATAATGCTAGTACCCTAGAAAGAAACTTTGAGCAGACCATTAGCTTAAGTTCAAGGAAGGGTATCAACCTACTTGTAAATTTCTTCCCTACTAGGGAGTATCCTAATGGAGAGGATTATGTGAAGTTAAAAGTCATCTTGAGAGGAATAGCCAAAGAATATAAGTGACAATGAAAATGGAGACTAAAGGGAGAACAGTGGTACTAAAATGTGCTTGCCTACATATAAAATAATAGGTAACAAACAGAAATATGAGTCTTTAGGTAGGTTCTCCATGAAAGACAAATCAGGATTCGGGACTATACCCATCAAATAAGAATCTGATTCTTGGGTAGGTTCTCCACAAAAAACAAATCAGATTTCAGGACTATACCCATCAAAAGTCGTTGAGCGCTTTCCTGATAAGCATACTGGTCTGGAACATTAAAAAAATTGAAATACAAAGTCTCATGTACAGTACCATATCTAACATCAATGTTTTTGATGATAATAGTCTGCAGGCCCAATTGACCCTAAAACAAAACTCATCCAACAAACAAATGGTTCCTACATTTCAAGAAAATTAATCATGCACATTGAACATTTTCAGGGTTGATACCCTTAGTCTTTGGCTCACAAATTCATACATATTGCCCTAGTGTGGATAATAAAATCATTTCCACTTTCTAGATGAACATGACTACGAGACACTCACTGGTTGATCATCAAATAGTTTATACATGTTTACCACATGAAATGATGTACATATTGTAATGAAGAATATTTTCTGCGAAAGGTAGACCTCAGTGTAAATCTACAGGCAGCCTGGAGTTGTTTGTTACAGATTTAAAAGGTGACATCTTCAAGGTAACTTGATCTGGCGCAAACCACCATGAACTTAAACTTAAAGAGTAGCATATCATCTAAATAAGCTTAAATTTTTCACAGAGAAAATGACAAACAACTCTGCTGATTGTTTATTTATTGCAGAGCAGTAGCAAAAAAGGAGGGGGGGAAAAGAGAAAAAAGAGAGAATCACAGGCAAGATTACCTGTTGTTGCTGATAGTTCCCATATCCTTGATATGCAGCATAAGCGTACATGTTTGGATCTTGTGGTTGTTGGTATCCATATGCATCATAGCCTTGATTATACCCATAATAGTTATTGTTCCACTGGTTCTGATCTTGTTGTGACTGAAAAAGAAGGAGCGGAACAAACAATTTATGGCCCCTTTAGTTCACACAAAAAAGTGGAGAATACAAATGACTGCTAGATTTGAAAGCAAGACTCAACTTGTTTGTTCGGACTACGACCCCATGACAGCCGAATGTTTTGACCGCCTAACATAGTGCCGTTCAACTTGTCTAAGGCCTCCTGGGCGCAAGCTCTTGAAATAAAAAAAAAACATTTGAATACAGAATAAATTAGTAATTGTGGAAGAAGTCTATGTTCCGAGTAATGGTAATTCAAGCATGAATGTACATAGAATTATTTTAATTTAGAGGAAGCACAGACCTATTCGCAAACTGAACAAACCCACAGCGTTTGCCTACAGGTATTTTTACATGCACCAAATCCCCATGAGCGCTAAAAACCTGACGCAGAACGTCATCTGTAACATTAGGGTCCAGCCCACCAACAAATATCTGCAGAATGAAGTAATGTATCAGTATCATAAGGCTTAACTTTAAATAATTAAATGTAAAAGTTAAATGATGTACCCACAGTTGTATTATTTGGATCATTCTCGGAGTCATTTCCTTGTGTACTCTGGTAAGAAGCTGCAAATAACATTAAAAAATAACCATGAGAGTGGTTGATGCACTTGCTAAATGGTTTCCCAGGAGCCCTAAAACACGTAAAGAAGCAGCGACACAAAGGTGCATACTTTTGTTCTGAAATTCACAAAGCCATGTGCCAGGGAAAAATAAAGAAAGGAAAAGAAAAGATCACAGAAATTTCTCGATAAATGAAATGTTGTATCTGATGGACATCTTATTAGTAGGCATCAGAACCGTGATGAAAACCAGTAGAGAATAGTGATTATAGCCAAGTACCAAAATAACAAAGACAAAAGAAACCTTTGCGGAAGAACAATGAAGGACATCAATATAAACAAATAGAATGCAGAAGGAGATTCATGTATTACACTAATTCAACAAAAAGAAGGAAAGATATCAATCTGAGAATGTTGTTAGAATGCTCCTCAAGGCAGCTCAAGTAAGGGTCTTAAACGTTGGATGAATGTGCTCTTGAAGGCAGATCAAGGAAGAGGATGCATGAGTAAGAAGAGGAAGAGGGTAGAGCATTAGGACAATCAAGTTGCAAGGACCTAGTGTAGTTGCCAAGTGACACCTTCAAATGCAAGCAGTGGGATAACGTATCAGGAGTACAGCTACAGTTCTAATTTTGTAAACATAGAAAAAGTCAATTTGGTAAAGATAAACAAGTTTTCTCATTTAACAAACTGAGAAGAATAAACTGTAAGAGCAGCATACCACAGGATGCAACTCAAAAGGTTGGAAAAGAAAAACTGTGGATTGCATAATTTAACATACTAACCTTACAAAGGCCACACTTACAGAGAAACTGCATCCCTTCTTAAGTTAGTTATGTTCCATACAAAATTGCTTCGAGACAGCATGGATTACAATAAGCCTTCATTTACGGTAAACCAGTGATATTTATCAAATAAAAGATCCAGGAAAAAATGACCATGTATCAAAAACACTTCCTTATACTACATGTAAACAGATGTGTAATAAGTGATTATAGGATGCACAAATAAGACAAGCATTCAGCTGAAAATATGAACTGGAATTGAACCTAAGAAAGCAGGAGGTGAAATGATATAAAAGTGACAAAATGGAAAAGGAAAAAAATACATAAAAACCACGCATTTGCTTACCCTTTGTGGGATTTTGCTGAGCACCCATACTTTTTTTGGTTGTAGCTGGGCCTATCCGCATTGCCCTTGAAGAACAGTACATCCCATCCATTTCAGTCATAGCACGTGTCTGCTCATTTAAATCTCCAAATCTAACAAAACCATAGCCTTTGGAGTGGCCAGTATTCCTATCAGTAACTATTTTAGCTCCCTTCACAGAAGGATAGAGACTTTTGAATGTCTCCTGCAGCAAGTAATCTGTGACATCTGCAGCCAAGTCTCCAACAAATATAGTATAGTCAGGACCATCATCTCCTCGCTTCTCACCAGCTGCGGCCCAATTTAGCCTGAAAGTTTGCTCAATATTAGGCATCAACTGACCATTATATGCCTGAAGAACATGTTCATAGCTGCCTTGGTTGCAAACTCAATAAAACCATAACCCTCAGACTGTTGAGTTTGTTTATTGCGAATGATTTTCGACGAAACAAGCTGAAATTACAAGTCAGACAGATAAGAAACAGACAACATGAACTTAAAAGAAAAATAAATGAATAGCACCTGAAATTACAAATCAGAAAGCTTTTAAGGAACAGAAAAAAGTAACAACAAAGCCAACAAATAATAAATAACAGAAATCAAGCAAATCGCTCAGAACTACTACGTCCAACAAAAATAAGGGCATAGTGCTCTTCTGCTGCATAGATAATTGTGTTGAATGAAAAATAGGAAATAGAGAAGTGTAATTACAATTTTCAGTTTCATCACAGGCAGGTGAAGGTTTCACTAAATAGACTAGAAAGTTGTACTAAACTTATACTGTAAGACAAAAATGTTGGGTCCATAGAAACTCATAATTTATCATAGGATTTCACTTTTGTGGCTTGTGTTATAAAATGGCTAAATATCAGAAAACACCCTTAACTTTGGACAATTATCGGAAAACCCCTTAACTTTCAAAATATCAGAAAAACCCCCCTTAAGTATTGGGATTATCACAAAACCCCCCTCTAACTTTTAGATTTTATCAGATAACCCTTTAACTTTGAGATTTTATCAAAAACTCCCCTTAAATTAGGGGGGTTTTCTAATAAAATCTCAAAATTAAGGGGGATTTTCTGATAACTCCCAAACTTAAGGGGGGTTTTCTAATATTTTCAAAGTTAAGGAGGGTTTTCTGATAATCATCCAAAGTTAAGGGGGGTTTTATGATATTTAGCATTATAAAAAATAGTATAACTCTTGAAGTCTAGTTGTAATTAGACCGCAAAACTTTCATTTTTCAGTTATGTGGAAAACCAATGTCAGACATTCCACCCGACTTCCCTTTTCTTCACCCCCGTCACAACGATGCATTCCAGTCACTACTACTAAAAATTAGATATTTACCGCACAACAACAAAAGAAAAATCTACTATTTTCATCAGGTAATTTAATTAAACGATCACAATGAAGCATTGCCCTAATTCTCACAGCCACAAATCTTAATTTGAACATGATATATCAACCAATATTTCCCCAAATAAACCCAATTAATCCGCATCAAAAATCAACAAAAAACGGATCAAACAGGATTTATACCTGCCCAGTGGAAGCAAAACAGCTGTTGAGAAAATTCTCATCCATCCAGTACTGCAAGTCCCCAATCCACAGCGTTCTGATCTCGTCGGCCGATGCGGGCTGAGCCTGTTGGTACTGGACCATGGGCTGCTGCATCGCCGGCTGCTGAGGTGGCTGAGGCTGCGGCGGCGGGATCTGAGAAGGCTGCTGGTTCCACATCGCCGGAGGTGGCGCTGCCGCCTGGTACTGCTGCTGCTGGTACTGCTGCGGCGGCGGAGCCATCATCGGCGCCCACTGCTGCGGCGGCGGTGGGCCCATCTGATACTGCTGCGGCGGTTGCTGCTGCTGCTGCTGGTCCATTGGAGGAGGGGCCATCGGAGCTGGTTGCATCATCTTGAAAACCCTAACCCTAATACTAATAATCTAAAAAGTAAGATGAATTATGGGATAATAATAAGAGATGTTGAAAAATGATGGGTTTTGAAAACCCTAGCCCTAGGGAAAAAGAGGGGAGGATTTAGGAGCGAGGAGATTATTTAAGAGAGCGCGATAAGAAAGGGAGAAGGAAATTCTTATAAGTACCCAAACTAAACGACCCCCAGCAAAACACCTCTTAATCTATGTTGGGCCCACAGGAAAGTAGGGCCGGCTTGCTGATTGGGTTACCAAGCGGGTTTTCTGTGTGCAGGAGGAAATATAAAGAAAGGAAAAGAAAAGATCACAGAAATTTCTCGATAAATGAAATGTTGTATCTGATGGACATCTTATTAGTAGGCATCAGAACCGTGATGAAAACCAGTAGAGAATAGTGATTATAGCCAAGTACCAAAATAACAAAGACAAAAGAAACCTTTATGGAAGAACAATGAAGGACATCAATATAAACAAATAGAATGCAGAAGGAGATTCATGTATTACACTAATTCAACAAAAGAAGGAAAGATATCAATCTGAGAATGTTGTTAGAATGCTCCTCAAGGCAGCTCAAGTAAGGGTCTTAAACGTTGGATGAATGTGCTCTTGAAGGCAGATCAAGGAAGAGGATGCATGAGTAAGAAGAGGAAGAGGGTAGAGCATTAGGACAATCAAGTTGCAAGGACCTAGTGTAGTTGCCAAGTGACACCTTCAAATGCAAGCAGTGGGATAACGTATCAGGAGTACAGCTACAGTTCTAATTTTGTAAACATAGAAAAAGTCAATTTGGTAAAGATAAACAAGTTTTCTCATTTAACAAACTGAGAAGAATAAACTGTAAGAGCAGCATACCACAGGATGCAACTCAAAAAGGTTGGAAAAGAAAAACTGTGGATTGCATAATTTAACATACTAACCTTACAAAGGCCACACTTACAGAGAAACTGCATCCCTTCTTAAGTTAGTTATGTTCCATACAAAATTGCTTGAGACAGCATGGATTACAATAAGCCTTCATTTCGGTAAACCAGTGATATTTATCAAATAAAAGATCCAGGAAAAATGACCATGTATCAAAAACACTTCCTTATACTACATGTAAACAGATGTGTAATAAGTGATTATAGGATGCACAAATAAGACAAGCATTCAGCTGAAAATATGAACTGGAATTGAACCTAAGAAAGCAGGAGGTGAAATGATATAAAAGTGACAAAATGGAAAAGGAAAAAAATACATAAAAACCACGCATTTGCTTACCCTTTGTGGGATTTTGCTGAGCACCCATACTTTTTTTGGTTGTAGCTGGGCCTATCCGCATTGCCCTTGAAGAACAGTACATCCCATCCATTTCAGTCATAGCACGTGTCTGCTCATTTAAATCTCCAAATCTAACAAAACCATAGCCTTTGGAGTGGCCAGTATTCCTATCAGTAACTATTTTAGCTCCCTTCACAGAAGGATAGAGACTTTTGAATGTCTCCTGCAGCAAGTAATCTGTGACATCTGCAGCCAAGTCTCCAACAAATATAGTATAGTCAGGACCATCATCTCCTCGCTTCTCACCAGCTGCGGCCCAATTTAGCCTGAAAGTTTGCTCAATATTAGGCATCAACTGACCATTATATGCCTGAAGAACATGTTCCGCAGCTGCCTTGGTTGCAAACTCAATAAAACCATAACCCTCAGACTGTTGAGTTTGTTTATTGCGAATGATTTTCGACGAAACAAGCTGAAATTACAAGTCAGACAGATAAGAAACAGACAACATGAACTTAAAAGAAAAATAAATGAATAGCACCTGAAATTACAAATCAGAAAGCTTTTAAGGAACAGAAAAAAGTAACAACAAAGCCAACAAATAATAAATAACAGAAATCAAGCAAATCGCTCAGAACTACTACGTCCAACAAAAATAAGGGCATAGTGCTCTTCTGCTGCATAGATAATTGTGTTGAATGAAAAATAGGAAATAGAGAAGTGTAATTACAATTTTCAGTTTCATCACAGGCAGGTGAAGGTTTCACTAAATAGACTAGAAAGTTGTACTAAACTTATACTGTAAGACAAAAAATGTTGGGTCCATAGAAACTCATAATTTATCATAGGATTTCACTTTTGTGGCTTGTGTTATAAAAATGGCTAAATATCAGAAAACACCCTTAACTTTGGACAATTATCGGAAAACCCCCCTTAACTTTCAAAATATCAGAAAAAACCCCCTTAAGTATTGGGATTATCACAAAACCCCCCTCTAACTTTTAGATTTTATCAGATAACCCTTTAACTTTGAGATTTTATCAAAACTCCTTAAATTAGGGGTTTTCTAATAAAATCTCAAAATTAAGGGGATTTTCTGATAACTCCTAAACAAGGGGTTTTCTAATATTTTCAAAGTTAAGGAGGGTTTTCTGATAATCATCAAAGTTAAGGGGTTTATGATATTTAGCATTATAAAAATAGTATAACTCTTGAAGTCTAGTTGTAATTAGACCGCAAAACTTTCATTTTTCAGTTATGTGGAAAACCAATGTCAGACATTCCACCCGACTTCCTTTTCTTCACCCCGTCACAACGATGCATTCCAGTCACTACTACTAAAAATTAGATATTTACCGCACAACAACAAAAGAAAAATCTACTATTTTCATCAGGTAATTTAATTAAACGATCACAATGAAGCATTGCCCTAATTCTCACAGCCACAAATCTTAATTTGAACATGATATATCAACCAATATTTCCCCAAATAAACCCAATTAATCCGCATCAAAAATCAACAAAAAACGGATCAAACAGGATTTATACCTGCCCAGTGGAAGCAAAACAGCTGTTGAGAAAATTCTCATCCATCCAGTACTGCAAGTCCCCAATCCACAGCGTTCTGATCTCGTCGGCCGATGCGGGCTGAGCCTGTTGGTACTGGACCATGGGCTGCTGCATCGCCGGCTGCTGAGGTGGCTGAGGCTGCGGCGGCGGGATCTGAGAAGGCTGCTGGTTCCACATCGCCGGAGGTGGCGCTGCCGCCTGGTACTGCTGCTGCTGGTACTGCTGCGGCGGCGGAGCCATCATCGGCGCCCACTGCTGCGGCGGCGGTGGGCCCATCTGATACTGCTGCGGCGGTTGCTGCTGCTGCTGCTGGTCCATTGGAGGAGGGGCCATCGGAGCTGGTTGCATCATCTTGAAAACCCTAACCCTAATACTAATAATCTAAAAAAGTAAGATGAATTATGGGATAATAATAAGAGAGATGTTGAAAAATGATGGGTTTTGAGAAAACCCTAGCCCTAGGGGAAAAAAGAGGGGAGGATTTAGGAGCGAGGAGATTATTTAAGAGAGAGCGCGATAAGAAAGGGAGAAGGAAATTCTTATAAGTACCCAAACTAAACGACCCCCAGCAGAAGCACCTCTTAATCTATGTTGGGCCCACAGGAAAGTAGGGCCGGCTTGCTGATTGGGTTACCAAGCGGGTTTTTCTGTGTGCAGGAGGGGAAATATCTGGGTCCAGCATGATATTTTCGAGAGGATATTTCAGTAACTTTCATGTTTCTACCCATAGTAACATTTAGATTGGTTTTCACATAAGCACCCTGAACTTTGAGGGTTTTCGATACAACACCCCTGAAATTTCGGGTGTCTCACAAAATCCGCTGAACTTTGGACCTTTTCTTACCGGACCACCTACCTGTAATTTGAAAATAACTAAAATATATTTGAGAGAAAAAAATTCACAAAATTTATCATTTGTCATTTATAGGCAACGCAATCTCTAACATAATATTTGGGGTTTTCCTCTAAAGGACATTTTAATTAGTTGCAAATTATGTAAGTGGGTCCGGTGAGAAAAGTTCAAATTTCTGAGGTATTTTATAAGACATCCCAAAGTTCAAGGAGCACATGTGAAAAATCCCAAAGGTTGAGGGTGGGTTTGTGAAATTAGCCCTTTTGAAGGGGTTTTTTTTTCGATATTAAGTCAGATAAATAATTTTTTATTTTGTTACTTTAAAATAGTCCCTCAAAACAAAGAAACATTTCTCATTGGTCTCAAATTAATTCTTGGGTTTGTGAATTTCTTGGGTAACTTCAAAAAATATAATAGAATGAGTTTTCGAGACTACAAGGCATTTTTTTGTTAGTGTTTGGGTAAGCAGGGGTGGCGGTTGATTCACAATACTGATTCTTTAGCGTACAAGGTACTGAAATCCAAACATTTTCCTAATTCTAATTTTTTGGAGGGAAAATGGAACTCATATATGGAAAAGTATTTGGAAGGCGAGACTAATTGTTGCAAATGGTATTCAATGGCGAATCAGTGATGGCTCAATGTCTCGAGTTTGGGGTGACCGCTGGATTCCTTTATCATATGGAGTGAAAACAACAGCTCCAATGTGTAGAGTCGAAAAAGTTTTGTTTGATTGACTTTAAAAAAAAAGAAATTACAATCACACTCTCTCGATTACAGAGGAAGAGGAGATTGATTTGACTCCTCTTTTTGTATGGGTTCTTGGTGGCGAAAGAAGGCTTCACTCAATGCTCACGTAGAGATCCGCTTTAGTTGGCGATCGGCAGCGGTTGATGATTGATGAAGAACTTCGATCTTTCTTATGCATAAATCTTTGGATTTTCCAAAGTCCCTGTTCATAGCTATTCCGCGGCTATTTATAGAGCTTTAAGCATGTAACTATCATGCTAGAATCGTGGAAGCGTGGGTTAGTGGGCATAGCGATGCCCACCATTTAAGCGTGGTTGTCGTCTTCGTTGGCCTTTGGGTTTGCTCTGGGAGAGCTTCGTTAGATGACGAGCTTTGCTCTTCATGGTGGCTGAACCTTGATTGAATGGCGAGCTTGAGCTTCTTGAATTCGTTATGCAGGCAAATTCGATTGCATAGGTCGCTACTTGGATGAACTGCTATATGACTAGCTTTCTTTGGGCGAACTTGATCGAATGCATTTATGCATTTTGGTTGAATAGCGACCATTTCTTTGTGGCGAACCTCGTATGAAATGGTTGGATGGTAAGCTTTTCTTTGTAACCTTGTATGAAATGGTTGGATGGCGAGCCAGCTGGTGGCGAACCTCGGTTGAATGTCGAGGCTCACTACGTGGCGAACCTCGGTTGAATGTCGAGGTTCGCTGTGGCGAACCTCGTTTGAATGAAGAGCTTCGCTTCTTGGCGAACCTCGTCGAAGAAAACCCATTGCTTGGCGAACCTCGGTTGAGTGAAGACCATTTGCGCGAACCTCGTTTGAATGTCGAGGCTCACTCACGTAGGCGAACCTCGGTTGAATGTCGAGGTTCCGCTGCGTAAGCGAACCTCGTCACGAATGAAACCGGCTTCTTGGCGAACCTCGTCGAAGGAAGGGCTTTGCTTGGCGAACCTCGTTTGAATGAAGAGCTTCTACTTGAGAACCTCGGTTGAGTGATTTGCTTGGCGAACCTCGTCACGAATGCCATGGCGAACCTCGTTTGAATGAAGAGCCATTTGCTTGGCGAACCTCGTCACGAAGGAGAGCTGCTACTTGGCGAACCTCGTCTTAAGGTCAAAGTCAAGTTTGAGGCGAATGTCGAGCCATCCTCTTGTGAACCTCGGTTAAGGTCGAGCCTGCGCCTCTTGAGCAAGTCTCGTTTTGAAGCTTTAACAACTAGGGTGCGCGTGACCCTCGCCTAGAATTTTTAGCTGTACAAGACCCCTTCAAAGTTTCGGACTTGAATCGAGGTTGTGTGGTCTGCAATACTTTGAATTTTTCTCGCACTATCGTGAGAGCTCACCGCCAACCTCGTCAGGAGTTCAGATATGAGGGCAAGGCTACGAACCTCGCACTCACCGACCCTTGGCGTTTCGTTTCCGATTTCTCTTTAAATCCGCATCCACGTGGCAAATTGGGGATTTGACACCTTTCGAGTGACTTTTCACATCCAAAGATCTCGTCCGCGGATCTCGTATTGAAGATCACGTGAGATCTAGGTATATTTGGCGTGGTTCAGGTTCTTGAGACCCATATATGACGGCGAGAGGCCGAGAGCCCCCGCTCATCTTCTTCAAGCGCTATCTAAATCAAGAGATCTCTCTTAGCTTCGAGCAATGGCCCCAAAACCGCTCTTGGCAAAGGCAAAAACGGCTGGGACTTCGGCTCCTCGATGCGTCCGGCTTTCCGCGGGTAAAAGGCGTAAAGACATGTTCGCCAAGACATGACTTTTATAATCTGCGTAGAGTTGATTTCATGACATGATTTTCACTCTGGAGGCGAGATCGATCTCAAAGATCATAACTTTCTAAGCTGGCCCGCGGTTTTAGCGAGCTTGCCTCATTTGGCTTGATAAACCTCATCGAGGTTCTTGATCTTCGGATCCTCATAGGGTCTGTTTGGAACTTCGTGCGTTTGGTTTGATTCTTTAGGCGAGGCTCGTTTTGGCGAGTCTTGTCTTTTGAATGATGAGTTTTGTTTAGCGAGGCTCGTCTTCTTAAAGGATGAGTCTCGCTTGCTTGTTGGGCGAGGTTCATTTCTTGTAGTAATCCGATCTTCGGCGAGGTTCGCTCGATGATGGCGAAGTTCGTCTACTAGGCTTCGTTGATTGGAGCGAAGTTTGTCCATTTGGCGAGGCTCGTTGATTGAGGGCGAAGTTAGTCCATTTGTGAGCTTCGTCATCCAAGTACTTTACTCCCTTGAAGTAATGATTTAATCCTTGGACTAACTTCTCTCATTCTTTTCTTTTGTGTAGTTGAACATCCCTCTACCGCCATCCCTCAGCGGGTGCTTTGAACAAGCGGTACTTTCGGAGAACGCGACTTTCTATCTTCAGCGGCGCATATCCTGTATTTGCGGACGGAATGAGGAAGAATTGAAGCGCTCTCGAACCCTCGACACCCACACTTGGCGTTGGATTACGGATGCCCCTCACGGAATCGTCAGCGGGACCGATTATAAAGCTGTCTTCTTATTTGGCGATGATCTTTGAAGATCGGATCTATTGGACTTGGGTTGTACAAGTGGCTCAGTGGTAAACTCACATGTTCTTGCCCGCAATGGAGCGTGACTATTCCCTTACTTCACTAAGAGCGACTTACGCTTCTAGAAAGATGAATGCGATCTAACTCCCACTCGGGATGGAGTAATGTGTGGTCGCTTTTCGCGATGGTGCACGGTGGACCGCCATGGTCATCATGTAAGCGGTCTACAACAAGCTTTTCGAGGAGCTTCTGATGGCGAATCGGTATCGTGACGACACTTTTAGTCGTGCTTTCCATAAAGCGGAGGGCAATTCCACGCCAAAGATTCCGGACTCTGGCTGGTCTCGATGGGGTTCTTCTCAATGGTGGCCTCGCGTCCGAATACATTCTAAAGAAAATGCGTGATGAATTGGAGAAGTTTGGCCTTAGGGCTCCGTCGAGGCAACTCAATTGGGCACGAGGAATAACTCTCGGCAATTCCTGGGATTTTGGAGTTGTATAACCCGATACCCACACTTTCTTCACTCGGATGGCTGGGGATTGCTGCCGAGAGATGGCGAGGTTTGGACTACCTCATGGAAGGTATCCGTGCGAGGAGTACATCGGGGTATAAGAGGCGATGGATTTGGAAAAGATCACCCCAAGTAGTGGAGACCTATTGGGAAGTGATGTGCCACTATCATATTTGCACTGAGCGCGGTAGTGTTGATAAGAAGGGGAGAAGTTCATTAGTCATAATATTTGGGCCCACTACCTCTTTGAAGGTGGATGATAAGGAAGGTATTGTAGTGCCCAGTCCTCTTGGAGGCGGGTACATTGTCGCTGACTTGTGCTTGACAACCTTAAATGTGTGACTCGAGACGAGCATGGCTTCCGTGACGTTGACACTTATATTTATCGGCGGGGCCGATTTCTTCAAAGCGGTGCTAGCGAGCTACCTCATGTTGTGGCTCAAACACATCATCGTCCCCACTGACTTTGATTCATTAGGACTGAGGTGATTTTCCTGCTGTTTGCTTAGCACCGCAGTCGATGCACTTCTTCACGCCATGATTGCGTATTCCCTTTGCGGTTCGTCTTTGCTATATACGTGGTCTTTGAAAACCCAGGGTGGAATTACCATACCCTATCTTATGGCGTGGTTAGATCATCTGCTTGCCCTACTCTCATGGGTACACCTTACGCTCTATAGAGGACAAATCACCCCTTTCATCCGAGGCTAGAAGCGTCGATTGGAGCAAATATTACATGGCTTCGATCGGTAGCTCTCGGGACTATAAGAGTTATTCTTTTAGCAGGTGCCTTCCTCATTTTCCTGGAGTCAGCTATGGACAAGCTTTGATGGATGAACCTAATGCTCAGGGTTACACCACTTTGTCACTTGGCTGCTTCCTATGGCTCATGAGCATCCGGCCAGAGTATTTTGTCTACCGTTTAGGTCCTATATGCGTGGAGCCTTATCTACCACACGTTTGCGCGTCGGTTTGGGTATGATCAGCGTATGTCGGTAATCCCAATTCTCAATTACAATCCGGCGGCTGCGGCTTAGTTCGGGAGCCAGGGCAATGCTTGGACCGTCATTTGGCCGATCGGTGCTTCGTTTTCTCTTCGCAGCGAGACCCTCAATCGGGGCGACTTTCGCTTATTGCAAGTGGCATTGCATGGCGAAGATCGAGGTTTTAACGTCAATTCATCGAGGTTGCGTTGATTCGTCGTTATAGAAGGCGGACTTCAACTAGGAGCCGCATTAGGAAGAGTATTTAAGTCGAGGCGGATGTTGTGCGGAGACACGCATCCACCTAGCCCTCATGAAACTTCGGTAGGAAATAGATGAGGCCACTGAATGATGCAGCAGCAACATTCCTTCTTCTGGCGTTGAAGAAACTTTGAGGGCTGAACACATCGAGAGGCACCTAGAGATTTTGCTCCTTTTGATGAACCATCGAACATCTTCCAGCAAGATCCTCTTGAAGGCTCTACCTCACCAGCCCGTCTGTTGGGCTGCCCCAAAAACCACCCGCCGAGCACGGAGGAAGCCGGCCTTGGTATCAACAACTCAAGGATCTAAAGACCGGGGCCTCGGACCAAGCGTGTAGTCAAGCGGGTAAGGAGAGAAGTCTTGATTGAATCTGCTGCCGGTTTGAGCCCCATTCTTGAAGGCCCTCGATCTTTGCCAAAAGTATCTTGGGATGATCTTTGAAGAGTCTCCTGTGGTTCTGTGGTTTACGAACGAACCCGGGACCCAAGATGATGATCTGGCGATCCCTGCGCGGTTGTGCACGAGACCTCATTTGCTTTGGTATCGTCACCACCCCTCAATTGAAGTTCGCCAATCCGACCTCGGCGTCGTCGGGCTCAAATCCTTCTATTGGTACCCGTCTGACTTGTGAAGACTTCACGGGGTATCTATGATTATAATAATTTCTTTGTCATCCTAAAAGAATCTCTGCTCCAAGTGTTGGGCGTGGTGGGGACTTTCTTTGGAATCAAGGCGTTTTGGAACCCCTCACGGATGTGATCGGAGCGACCCGGCTTCTGACTCTACCTTACGGACCTATGGAGTAGGCGAGACCGTTTCAACAAATGGCGGCGGCAGTGACCGATCTCTTCGTTCCATGATTGAGGACCGTGCTATGCATCTTAGGAGAATAAGAGATGATACCCAATTTGAGCTCCAGCGTCAAATGCTTTCGAAGAAGCGGAGACTATTGGGAAGCTCTTTGAGAGCGGCAGCGCCTCGTATGATGAAAAGAGGTTCTTTGGCGGCGTAACCAACAACTCTGGTTGAATCCTACAAAGGCGCACTTGTCGATATTGACAAAATTGGCGGAGGCGAGAGAGTGGGCTAGTACTCTTGAAAATCGGAGACTCGATAGCTCAATGTACGGTGCATGAGGCCCGATGCAAGTGAATCGATGACTGGAAGAGGCGGCGTTCTTTGTGAACCAAATGCACGTACTTTCCGTGATGATCTTTATAAGCGTGGGAGGAGGTCAAAGTCGCTCAAAAGGCGTGGACAAGATTGCTACGAAATCCGCCAACTCTTGGAACTTGTAACTCATGTACCTTTGATTTTGTTATAAAATTTGACTTTGGTGTCCATTTAATGTTTTCTTGTGTCATTTATATCGCAATTTGGAATTTTTAGCAAACCCTATCAAGCGGACTTGGTATGTCTTTACCAAGCTTGGTTTGAGTTGGACTAGCCATACTTTTCCCCTCAGTATGGTGAGTTTTCGAGGAGCTTCTTTTAGACTTAATGCTAAAATTTCTCCTCTATCCTTAGCCGTTCAAGGCGTTGGATTAAAAGATAAGGGCAACTCGTCTGGTAAACCACCCTCAGGAATAAAATAGTGTGGGAATGATCAAATCATTCCATGACATAAAAGTGTAATGATCGTGATCCGAAAGCAATCAAGTTGTTCAGTGACATGAAAGTATAACAACACTGATTGTGAACAAAGTCATTTAGAGGAATGACCATGTGGGAGTAGTTATGTCGTTCAGTGACATTGGAGTATAACGACTATGATTGAAATAGAGGCACATCTCATGGTAGGCTACCATCAGGAATAAAGCCGTATGGGAGTGATCAAATCGTTCAGTGACATGAAAGTATAACGATCGTGATCAGAAAGCAATCAAGTTGTTCAGTGACATGAAAGTATAACAACAATGATTATGACTCTGTGGGGTTAACTGAGTCGTTCAGTGACATAAGAGTATAACGACTATAATTGGAATAGGAGCACATCGCATAGTAGGCCACTATTCGGTGAGGGAGTTGATAAGGGTATATCGCTTGGTTAACCACTATCTAACATAAAGTCACCCGGACAAGTGACGATATGGCAATGATCAATGCGTTGATTGGCGTAAGTATACGGTGTGATCGAAAACAATCACATTGTTGATGGCGTGAAAGTATGACCACTTGTGATTGACATGAAGACACATCATTCGATAAATCAAAATTAGGTGAGTAGTTATTCATGGGGAATTGAAACATTGGCTCGTGGTTGGAGCCCATACGGGATGGCGAGCATCATTGATACGAATAACAAGCGTCGAAAAATTAGAATATTGGCATCACTTGGTAGGCCAATGGTGGACATCGTAAAGATAAAATATTGACTTGGTAAGTCAATACTTAGAAACGATAAGATAATTGATTAGGGTAATATTTCTTGAGAACTTACCGTTGATAGGCATCATGATTTTGTCGCCTTCTTGATTGGTGATAATCACATTTTAATGACATTTTAATAACCTCATTATCTATTTTATATCAATAAATATGTTACTAATAATATGTTTTATCTTATTTTGCGAGAATAATGGAGTATTAATGAATAAAAGCTCAAATGACTCAAATTCTCGAATTTCTACCAATTTTGAAGCCGGCGAAGACAAGCGAAGGCCCAAGATACCAGGAATCAAGAAGAATTCGTTCAAAATATCAGAAAAGACAAAATCCGTTGGAACCAATCGGTTGACCAACCGGTTAGCCAACGGTTGGCTAACGGTTGGCTAACCGATCGACCAACCGATTGGTGGCGTGAATTCAAATTAAGGAAAGATTTCTCTTCTTTTTGGCCAAGTTTGATCCAATGGTTCACATCAACTTCAGTTGGGCTATAAATAGGGGTGAATCTGAGGGTTTAGAGGTGTGAAATATTTTGTAAAACTCCTTTTGGAGAGAAAGGTTGCTCTTGTTTTAGAGTACCTTTCATTGTAATAATTTTTCCTCAATAAATAAATATTTTAGCCCTTCAATCCCATATTCTTCTTCTTGTTCAAGGACCAAAAGGAGGATGAGTTGATGATGATGAGTTGCAGGTTTCTCTTTATTTCTCTTTATTATTTCTTTTTCTTTCTTGTTATTTATTTGCTTTGTAGTTTAGATTTAATAGCTTTTGTAGTTTAGATTTAATTGCTTTGTAGTTAGATTAGTTTAGAATTTTTCTTTTTCTTTTTATTTTCTTTTCTTTTTCTATTTGTTTGAATTTCCCAAGATGTTGAACTAAACTCTTGTGGGGATCTAGGTTGCATGAAACTAGTCTAATCTCTTTTGTGTTTATGAATCATCTCTCTTATGCTTAAAAGATCATGTTTAGGTTAATCAACTAGAGAACTAATCGATAGAAGAAGAATTTGATAGTTTATGCTTTCCTTAAGTGGTTTGATAGGCTATGCTTATGAATTCTAGGATTATTATCTTGTTATTACTCTCTTCATGAGTTTGAATTTCAATTAGGTGATAATTTGATAAGTTATGCTTTCCTTAAGTGGTTTGATATCTTATGCTTAATAAATCTAATATGAGATGTGGTAAAAAGAAATTTTTAAGAGTTATAAATTGAGTTAGCTAGTGGATTCAATTCTAGATTCCTTCATCTCTCTTATTGAAATCTCGTCTTTTTAATTGTGATTCCTTTCACACACAATCCAAATCCTCTCTCATCACTTCATCATGTTTTCATATTATCTTGAATAAAACCCTAATTGTCACGCATAATTTGAGAACCGAACTTGAATCAAACACTTCCTATTTCCGTTCCTCGTGGGATCGACAATCTTAAATACTATAACTTGACAATGGTTGTGCACTTGCGACTATAAAAGGTAAACACTTCGTTTTGCCCATCAATTGGTTAGTGATGCGGCTCCATTCGATAAGCAGAGCTCACTACGAATGGTCCTTCCCATTTTGGTTCAATTTCCCTTTCTTCTTGGAATTCAAAATCATTGAAGTCGGACGGCGAGTCGCCTTCCTTGAAAATCACGACATCGGACTTTCTTGTCAAATGCTTTAGAAATCGAGTGCGGTACAACTGATATGCTTGTAGGTACGTAAAATTCGAGGCGGCTAATATTAGCGAAACACTATCGATGAAGGTTACAAGGTGGCGACTTTCCACGATAAGGAGAATCGAAGCTAATGTCTCAAGTACAAGGATTACAAGTTGACAATCCTTGTGAAAAGAGATCACAAGTATTGATCTCTTCAAAGCAAAGCGGGACTTATCCCGCGTTTCATTCAAAGCAGACACATGGCCCAGCGTTAATAGCTTAGCGGAGCACATGGCTGCGGCCGTTGCTTGAAACAGCGAAGCACATGGCCAGCGTTGAGCCCAAAACCGCAGACACATGGCCCGCGTTTCAATTCAAAATCGCGGGCACATGGCTCGTTTCAATCCAAAGCAGCGGCACATGCGCGTTAGCTGCTTGGGCATGGCTGCGGCCAGCGTTGAAGCTCAGCAGCGGCACACGGCCAGCGTTGACTCAAAGCGGCGACACATGGCCCGCGTTGAAGCTCAAAACAGGCGAGGCTTGCTCGAGCAGCGAACTCCCGTTTGTTCGTTATTCGATCTTAGCGGTTCCAAAGCTGTTTTGCGATCGAGGGCCATTAACCCTCATTTAGGAGGCGATTATAGAGTGATTACACCCTTAAAACTCTATAAATAGCCAAAAGCTTCGGTGGTGGAAGGCGGGTTTTCTCTCTCGCTTGGCGGCTTTTGGAGGAAGTTGGGTTGGCTTAGAGGAGGCTTCTTTGGATTGGCTTTCCCTTGGCAGCTGAGCATACAAACTCATCGAGTTACAAAACTCATCCCTTGAGTTATCAAACTTCGTTAGAGTTATAAACTTGCTGCGGGTTCCTAAACTTCTTCTGCTGAGTTTGTTTTCAACCTCGTCCCACGAGTCAAGGCGGTCGGATCGTCAGCGGGATACAAGATTCAAGCTCCCATGCCAGTGAAGAACCCGGATTAAATAAAGGGAAAGATCTCCGTTGATCTTTCTCTCTTTTATAATCGAACCTTAGATCGAATTTTGTAATTTCTTTTTATCTAAGTCGGTTAGAGAGATTGCATTAGAGATTGTATTCATTATTCTTCAAATAGAATAGATCAATTTTATATTTTCTCAATTTTTCCTCATGAACAAAGATGGCGACTCCGTGGGGACTAGCTTCCGGAGATGAAGAAGTGGTGGCGCAATCCGGCGTCAAGCTCATTGGGACGGCTGTTGAAACTCGTAGAGTTCGATCAAGCCAAGTTAGGAGGCACTCTCCTCGGGATCCCTTAGCCCCAGGCTATGCGCCAAGATCCACAAAGCCTCTAAGGAGGCCAAAGCCCATGGTTGTCGTGGCTAACCTGATCGGTAAAGATGATGATGCCATTAAAAGCCTCAAATCGAGGCGAAAAGGGCTGTCGAAGAACACGACCGAGATGGCCAATCGACCAACCAGCGAACCGGCGTTTGTGAGCAAAAGCGATCTTGAGCTTCGCGATTCTTTTCTGAAGCATAAGCCTGGCGTTTATGTGCCGAACCACGAGCCTCGCAAAAGCCGGGCTAGCAACCCTCAATGGCGTTTCCACGGTCAAAGCGGGTCCCACCAGCGTTCAATTGCTCAAGCAGCGATCTGCGGCGTTGAGAGGTTGCAGCGATCCTCGGCGTCCCCACTCTAGGCGGTCTCAACCCGGCGTTCACAGCATCAAGCGAACCTGGCGTTCCCCGATCTAAAGGCGGGTCTCCGACGCGTTCAGCATCAAGCGCGAACCTGGCGTTCCCCGATCTAAGCAGTGCGAACCTGGCGTTCAAGTGCTCAAGCGATCTTGGCGTTCAAGTGCCAAATCGCCGGCATCGGCGTTGCTCACATGCGGCCAACGTCGGTGTTTGACCGATTGACAAATATCGATGCGGTCCCGGGAGCGGCGGCATTCTCCGCGAGGAAGAGGCGGAGGTCGAATGGAGGTCACTTCTAACATGATCGGGTAGGCGGGAGTCAATCTCTAGCTCTAATGAGCGAGAGGCAAATCGGTCCCCGACTTGAAAGAGGCTTTGAATGACTCAGGCCGAGTTTAAACATACTCGGACTCGAGCAGGGTCATACCCCGTCAATTATCACAAGTTGGCTAAAGGAATTGAGTCCGATGATGAGCATTCACCATGAGAATCTCAATCCTCTAGTTCTTTCATAGAGCATGTGGCTGCTCTACAGCGGAGACGGCGAAGATTTCAAGAAGAGGCTCGAAGAGTATCGGGCTATGATGCAAGAGGCCTGCGATCACAACAAGAGTCCATCGATCAACTTGAGATATGATAAACCAACTTTTGCGAGATAGAGCTCAACTTCAGATAGCCGACTCAACACTTGCCAAAATCATCACGGAGGAGGATGAATCCTCAAAATGGAAAGAAAAAGTGAATGAAGTTCCGATCAAGAAACTCATCACGTAGAATCCTCCTCTAAAGAAAGAGTCGAAAAGCGAGCAAAGTCCTCAATCGGCAAAAACGAAGCGGAAGCCCGCCTCAATGCCATGGTTAATAGTCGAGCTCCAAGATCGGGGTTGTCGGACCGTATCTGCGAGAATGGGATACGGTTCCTTATCCTCAAAATTCAAAGTCCCTACGCTACAAGCTTTGACTGACGCGGGATCACCGAACCAACATATCTACCATTTTAAGTCCTGGTAGAATGGGATGTCAACGATGCCATAACATCTCGTTTGTTCATTGGCACCCTCAAGGGCGTTGCCTTTGAATGGTTCATGGCTACTGCGGGATGTATCCGAAATGGCGATTTAGAGATTCTTCTGTCACGATTCTTTGAAGATGACACGGAAATCACGTCACTTCTCTCCTTGCCATTAAACAAAGGAGGAGAGCCTATCAAAGTCTTCGTCGAGCGGTTCCGAGCATGGCTCTTCGATGCTCGGCGGTATGACACACCGCTCGATTGACACAGCCGACACAATTACAAACCAATCTCCTAGCTCGAATGGGGTTGCAAAATGTCATTCTTGAAACAACTAGTCTCCCGAGTGAACAGTGAAGCAATTATTGTTAGGATTGAAGTGAAGAAGAGGCACTCAAGACACGGCTATTGGTGACGGCTCTAAATGTGGTAGAACTTCGTTAATATCAACCTAGAATAATTACGGTGGGGGTTGATTATCATTATTTTCAGTAGAATAATAAATTCCAAATATTGTCAAGTTAACAAAACACTTTTGACAATGTAAGCACTTCAGCGTCGCAACACCACCAAAATCAACTTATCAATCCTCTCCATAGGATGATAAGTCTACAAATTGCTCAAATCGTAACATGATCCGTCAGTTAACAATGCACCTCGACAACCAACTTATCAATCCTCTCCAAATGATAAGTCCACAAAGTTGCTCCAATGCAACATACCCTTGTCCGTTAACCTCACACCTCGACAATCAACTTATCGACTCTCTTCAATAGGCGATAAGTCCTCAAAATGCTCGTCGCAACATACCCTTATCCGTTAACCTCACACCTCGACAATCAACTTATCGACTCTCTTCAATAGGCGATAAGTCCTCAAATGCTCGTCGCAACATACCCTTGTCCGTTAACCTCACACCTCGACAATCAACTTATCGACTCTCTTCAATAGGCGATAAGTCCTCAAAGTTGCTCTAATCGCAACACAATTACGTCACGTCATCTTATCAACCCTCCCCAGCGGATAAGTTCCTCGAGTTGTTCAAATCACAACTAAATCCGAAGCCTAAGTAGGGATAAGCCTTGGCGTAACAGCGTTCTTGGTTAGTTCTTAACGATAAAAGAACAAAAGCCCACATATTCAAAGTTGTGGCGGGTTGTTATTAATAACACCACAATCCACACCTTACGTGTGGGGAATTTTATCGAATCTAAGTAGGGATAAGTCAACACCTAACACACGTTGCGGTTTAGTCTTCTACCGATCAAAGACACCGAATTCAAGTCCGGGGAATTTTATCCGAAACCTAGCGGGGATAAGCACGCATCTAATACATGCGGTAGGGTAGTCTATTCAGGTGAGAAAGGCGAAGCCTCATTATTCAACATCGTAGCATTAAGCCTAAAGAGTTTTATTCTTTTAGCACAACGTCACATGCGAGCAGTTTAGATAATGCGCATGCTGGCGATTCAAGCGGTGTCGGTAAAGGCTCATCAAGTCGGTTGATGGTGGGGTTGGCCAATAACCCTAAAGTCAGCGCCTAACAGCGTTGCGGTTAGTCTCTTACGGTAAAGGCGACAAAGTCACGTATTCAACATCGTGAGCACAACGCCACGCATGGCTTAACTCCTCAAATTTGCTTAAATCGCAATCAACTTATCAATCCTCCTCAATAGGATGATAGGTCCTCAAAGTTGCTCGATGCATAGCGTATCTTCATCAAGTCAACACTATACCTCGATGATATAATCAACTTATCAATCCTCCCGTGGATAAGTTCCTCAAAATTGTTCAAATCACAACTAAACCCCGTCAATCAACTCATCATTCCTTTCCAGTAGAATGATAGATCCACAAAGTTGTTCAAATTACAACGCAATCCTATCAAAATCTGTACACATCCTCAGCAGATTTTGATAACCAGCTTATCAATCCTCTCCAATAGGATGATAAGTCCACAAAGTTGCTCCAATCGCAACGTATCCTTGTCATGTTAACCTCACACCTCTGACAATCAACTTATCAATCCTCCTCAATAGGATGATAAGCCCCAAGCCTTGTTCACATTACAAGCCTAAAGCCCTGTTCACATTACAAGCCTAAAGCCCTGTTCACAACACAAGCCTAAAAAAAAAACTTTGTTCACAACACAAGCCCTAAAAAGCCTTGTTCAGAACACAAGCCCAAAGCCTTGTTCAAACCGCAAGCCCAGAAGCCTTGTTTAAACCACAAGCCCAAATCCTTGTTCAAACCACAAGCCCAAAGCCTTGTTCACACCACAATCCCAAAGCCTTGTTCACACCACAAGCCACGTAAGCCTTGTTCACATCACAGGCCTTAAACCTTGTTCAAATCACAGGTTTTATATTTTGTCCCCCGACAAAACCTAAACTTATCGACTCTCATCAATAGAGCGATAGGTGCTCAAAATCTTGTTCAAACCATAAGGACCCAATTTTATCAAGTTAACTCCACACCTCTGATAAAATCAACTTATTGACTCTCTTCAATAGAGCGATAGGTCCTCAAAATCTTGCTCAAACCACAAGTACCCAACTTTATCAAGTTAACTCCACACCTCTGATAAAATCAACTTATCGACTCTCTTCAATAGAGCGATAAGTCCTCAAAAATCATCATCAAGTTAAAAATTCCACCTCTGATGATAAAACCAATTTATCAACTCTTTACAATAGAGTGATAAGTCCCCAAAAGCTTGTTCAAACAACAAGTATGAAAGGCATGCCAAGTTAACACTATACTTTTGGCACCTTAAAGAAAAGTCTAAAAGACTTAGTTGAAAATGTGGGGTTCATCCGCATTTTACTCATCGCGAAGGACCACCCGGCGTTTCAACACAAAAGCGAGGTCGCGCCCGCATTTAAACCGCGAGCGCGATGGCCGGCTCAGGTGTTTCAACCTCAAAGCGAGGATCAGTCAGCGTAGCAAAGTTCAAAGCTGCGATCCTCCGCATTTTTAAAAAGCCGGAGTTCACCCATGCAAGACGAATGACTAAGCGTGGACAAAAGCGAGCGCAACTTTTGAAGCGGAATGAGGAGCAATACCTTCTCAAAATCAAACAAAGAAGATATCCAAAGTATTCAGCTTCGTCCAGTCAGCGAACTTTCAAAACTTTGGAGGGTTCGTAAGTTGTAAAATTGCGAAGCGACCAATATTAGCGAAACACTATCGATGAAGGTTACAAGTGGCGACTTTCCGCGATAACAAAGGAGAATCGAAGCTAATGTCTCAGTACAAGGATTACAAGTTGACAATTCTTGTGAAAGAGATCACAAGTATTGATCTCTTCAAAGCAAAAGCGGGACTTATCCCCGTTTCAGTTCAAGCGAACACATGGCGTTCGAGAAAGCTAAAGCAGCGAGCACATGGCTGCGACCCGTTGGAACCCAAAACGCGGAGCACATGGCCGCGTTGAAGCAAAACACGGAGCACATGGCCCGCGTTTCAATTCAAAATGCGAGCACATGGCTCGTTTCAATCAAAGCGGGCACATGGCCCGTTGGCTGGCGAACACATGGCTGCGGCCCGCGTTGAAAACAAGCAGGCACTGCGGTACGCGTTGAAGCTCAAAGCGCGGCACACATGGCCGCGTTGACTCAAAACGGGCGTGAGGCTTGCTCGAGCGCGAACTCCGGCGTTTTGACTCGTTCAAACACGATCTTAGGTTAAAACTATTTTGCACGATCGGGGCCATTAACCCTCATTTAGGGCGATTATAGAGTCGATTACCCCTTAAAACTCCTATAAATAGCCAAAAGCTTCGGTGGTGGAAGGGGGGCTTTTCTCTCGCTTGGCGGCTTTTGGAGGAAGTTGGGTTGGCTTAGAGGAGGCTTCTTTGGATTGGCTTTCCCTTGGCAGCTAGCATACAAACTCATCGAGTTACAAAACTCATCCCTTGAGTTATCAAACTTCGTTAGAGTTATAAACTTGCTTTGCGGGTTCCTAAACTTCTTTAGCTGCGAGTTTGTTTTCAACCTCGTCCACGAGTCAAGGCGGTCGGATCGTCAGCGGGATACAAGATTCAAGCTCCACCGCCCGTGAAGAACCCAGATTAAATAAAGGGAAAGATCTCCGTTGATCTTTCTCTCTTTGTAAATCGAACCGATCGAGGTTTGTAATTTCATTTTATCTAAGTCGGTTAGAGATTGCATTCGAGAGATTGTATTCATTATTCTTCAAATAGAATAGATCAATTTTATATTTTCTCAATTTTTCCTCGCGAACAATCTTTGAGCTTTGTAGTATTTTCATCCGGCATTTCAAGTTCCTCAAAGCGTCGGCGATGATTTTCCTCGGTTGTCATTCGGTGGATAAGCGCCATTGAGCGATGGGATTTGAATCTCTAAGCGTAAAATGGCCTCACAACCATAAACCGAGAATATGGGGTGGTACATTCGGTGTCTGCGAACGTTTATGCGGTAAGCCCACGAGCTGCCCGACTTGTCGTTCAATCCTTCTTGTTTGAAGAGACCATCTTGGTAAGGATCTTGATGATCGTCTTATTAAAAGCTTGGCTTGTCCGTTCGCCCTTGAGGATAGTAAAGGCTGATGCTAAATTCGGATTGAATTTATCGCGAGAAATCAGCGTGAAAGCATGGCCGACAAATTGTGGACCATTGTCGTGGACAATCGTCTTGGCACACCATATTGGTATATGGCGTGATGTTTGACAAATTTGATCACATCGATAGTCTTGACCATTCTCAATGGAATAGCTTCCGCCCATTTTGAGAAATAGTCGATTATCGCTTGATATGAAGCAGTGTCCTTTGAAGGAGAAATGGGACCAACAATATCCATTCCCCGTTTCAAATGGCGGGGCGTGGCGGTAGGATGCAAGTGTTCGGAGGTTGGTGAAGGTAATTAGCATGTATTTGGCATGCATGGCATCGTTTAAGCCGCGGCATCCCTACCATTGTCGGCCAATAACCCGAGTCTCATGGCCGATCCCATAACTTAGGTCGGTGGTGTGCTCCACAAACACCGTCCGCGAGCTTCTTCGGACTTGCTCTGCTTCCTTAGTTGCGGACATCGAGTAGTAACCCATCATATGACCTTCTATATAAAGTGCGTAATTGGAATCATAATAAAATCTTGATGCTCGTCGGCGAATTGACTCTCTTTCTTTTATGTCTTGAACAATATCCATACAAGACATAGTCGATGATCGGGAACCGCCGGTCGTGCTTCAAGTGACTTAGGTTAGATCTTCGATTGCTTGGATCTGTAATGCATATTTTGGTGAAATAGTTGCCGACTAGACACATTAACCTGGCGAGTAGCATTCGAGGCGGGGCTAAGCGTAACTGCAAGAGCGTACATGCATAAGTGTTACGCAAGCGGGGTACATGATCAATGTAAAAGCTTTCAAAGGATCGACTAAAGTTATGGCTGCATGATGAGGATAAGGTCCTCGTGCGACCGTACTCTCCTCTTAGTTGTTTCACGATTAGGCTGAATCCCCAAATGCCTCAAGGTGTTTCCGCGCCTAAATGTTTGGCTATGTCGAGACCAATCAATAGCATTATACTGCTCGTTATTGGTGCATGGTTACGATAACGACCCGGCTCGTGGTATCCGTGGTTTTGTGGAGATATCAATACTACCCCCTCGGCTACAGCGGGCGTCGGGGTAAACTCGCGGCTCCGTCAAAGAACAACACCATACGTTCCCAGAGACCAGATTAGCTTCATAAGGTTCATCGGGCATGTCTTGATACAATTCGACTTTCCCTTTCAAAGGATGGTTAGCCATAAGATCACACGGCTTGACCCTTCATGCCTATAGGGTTTGAAGTGAATGTAAATCTGAGATAATAACAATGTCCATCTAGCCATTCGACCATTCAACGTGCGGTGGGTCATGAATACCGTATAGGGTCAATTTTGGAGATGGCGTGTATGGTGCGTCCCACTAGATAGTGCATCTTTTGGATGGCGAAGACCAAAGCCAAACATTCCTTACGAATGGGAGGATATCGATATTGACCCCAAACTGCGTCCCTCGAGGTAATAGGCGCACGTTGCGTGGCCATTGTCATCGTCTGTGCTAAAAGACACATAGCGCATACTCATGCGCGGATGTAAATCGAAGGGCTTTCGACTTAGGTGCAACTAACACGGGGATTAGAAAGATATGTTTTGATCTCTTGAATGCCTTAGGCAATCTTCATCCCAAGCGAGCGATACACCTTTCTTCATGAGCTTGAGAATGGTTGACATTTCCCGATAAATTGGAAATGAATCTGCGAATGTAAGCCAAAGCGCCCTTGGAGACCACGAAGCTCCTAAGGCTTCTAGGAGGTGGAAGTTCTGGATAGCTTTGATCTTGTCGGGTCGAGAGCGTATACCATCTCTTTGTGACCACGAACCCTAGAAATTTGCCACTAGACATCCCCAGAAAAAGACTTAGTTGGGTTCATCTTCGGTGATGTGCGCATTCTCAAATGTTGTCTTCAAGTCATGCAAATGATCACTTTTGCGACGACTCTTAACTACTAAATCATCCGTAGCATTCCTTGTTTTCCGTAAATATTTTGAAAATAGTGGTCGTATGCGCTGGTATGTAGCCCTAGCGTTTTCAAGCCAAAGGGCATGGTATAGCTTGATATATCCCGGCGGTGTTGGAAGGCGATATGCTTTTCATCATCGGTGCGCATTTTGATTTGATTGTACCGAAAATCCATCCATAAAGACATTCTTTCAAACCCGCATGTGTTGTCGATGATAATGTCGTGGTGAGAAATCGTCTTCGGACATGCCGTATAAGTCTCTTAATCAACACCACGGTCGGATCATCGTTTTCTTTACCACGGGTACTATATTTGCTACCCGGTCGGGATCTGCACTTCCGGATGAACCTGCTTTGATGGCTTCGATTTCTTTCGATGGCACGAGGGAAAATCGTCGTTGTTGTTGTTTAACGAGTTTAGCTCGGCTTAATGTTAAGGTGATGCATGACCACTTGAGGGTCTAAACGGCATATCTTCATAACTCCATGCGAGACATCGATATATTCCGTACCAAGCGATAAGGCTCTCCTTTTCTTGACCGTCAAACTATAAGCTTATGAATATGGGTTTTGGATTAGCCGTCCCCATATTTACTTGGGCTATTTTGTCATCGTTGGTGGCTCGTTGTTCAAAGCGATGTTCCCATTGCATTCCAAATTTTGACTCATTGGATCCTCGATAGCGGTAAGAGATCATCTTCTTGGATCTCTATTGGATCGGTGAGGTCATATTGGCCATCAAGGACTTAAATTCATGTCCTATCGACGACATCAGAATCGGAAGTTGCTTCGAGGCGATGAGTGATCGACTCACCCTCGGTCATGCCATGAGTACGTGGCGACTCATAACCCAACCCTTCGAGTTTTATGATAATAATCATCGGTGGCCTTCGGGACATAAGCGGTCGGATGGATCGTTTAATACCTTTTCCGTGGCCCTTCTTTGTGAAAAATCATATCCCATTTTCTTCATCAAATGTTGCTGCCGTCGTGAGAAATATGAAAATTGGGGTTCTTTTCTTTTGCTTGGGGTTGTTCCACCTCGGCTTAATGGTTTGTTGACTGCCCAAAGATAATGTCTTCGATCATTATTAGACGGTATCACAAAACCGCTTGTGAAGAATTAAGAGTGCCTTTGAGTTGTCATAAATGGCATGGATGGGCATGTGCAATGCGGGTTCACATCTACGGTGGAAGAATTTCGACATCAAGTCGATGACTTTTAACACCGGTCGTAAAGCTAAATCATAATTTTCATTAAAAGCGACTGTCGTCATCGGGATCATTGGTCGATTACAAAGGGTTTTATATCATTGAACACAACTCCTTGTTAGGACTCTATGTCGACTTCATTTCAGCTGTCATAGTCCTCGATCTGTGGTTCATCGGTTTGGCCTTCCTCAAGGTAGTGGGCGAGAATCGTAAAATAATTCTCCACACCTTTGAATGGTTGCCTTTCGACCAATATTTTAACCATCCCTTCTTCATCTACATACTTCATGCATTGATGCAACGTAGATGGGACGATCAAATTTTCATGGATCCGTGCGACCCAAGAGCAAATTATAAGATGTATCGCGTCGATGACATAGCAAGTAACATCATCTTCAAGTCTCCTATTTGGCATTTGAGTTTGATCTTGCCAAGGGGCGAGTGGTAGTATTGAAAGTATATGTGAACCGGTTGTTAGCTAACCGATGTAGCGGTATCCCAAGATGTTGTATAATTTTCAATGGGATGATACTCAATCGCATCGGGTCAACTTGAGCTTCGGTTGATTCGGACAGATCGATATAGCGATGAAGTACAACGGCCTATCATGCTTTGGATTCTTCACTTGCATGTCCTCGATGAAAAAGTAATGCAAGGTATCGGCCCTTTGAAGACCGATGACATTGGGCACAAACTACATTGTCCTTTTGGGAAATGGCGAGGAGCGCCATCCTCATAGCGCTTCATGAGCTTCTCTGGTAGATTGAGAGAGCGCAAGAGCTCAAATAAAGTAATTTCTCGGGGATGTTGGAGAGTTGGGCTAACGCTGGAAAGGAGCCTTGAAGTTCGGGCATGTCCTTCACGAGTGCTTTGTTGTAGCGGATCTCCCTTGTCTTGGACCCACCAAGCCCGCTCCTTCGCTCGTCGGTGTTACCTGGGGTACTCCTTAAGAACTCTTTTTGCTCGGGTGTTATGGCGATACGGGATGTGCGGCCAAGGCGATTTGTTGGCGGTCATTGACTTGCTCCTTTTCCGCCCAGCGGCCGAGGTGGCGTTACAAGTCTTCCCTTTTGACTTTGAAGAAGTCCATTGTTCATCGATAACAAGTCGGGGTGAACACATAATTCGCCTTTTCGGTGGTGTAAGGGACCATACCTTGTGTTCTGCGGGAGATCAAAGTTCACAACTAAAGCTGCGAGGGATTGGCTTTACACCATCACGCACTTGGAATTCGAAATCATGGCTGAAGAAGCGACCATGTTTGCGGACACCTTCTTCTGATCCTCTCGCCAAAGTCATAACACAACAAGACTTGGATCTTGTCTTTCAAGATGTAGCATGACTTCGGATGGTGTACCATTCGATGGTACATCGACCTTTTGATCATCCGTCCTTGAAGCTTCCTCCGGCTTCTTGATTTAGAGCAATCTTGTTCATCTTGAGCAAAGTCTTGAAGATCGGACAACCGATCATCCTTGAAGTCATACTTCATAGGACGGTTGTCGGAGGCATTCGGTTTACTAAAAGGTTTTGAAGCGGTTGAATCTCCGACTAGAGTCTCCTTCCTTCTTGTTTTTGAGGCGTAAAATTGCTCGATTACCCCTTTTTAGAGCGGTAGTCCCGAGGTTCTTACGCCTCTATCCTCTTAAGCATATTTTCAACTTGTTCGCCTTGCCTCACCATTCTCTCCAAGAGTGTGCTTCAATGCACCCATCTTCGAAAGTATGTTGATCGAAGGTTGGCTCTGCACGCGCGATGAATGTAAACCACGAGACTTGGTCGGGAATGCAAGGCTGATTCGAGATAAACGGCAAAGTCGTGGCGGACTCGTCTTCTTTTGCTTTTCGCCAACAAAGTGGCCATAGACACCTCGATGTCATCATCGAAATCGGGCCATAAAAGCCTTTCCAAGAGCGATAGAACCGGGCTCTAACCTTGAAACCACTCGGCTGACTCCTTAAAGTGCTAATGAATAAGGTCATAATAGGATCATTACCCGTTATATGCCCGGTTGCGCTTGAAGTAGTAGATGTGTTGTGACGAGAACTTTTTCCGTGAACGCACTAAGTTAAGTGGCTTGAATTTCGGAGGATATGGACATCATCCCATTCTATAGGATATGCCTTCGCCACCCGGCTCCTAGATTGCCCTTGGAGTTTGAGCATCCAATTGCTTTTGGAAATCCCGCATGATCTTGATCTTGCTCTTTTGTGGGTTCGATTCAGCTTCGGATGACATTGAGTGGACATCATGATCCGTCGTAGTAGCCTTCTTGCTTCGATTTGGATCCTCTCCAATCATCTTCTTCTTGCCCACAAGTTTCTCCATCATCATTTCTGGCGCGATAGATTCTTGTTGCGCAAAGAATAGTAGCTGCTCTTCTATTCTTCGTGTCATCTCTTCCTCTCGTTAGGCCATGAGGACTGGCACAGTCCTCGAAATCGATGTTCGAAGGTTGAGGCATAGCAAGGCGAGAGTTCTCATGTTCTTCGCCCAGATCAATTGTCTATAATCCGAATGGAATTGTTGCTCGGAGCGAGGCGGGTACTCGATAGCGCTGGCTATTGATTAATGCGCCGTAAACCTGGGAATATTCAGGTCAGCGATTACGGACTACTGTTGGGGTCTTGCTTCGCTTCTCCCACCATGTTGATAGTCACTCCATGACCATCACGGGCGCTCGCTTTTATGGTGGAACCGCCTTCGTCAGTTGCGGGTCGGACAATCGCTCAAAACCGAAGGCGATCGTCGATGAACATTGTCGCGCGCATCGCAGCGATGAGCTTCTCCAGCGCGGCAATGAGGCGCATTTGATTGGCATCACACTTGCGTGTGAGATAATCACGAGATCAGTAGGTGTACCCCAATTGATTACGAAAAACGAGCCTCATATGAAAGAGGCTTCTTGAGTCGATTTGAACTGGCGAGGTTGCCATTCCCTTTGATTCGGCGGCGGTTCGACGCCTGCCGAGGTTCGATCTGTTTAGAGACCTCATGTTGGCGAGTTCATTGTTTGGGCGAGGTTCATCCCTTTAAAGGGACCTCATGTTCTTTGGCGAGGTTAGCCATTCAAGCGAGGCTGTCCTTCAAGGGACCTCGGTTTAGGCGAGGTTCGCCGCTTGGGCGAGCTCGTTCCTTTTGAGGACCTCCGTTGTGGCGAGGTTAGGCGGACTGAGCTTCGCTCGGCGGGGCGGCGTTAGTCTTGTAGGCGAGTTGGCGAGCTGGGGCGGCGAGTCCGCCATTTGGCGACCTTCGTCTTGTTTTGAATGAACCCACGATGATGGCGAGGTTCGTTGATTTTCTTCGGACGATAGTGGAATCCGTCGCGACCAAAGCTTCGAGCTCGTTGGACGAAGCTTGGTTCTCGGCCGGCGTTGTCTATGCGTCAGAAGTGGACCATTGGAAGGTCCGGTCTTCTGTGAGCGAGGCTCGCCGAAGCAAACTTGGCTAAAACATCGAAGTGGGCCGGTTGCTTAACAACCCATTTCTTAGCCGTTGGTTGACTTTTGGAGCCTTGTCCTTGAGAGGCAGAGAGTCGATTATCGAGTTATTTCGAGAGGATTCAGCCGAAGCACGGGAGTGAAGTCTCATCTGAGCGACATTCACTAGCGTGTCTTCACCGGGCTAGATGCCCGGAGGAAAGAAATTCCTCGTACTTACTCGATCAAATTCGATGACCAAGGTTTGAACCTCGGTTCCAACTACAACCTTGTCACGATGCCACCACGGTTAGTCGAATGAGCGGTTGCTCCTTGTGATCGCCATCTTCGTAGAGTCGAAAAAGTTTTGTTTGATTGACTTTAAAAAATTACAATCACACTCTCGATTCTGGAGGAAGAGGAGATTGATTTGACTCCTCTTTTGTATGGGTTCTTGGTGGCGAAAAGAAGGCTTCACTCAATGCTCCGTAGAGATCCGCTTTCGTTGTGATCGAGCAGCGGTTGATGATTGATGAAGAACTCGATCTTTCTTATGCGCCGTCTTGGATTTTCCAAAGTCCCTGTTCATAGCTATTCACGGCTATTTATAGGGCTTTAAGCATGTAACTATCATGCTAGAATCGTGAAGCGTGGGTTAGTGGGCATAGCGATGCCCACCATTTAACCCACGTGGTTGTCGTGGCTTCGTGGCCTTTGGGTTTGCTACGAGGGCGAAGCCGTTAGATGACGAGCTTTGCTCTTCATTGACCGGTGAACCTTGATTGAATGGCGAGCTTGAGCTTCTTGAACCGTTGTGCAGGCAAATTCGATTGCATAGCGAGGTCCGCTACTTGGATGAACTTCAGCTATATGACTAGCTTTCTTTGTTTGGGCGAACTTGATCGAATGCATTTATGCATTTTGGTTGGATAGCGAAGCCATTCTGTGGCGAACCTCGTATGAAATGGTTGGATGGTAAGCCATGCTTGTGGCGAACCTTGTATGAAATGGTTGGATGGCGAGCCGCTAGGTGGCGAACCTCGGTTGAATGTCGAGGCTCACTACCGTAGGCTAACCTCGTTGAATGTCGAGGCTCACTACCGTAGGCTAACCTCGCTCAATGAAGAGCTTCGCTTGGCGAACCTCGTCTGAATGAAGAGCTTCGCTGCTTGGCGAACCTCGGTTGAGTGAAGAGCTTCGCTGCTTGGCGAACCTCGTTTGAATGTCGAGGCTCACTACTGTAGGCGAACCTCGGTTGAATGTCGAGGTTCACTGCTGTAGGCGAACCTCGTCTGAATGAAGAGCTTCGCTTCTTGGCGAACCTCGTCTGAAGGAAGGGCTTCGCTGCTTGGCGAACCTCGGTTGAGTGAAGAGCTTCGCTGCTTGGCGAACCTCGTTTGAATGTCGAGGCTCACTACTGTAGGCGAACCTCGGTTGAATGTCGAGGTTCACTGCTGTAGGCGAACCTCGTCTGAATGAAGAGCTTCGCTTCTTGGCGAACCTCGTCTGAAGGAAGGGCTTCGCTGCTTGGCGAACCTCCTCTGAATGAAGAGCTTCGCTACTTGGGCGAACCTCGGTTGAGTGAAGAGCTTCGCTGCTTGGCGAACCTCGTCTGAATGCTTCGCTGCTTGGCGAACCTCGTTTGAATGAAGAGCTTCGCTGCTTGGCGAACCTCGTCTGAAGGGAGAGCTTCGCTACTTGGGCGAACCTCGTCTTAAGGTCAAAGTCAAGTTTCGAGACGAATGTCGAGCTTCGCTCCTCTTGTGAACCTCGGATTAAGGTCGAGCCTCGCCTCTTGAGCAAGTCTCGTTTTGAAGCTTTAACAACTAGGGTGCGCGTGACCCTCGCCTAGAGAATTTTTTAACTGTCTACACAATGCCGGTCGGATATGAAGATGTGAGGATTGTTGACTTGATGATGGACGGTCATCGCGACTGGAACAGAGATTTAATAAATGATATTTCCCCCCTAACGATGCTGCAGCCATTCTAAATATTCCTTTACTGGATCATTGCTCTTTTGATATGCTTTATTGGATTCTTACTACTAATGGACACTACTCAGTCAAAACTGCATACTTCATTGCTAAAGTTTGCCTGGAAAATTCGAGTATGAACGATAAAAGATTGTTAGAGCACATGTCGTATAATGATACGGATAAATTTGTGGTCCCTCAAGGTTCCTCCAAAAATTAAGTTTTTTTTTTGGAAATTTCGTCACAATATTCTTCCCACGAGATCAAATCTTTTTTCGAGAGGTGTTAAGGTTGAAAGTGGTTGTTTATTCTGTGACCACGGGATTGAGACACGAGAACATATTTTTTTTCCCAATGTTCTAGAGCTAGGAAAATATAGGAAGGCCACTTTTTGAATATTCCAGTGCATTGCCTTTCATCCTTCTTGGGTTTGGACAGGTGGTGTCAAAATTGTGACCTTTTATCTGCTCCAGAGGTTGTGAAGAGTGATGTTTGTCTATGGGGGCTATAGACTGACTGTAATAAATGACAGGTGGGTGACAAGGTGGTAACAGAGGATGGTAGAGTGAGGATGGTGGGGGAGTATGTGAAAGAAATTGAGAGCTTGGGTGCTTCCAATAGGAACCGGTCTGCATATAGAAATCACAATGGAGGATGGTGTCCACCTTCTCAAGAGTTTGTGAAGTTAAATTGTGATGATGCTTTCTTCAATCAAGGAGCGACGAGGGGGTTTGGAGTGGTGGCTCGAGATAAAGTTAGCTAATGGTAGTTTTTGGGTGCTTGTGTTGGTGGTAGTTCACATGGTAGTTTTGCAAATATGATTGAGGCAATTGCATTACTTTAGGGGGTGAAGTTAGTTCGACGTCTTGGTTTGCAAAATGTCATCTTGAATTAGTGCGAAGTTGGTTCTTGGAGAGCTAGCTAGAGTAAATGATAGATTGTCACCTTATGACCATATTTGTGAATGACAGATTGTCACTTTATGACCATATTTGTGATGAAATCTCTCTACTTGCTTGCCCTCAGGTTTGCTTTAAGTTTACTCATATGAATGGCAATAAAGTGGCTTATGTTCTTGCCAACATGGTGCAACAAATATAGTTTGCCATTGGTTTTTATATTATCCTGAGATTATTTGTAGGAGCATCCATTTGAATGTTCCAGCTTTTGTTTCTTCGTGAATGAAGTTTCCCAGTTTCCTATCAAAAAAAAAAAAAAAAAAAAAACCTTTATAGTTGATACTTCTACTATTGCTTGTGGATTGATTCAATGCTAATGTTTTTAAATGGCTATGTAACAGATGATTTGAAAGTTGAATAAAACATCTACACGCTTCTATCAAAAAACCAAAAGATTTTGGAGGACCCATAAATAATTTCAATGATTTGAGGGATTAAGTTTAGGATAGCTTAAGAATTGAGCGACCTAAAACAGTTTCAATGATGGTAGGACTAATTTGCAAATATGAAGATCTAAGAGACTAAACTTTGAAAAGCTTGAGAAAAGAAAACGATCATTTTACAAAACAAACACATGCCTCATAGTATCAAAACCTTTTCTAGAAAATTAGAGGTTCAGGAGTAATGGGTCGTCAAGTTGATAAAGAGCTTCAATACCAAGTATTGTATTTCCGAAATCTTCATACAAAAGTAAATCTATTTCATTATGGAAAGTGATCCAAATTTCATAAAAACATTGCAAACACATATGTACTTTTACATTGCATTCAGCCATCTTGGCTCTTCTGAAATCTATATTGAAAAAAAAAAAGAAATTCACAGAGAAAATTATTTCCTGCTGCAAAAACATGAAGAACCAGCAAATTTTAATTTGCTTATAAATTAGCCCCAAAAATGCCTAATGAATCTGAACCTCTTCATCCTCAGACCAATCTTTGTCTTAAATCTACACTGTCTCAAACACCAAGATGACTGCCTCCTCTGTGAACAGCCATCCTCCAGTACTTTGTAGATCAAGAACCGAGCTTTTCGATGGCGAAACTCATCTGGGTCCTCCTTATCAACTCTTGAGTAAGCAGAATTTCTCCTCCAAATCACCATCTTCCTTTGATCCTTGAATCCTCAAAGCAAAGATTGATGCAAATCTACATATACAGTTTCAGTTCATGAAGTGTACATATAGTTTTTAGAGGGTAATCTTCCTCATTATAAAAATGGACCTGACATGTGAGGGAGTGATGAAACAATGCAGGTCTGGTGCTCTCTAATCAAATAATTGCAATGAAGTCAATGATACACTATATTTATTTTTGGAGGAACATGCCTTCATCTATGTCCTTAGTTGTGCATTCAGAATCTCAGATGCCGCGTCTTCTGATGCTCTCTTAAAGCTACTAGCTGTTTCTGTGCCCATGCTGCATTGCCAAAGAGTTGGTTTGCCTCTTTAATTAACTAGCTATGCACCGGCATGGATTTTGACTTGAGAGTTAGAGAGATGGGAGAATAGACAAATAAATATAGTTTTTGGAAGAAAATAGACAGATAGATAAATAAGTAATTACTTGAACTTGAATTATAAGCAAAGTTGCTGATCTATATATTTTCTTGGGGCCAGCATTTTAAATTTCCACCTCTAAGTTGGCGTGGATATTTAGGAATTTTTCCAATAGAAAATTTCAGGAATATTATTAGATTTAAGAAGAGAAATAGTAAGAGCTCTGGAAATTGTTACAGTTATTAGAATGTTGTGCATGCATTTTCAGAGAAATATCAGATTAAACAAATAATAGATTGAGGCTTAGGTTAGTTCTATAAGTAAATAACCTATGATTTTTGAGGTGTGGAATAGATCAGTTTCTGTTGGTAATAACAACATTATATTTTAGAAAATCTTAGTTGGTCTTAGATTGAAGATTGAATTAGATTGGAAAGAATTAATTTCAATTTGAATCGAGTTCTAGTTGGAATTGAGTCTTACATGAATTAAAGATAAATCTGGGGTTTTGAGAGATCTTTTAGTGAGATTGAGAGATAGAATTTCTTGTGGTTCTATTAAGATCACAAGAAAGATTATATCTTATAATCTCTGATATAAAAAGACTCAAATCTCTCCCCGTGAACGCAGGCGATTGTCAAACCACATAAATCCTCGTGTCTTTATTCATGTGCTTTCTTTTCTATGGTTTATTGTTTTATCTTTGTTTGGGCAAGTTTTCTCAAGATTTCCACATGCCCTGGTAATTGATTGGTCTATGAAGAAAGATGAGATCTAATCAAAGATTTCGGTGACGCTTCTGCATTGATTGCCGGTTTGAGTGCTACAATCAGTGTCAGGTTTGGGGTGGCGTTTGCCAACGGTTACAATTATTGTGTTTGGGATTTTTTTAGGCCTTGAGGTAACATACTGTTTTAATATGATTCTTCCTTGTAGTCAGACAAATAAGTGCTTTTTTTAGTACCATCGTTAGATAAAGTAGTTGAACCTGAATTATAAGCAATAGTGCTGAATTTATACTTTCGCAGATGTCAGTTAGAAGTAATATACTACCAAAGCTGATTCCGTAAGTATCGGAGGTCTTCAAATTATTGATTAGGATATCAAATTAAAGTCTTTTTCATCAATATCAGATTAAACAACCTAAAGCTTTATATTTGAAGAACATCATTGACTTTAAAGAGATCTTATGGCTCATGTGTCTTGTTTATTTGCATCAAAATGCACTTGATTATTTGGGTTAATTTCACAAAACCCCTTGAACATTAGGAAGTTTTCCACATAGCCCCCTAAAGTTTAGGGTATCCTAAAAGTACAAAAATAGTTTAAAGTTTGTAGTCTAATTATCACTAGGCTGATGCCTCATAGTTGTCTTGATTGAGAACTTGATTGCAAACTTATTGATGAATGAATTAATTTATTGGCACTTGGAGGTGAAAATTTGCGCTGTTCTTTTAATGAAGCCTTTCCCAAAGAAATTGTTCGAATGTGACTAGTAACTTAATTTGCTCATTTTGAAATAATGATTTTCTCTCCTTTCTTGGTTGGTGAATTTTTTAAAAAATTATTCCGAATGCTTCGCAGAAAAATGTATTTTACTCTAACTCAACATCTCCGTCACATACATATCCTCAAAGAACAAAACATGCAACTAACAAACTATATCTAGATACAAGCCAACCGATATTTCACTCAGCACTAACATCCGCTGCATTAATGAACTTAAAAAATCATTTCACTCAGCACTAACATCCGCTGCATTAATGAACTTAAAAAATCACAAAAGAGAAACTAACAATGTTATTTATGATATTAAGTTTTTCTAAACCATTGAAATCTTTCTAAACTCAAATAAAAAAGAGTAGGCGAAAGCCAAATTGGAGGACGTTGACGCGAATGAAAACCATGCATGAAAGTCAATCATTGTGATTTTCTCATATAAGACTAATATATTTTTGTTTAATCTGAAAAATCATAAATAAATTAAATTTTATTCCCTAAAAAAACAAACAGCTGTACATTATTTCGAGAGACAAATTATTCGCAAGTATGATTTCAGTTGTATTAACATTTCCATTACAAATGAGCAGCATAGGTGACTCGGATAGTTGGAGGTTCCAATATGGATCCCACAGTTTTGGGTTCGATTTTCGATGGCTTCATTATTAAAAAAATCCGTAATAAATGAAATAAAAATTCCAAAATATTCCAATAGGACAGATTATAAATAGCATAAATATTTGACCAAAAAAAAAGAATCTATATTAGTTTTAATTTTAACTCCATCGTTGTTCAAAAATTCAATCTCCAACGGACTAACCTTATTTGAAATTTTTTTATTCCCCGTGAATTCTACCTCTTCCTTTACTTTTATTTGGCTTGGATTCTCTACCACCTTAATTGCGAGAAGTTCTACAATCAAATTAAGACCACCTTCAAATTCCTAAGAAAGAAAAGATGTTAGAATCTAAATCTAGAGATCAAATAGTTCAGATCCTCCTCAATTAGATCTCAGTTACATGGTAATTGGAGATTTTCCAATTATCTCGATTCTATCCTCTATTCCAATGCCAACCGAGATGAAGCCACAAAGGATTTGCACTTTCACAATAACTATTTTTGTAGGCGTTGAAAATGGCCTATAAGTCCCCGAACGTAGCTCGTGATGACGAGAATAATCGACAAGTCATCCGATGAAGTAATGGCAAACCGTTGACGACACAACAAGTGAGCATAGCAAGCGCTCTCCTCAAGGCGCCCTCTGCGAGTTTTCGGTGGTCCCGCTAGCCGGTTAGCGGCGAGGGGAGTCAAAGGCCCCTTGAGTCTGGCAGCGGCCGCCACGGAACTGAAAAACTCTCTCCTTTACGAGCTGTCGGTGATTCGGAACCTTGGTGAACTGATCGCCATGAGTCGGCGAAGGATAAACCCGACTTTGAAGCCTCAAATCAAGCTCGAAAAACTAGAGAGAAGCCACCGCTTCGGTCAAAACCAGAGACACCAGGTGTCTCGCTCAGCCGAACAGTGTCGCTGGCCGAGGTTTCCTGAAGATGTCCGCCCGGCAGAACACGAGAGGTGTCGGCACAAGCGAGACATGATGGTGTCTCGCTGGCCGAGACACCAGTGTCTGCCGCCCGGGAACACCGAGTGTCCGGCTGGTAGAACACGAGCGAATGAGCTTTTTGCTTTAGCCCGCATCCGTGCTGCACCTATAAATATGAGGGCTAGGGTTTCATTTGAGGGTGGGAAAAATAAAAAAGAGGAGACTCGCCGAACTCTTGTGTGTGCAGGGTTAGAAATTTCCAAGGAGATGAGATCAAGATCTAGACTTGGGCGGGGTGAGATCAGAGATCCAAAGTTTTGAGATCGGATCTACAACAACAAACCATCCTGGATCAAGCTTGGCCTTGATCGAAGAAAGCGGGTTCGCTTGGCGTCTCGTTCACTACGTTGATTAGTTCCTTGGCGAATTAATCTCGATTCGTTTAGATCTCATATCGTCGATCTAAGAATTCCCGCGTAAAAAGGAGGGATTTTTAGATCTAGATCCGGATCGGATCGTTGATCAACACTTGGGAAAGGAATGTGGTGGGGTCCGGAACACATCCCGAAGCCGCGAGCGAATCCATGGCGAGGATCAGATAAATGGATTCAGCGTTTGTTCACAGGAAGAAAGTTGTAATTTTATCCTTTTCATTGTAAAAGCCTTATAAAAGGTGATTTTTATTTGAAACTCATTTGTAATCCCATCAAGGTAGAATGATTTCACGATGAAAAGATAATGACTTTTCGAGAACAATTTTCAATAAAAAGATAATTATTAACAATTTAAGGATTAATTAGCTAAATTTAAAAATTAAGTAACATAAATAGATATGAGATGAATATTCTATTTTTATTCCATAAAGATAGTTATGAAGGATTTAATTGCGGACTTAAATCAATAAGAGGGTAAATTGGTAAACATTACAATTGAGGAAAAGTATTAGTAGGGGCCGGGTGCATGCACCTCACTGTGATCCGTTGGACCTTCTTGGGATGCGGAAAGTATTATGGAGCGTCCTAGGGGCGGCCCATATGTAAACCGTTGGATCTTCTTGGGATTTGAAATTTCGGATCCCAGGGGATCAACAGTTCTATATAGCGTCCATAAGGCGACGTAAATACTACTTTCAATTGAGAAAGTTTAGAGCTTTTCGGCAAAGAATGTTAGCTTTCATTACCAAATAGAAATGAAGTACAGACACTATATATTTACAGGGTGATATAGGAACTTCTCCTGCATGTAAAACTACAAACTACCTGTACATGAAAAAAATAACAACCAACTCAAACTCAACTAGGACATCCACACTGGTATCAGCTCAGCATGATTACATCCTTTCACAGAAATGAAGGGTGAATCCTCATCATGTCACACCACCTCCTATTCATTGGAGTATCTTTCATTTTCTCAATTCTACTTCATTGTATTTTCAAGAAAAAGATTACTTGTGTGATATAACTCTGCACATCCGATTGCATACTCTGAAAGATCACTGCATTCCTCATTCTCCACACAAAATATACACTTGCTGCGAATAAGAATGAGATCTTCAAATCCTCTAGGTACGCCATCTTCAGAAAGCCAACAATAGCCAGCCACAACTAACTACTCAATCTGCAGGAAAAAAATTAGACGTTCTGTAGTCTGCCATGCTCAAGGCATAGAGGACAAATGGTATCAATAGAGATTCCTCTTCTTCTCAAGTGCCCTCTAGTCAAAAATTTTCCATGGCAAACAAGCCACATAATAAAAGAATGTCTGGGCAAATTCATTCCACTCCAAACAAGCTTCCTCCACCTCACTTTAGGACTTGCAGCGTACATAGCTTAGTAAGCAGCTCTTGAACTAAATGCAGGCATAGAAACTTTCCAATTGACATCTCTAATGTCCACCATAGTCATAGCATACTGCCTAAACTTTAGAATTTTTCTAAAACCCCAAGAATGTATAGGACTAATATCAATAGTCCACAAATTTCTGTCACCTAAATAGGTCTCATGGATCCATTTTCACCCATAGATTATCAGCCTTCAATGCAATCCCCCAAAGATGTTTCAGCATCAAAGCATTATTTGCCATTTTTGTACATCCTGAAAGCCAAAGCCCCCTTGCTCTTTAGGTTTACATTTACTTTTTCAAGCTACCAAAGTTATTTTTGCCTTATTGTTAGTGCCTCTTCAAAGAAAGTTCTTGCATATCTTTTCGACTTCTTTAATGTCTCTTTTTTTTTGGCAAGATGAATATAGAGGACCAGTAATTATGAAGGTTCGACAGAACTGATTTAATTAACAAAGATCTACCAGCATAAGATAAGAACTTGGTGCACCAGCTATGAACTCTTTTTGTAAGCTTCTCAATCAAAGGCAAGCAATCATTATATGAAGTAGATTTAGGTGCTAAAGGAATGCCAAGATATTTAAAAGGTAGACTACCTTCAGTGAGACTGCACTGTTATAGAATTACTTGCCTCTCACTGTAAGAAACACCACTAAAGTATATTTGGCTTTTACTAAGATTAGCTTTCAAACCTGATGCATGAGAAAATCTCTGAAATTTCTCTATTAGCAAACTAATTGATTGAAGATCACCTTTACAGAAAAGAAGTAAATCATCACTATTATAATAGCTTTCCAAAAAGCTCTCGATCTGATATATAGACCATTGATGGCACTATCAACCATATATGGTGAAAACGTCTAGAAACATTTATATCATAGATGGTGGAATCTAATCATCGATGGTCGTCGATAGTTAAGTTTGACCATCGATGGTTAAGTCGTTGATTTTAGATTTCTGATCTGTTTGTGAATTTAATCTCAATTGTTAGTTGTTAGGGGTATATAGGCTCTTTCTTCATGTTTTTCATCAGAGATTCCTAACCTAATTGAGAGAAAACAAAAGAAAGAGGGAGAGAGAGAGAGAGAGAGAGAGAGAGAGAGAGAGAGAGAGCTAGGGTTTGGTGAAAGGATCTTGCTCCAACTTCTCATAAAGCATCATCGACATCATTCTTCATCATCCAATCGTCAACCTTCGAGGAGTGTTGCCCTTGGACTTCATCATCATTGTTGTTCTTCTCAAAGCTGTGATTCAATCATTAGGAGAACGATTTGCACAATTAAAAGGCTATAAGATCTTTCTAGTTGCGCTTAACTATTATTTATTTCTTTATATCAAACTTATTTTTACGGTGTACTCAAGCTGGGGTGAATTGAGGGTTTACGGTGTACTCAAGCCGGGATTGAATTGAGGAATTAGTCACTAGTTAGGGCTAGTTTTACTCGTGTGTGAAGAGTTTACGTTAGACGACTAGTTTGGAAGAAACTAGGAGTTCGGTCTTATAAGCCTACTGAATCGGGTGTGTGATTCAGAGAACTTTTATATAGTGGGGAAGGCCATGAGAATAAAGAGTGGATATATGATTGTATATCGAACAACTATAAAATCTCGTGTGTTCTAGTTATGATTATTTCTATAATTATTGCATTATTTATTATTTATTATTATTCTTTTATTTCTGATGCATATTATGTGATATCTCTAAAAACAATAGGCGATCCTATTCATCCCTTTCTAGGCATGCATCTAAGTTCCAACAAAACAAAACTTTGGACTTTTCTTGGACTGAAAAAGTTAAAACCTTTCAAAAACTCTTCATTCTTCCCATTACCAAGAACAAACAAGATCCAACAGAACAATTATAATTAGAGAAAATCGAATCAATATTTCATTCATTATTTTTCTCTGAAAGGAAATATTCCGTTCATTATTTGATCAGTTGCATCCTCAAACTTTAAAAATCACACAAGGGAAATGCCAAAATACTTCATCATGTTAGAATATAAATTATAATCCTCAACCCTCACCACAATTTCAAAGTTTTGGTGTAGCGATAGAGTCATTTGACATGGTATGAGAGTATCCAGGTTCGAATCTTACTAACCATGAATTTAAAAGGGATTTAAAAAAATTGATACCGCTTCGTAAGTCCAGGTTTCTGTTCATAAAAGAGCTTTCCACTTGCAAGCACATGTTAGAAATATAAAATCATAACCCTCAATCCTCATCACAACTTTAAAGTTTTGATATATAGCGGCATGGTTTTTTTGACACGTCATAAACTTTTCCAAAATCACATCAAAAGAGATTTGGGGTAATCCACACTGGAGGATGCCATAACAAATGAAGACCAGGAAAATTGATCTTTGTCCCACTCTTGCTCTCCATATCAAACATTTCCAAGTTATGACGAATGCGACCCCAGGTGACATGATAATCATTCACATAGTATATACATTTGGGCCTCAGTTCCGGATGCTCCGCCGTAGAAAACAATACACAGTAGTTTCCGTCGATGTATAACAATGCATTATCCTTCAAGCCATCTGCATCAACCGACTCCAGACTTTCCTTGTCACGGTCAAAAACAAAGAGGCTAACCTTATCTACCCTCGCATTACAATTTTGATCCAGGACTCTCCCACTGTAGCGACATAGCTGCCCGTTATAGTGATCGACATCGACGGACAAAGAAACACTCCGACGGATAGTCCAAGTGTTGTCACCAGATCTCACTCTTGCACTTCTTTTATCAGGTCCGTACCGGATAATAACGGTATAGTCACCACCACCGTCACTAGAAGGAGCCGATGACAGAATTGCCTTGCCGACAAAATCTTTGTTCAGTTGAAAAGGAGAGAACTTCTTAGGCCCAGAACATATAGAGGGCAGTGTGGTGATGGAGGGGAGTTGGGTCTGGACGCGAGTGAGGGGGTTTAGGAGGTGCATCTCTAGTGTGTCGTCGATTGTTATCAGCCATCCGAAGGAGCAGCCGAGGATATTGCGATGGCCGATGAGGGGTGGAGGGAGAGGGATGGTATAGGTTTTGTTTTCCGTAAGGCTGAAGAATTTGGCACTGCCCGCTTGGTAGTTTTCGTCGTCAATGGGGCGGAGCATAAGCCACGGAGGTTGGGGCTTTGGACGATATTCCTTCTTGTTGATGAGAGAGTTCCAAGAGACGCAGACTGCGCTGAAACGTATGTAATCAGTTAAGGATAGTTTTTCTATGATCAAACCAAGAAGATGATCGGGGAGAGAGGACCAACACATCATGTTTGTATTGTTGAAGTTGGAGGATGAAACACTTTTAAGGGAAGCACGGGTAATCAGTTTGAGTCGGACCCTGATAAGGACTCCTCGAATTAGAATCGCAATAGGAACAAAATTCTACCTGCTTGTAGAAATTCATCCCCAGATCAAACACTACAAGAACTCGTTATGCAATTAAATTGCCAAATAATTTGAGTTTTGATCTATAAATCTGATTGTGTGCCTATATACTTTTGATGTGAATCCAAATCCAAATTCAAATTTGTTTCTCTGATTTGTTTATATTTGTTTCTTAATTTTATGTTTAATAAAACCCAATTATAATGTAAGCTATATCATGTGTTATATTTAATGAATAAATATCTGGGAAAGAGCTAGAGAATAGGTGGAATATGTGTACCAAATAAAATACTTACCAATAAAATGTTTAAATATGTCAATTGGCTTACTAACAGCAAATCAAGTGTCTGTTTAATCAAAATTATAAAATGTTCTATATTTTATGATTTGCTTAAACAGGTAATATGAAGACATGGCATTAATTCAAGGGCGGATCTACTCATGAGGAAGTGGTGTTGTCACGTGACACCACTTCCTCATGAGTTATATTGTTTAGTGCCTTATTTACTACTCATGGCCATATAAGCAAATAAACCCAAAACAAATGAAATTGCTTTGCTTCACATTAAACCCCAACAATATTTAACATGAAGATGTGAGACCTACTTGAGCTATATCCTAGTTTGGCTAGGGAAGGGTTAAAAAGAGTTTTTTTCTTTATAATATTAAGAGGGTAGGTTTTCTAATCCTAACAAGTTCCTTATATACCCTATGTGTTGAAGCTACTTTAATGCTATTATGCATTTGATAGTGTTATTAATGATGTAATTATTTGTATTTTTTTCAAAATATGAATTTTTTAAAAGCAATTGTAAAATTTTTAACTATTATGTAGTGACACCACTTTGTAAAAATTCTAGATCCCCACTGCATTAATTAATATAGGCTCGCAACGTTTCTCTACAGCCAAATTGACTAGAATATTTGCTGCAGCTTTTTCTATAAGATGCAACCTGCTATTTGTTTATATAAAAGATGAAAGTGTGAAAGTAATGCACTTTCAAAACTTCTGGTGTTTGATTCATTGAAATCTTAACTATTTCACCTACTTTCAGTATAATTGATGATATTAGTTCGAAAAGGTTTACTTCACCTACATGGTTAACTTTCATAAGGAAAATCTGTACCTTGAAAATTCAATTGACAAAAATATGTCCTTATCTAAGTGTAGAGTTGAGTACATTGCTGATATATACAAAAATTTGTAACTAGATGCTATAAAGTTGATAAATTTTGGGAGAATTAACAATGAACAAAAGTCCAATTTTCACTTGATGTTCAAGATTAATGTGAAATTATATTGGATTGTACTGTGTTTGAACACAATTTATTGAAACTTGTAGATAGTTGTGCCCAAAAGAAAATAATATCTAAAATAAAGTACTGACAGAACAAAAAATTTACCAAGAGATCGCCAGTATGGACTCAAAATAAGAACTGGACCTTTTATTTCATGTATAGATAAATACAAAGGAAAAGGGAAAAAAGAAACCAAAGCACCACTAATTATGATGGGAAAAGGAAACGTGGGGGTGGGAGGGGGCGGTGGAATCAGGGCTATTTCGTGGATAGAGAGTTAAAACCCTCTGAAAAGTTCATATGCCTCACATGTCCATCAAACCAACTAATATCTAACCAATTTTTTCATCTATTACACAAAAGAAAAAAAAACATTATGCTTTATCATAAAATTTTTTGAGCTGATAATCTGGTCAAAATCATATCAAAAGGAGAGTCGGAGCAATCCACATTAAAGGATGCTCAGTCATACCAAGAAACTTAACTGGTGTCCTTCTCGCACTGTCCGTATCAAACATTTCCAAGTCATAAGACTCGCAATCAAAGTAATGCGGCAATGTCAAGTGTAACATATACATTTTGGCCTCAGTTGACGAAGTTGCACCGTAGACAACGCCATACAAGACTTATCGTCGATGAAAAATGCGTTACCCTTTAATCTATATGCATAAACCCACTTGAAACATTTCTTGCCCAACACAAGGAGGTCAGCCTCCACTATTCTCTCATTAATCATATTTACGGCAAATTTTGCATTGTACTAGCAACAAGCATAATAATCTAGCCTCTCTGCAGCCGTTTTGGGCGTAAAATTTGAACGTTCATTTTGATCCAAGGCTATGACTGACCCACTGTAGTCAAGAGCACATACCTGCCCGTTATGGATGATGATATCGGTGAATGATGAATTATTACTCAGACTCGATGCCGTCAAAGTCCGGTCTTCAAATGTACTCGTTATTGCAAGTTGTCTCTCAGGTGCATATATCATAGTGACGGTAAAAAAAAGTTACGGTATATAATGTGTGGAATGTTTTTCAGGAAAAGGACGCACAGGATGTTCAATAGCACACTCTGTAATCCGCCCTTGAGAGTCGTGGACGGGGCGGACAGAGGGGTGATAGGGTTGAAGAGGTGCATCTCTAGTGTTTCGTCCATAGTTATCAGCCATCCGAAGAAGGATATCCGAGGATATTGCGACAAGCAATGTTGATGTCTGAAGGGAGAGGGATGGTGTAAGTTTTGTTTTCAGAAACGTTGAAGAATTTGGCGCTTGCGTCGTCGATATGGTTCTCGATGGGGTGGAGCATGAGCCAGGGTTGAGGGTTCGGATGGTATTTTTTTTTATCGGCGATAATAGAGTTCCACGAGATGCAGACGGTGCGGAAACGGAGGTAGTTGGCCAACGGTAGTTTTTGAAGGATCAAACCGACACTAGTACAAATATGATCAGCCCAAACGGTTTCGGAACCGTTTGGGCAAATGCTCTTAAGCGGGCAAAACCGTTTGGGATAATTATACAGCGGTTACAACCGTATGGGCGTAGAAGGATTCCAAGCGGCTTGCCCAAGCGGTTTAACCCGTTTGGAATGATAGCAAAGAACAATCTTGTTTGGGAGTTTTGGTTGATTTGAGATAAAAGTAAATATTTATTTTCCTCCGTTGGCACGTACCTAAACCCGCTTCCCCTAAAATTTCCCCAAAGTGAAAAAACCCAGCGCCTCTCAAATCCCTAACCCCGCAGCGCCTCCTCATCGACCCCTCGACGTCCGACCGCGTTAGCCAACCCCTCGGCGTCTTGACGCGCATCCCGACATCGACCCCTCGAATTAAGTCCACGGCGGCGTCTTCTTCGACATCGACTTCCTCGGGCTCCTCGGCGACCTCGGCGCCGCCTCCGTCGTGGTGGGAGGCTGCGGCATCGCCTCCACCGCCTCCTCCTCAGTCGCCTCTTTACGACAAATTAAATACTATCTCCTCTCTACAAAACCCTAACCCAAATTTCCCTATTTCTGGAGTTAATGGAGCTTAGGATGTCGCTTCTCTTCCTTAGACATCGTCTTTCTCGGCGAACATATTTAGGGTAATTTGAAAGTTTTGTTATTTTAGGAAATATTGAGTTTTTGATGCTATTATCTTGTATTTTCGATTTTTGGTTATTCATAAAATTAATGCAATGTATGATGTTGTGTATTGTGATATTTATGCATTAGTATTTTCATCATTGGATCCAAACTAGTTAAAATTCTAGGCGGAGAAGAGAATAGGTGAATTATTAAAATAAAACATGCATGATTCATTTAATCAGTTTGTTATCCTAAGCAAGCACCATCTAGTCGATGCAACATCAATCTAAGGTTTTAAAAATATATCTTGATATATAAATTTGTATTGAGAGGGTTCTACTAAAATTTTCCTTGAATTTTGAAAATCCGTAATTTGAATATTTTCCTTGAATTTTGTAAGCTCGCTAGTTGTTTTAACTATTCCCTTTCCTTTTAAGATCGTAAAATAACATATTCTTGAAGAAAAATTTTCCGAGTGCTACTTTGATAAATTCAACAACTAAATCATAATTCATAGAAGGCACAAAAACAAAATAAAAATAAACTATTTGAGGTGCGTACATGTGAATCTTCACTTCCACTAGCTATAAAAGCACCTTTCGCTTCGTTATTGATAAATCGGTTTATTTAGGTTAGCATGGCCCGTGACTACATAAGAGTTAAGGATTGGATGTGCGTGAGTCGCCGAGCATGCAATCTGATTTTGTTAATGGAGTTGGTGCTTTCATGGACTTTGCGTGAACCGCGATATGGTTCGGCGGGAGAGGCTCATTTGTCCGTGTAAATTATGTGTGAATAAGTTACATCATTTGGAGGAAGAAGTAGAACTTCACATTGTAAAGAATGGTTTTGTTAGTGATTATATGACTTGGGTATATCACGGAGAAATTGAAGGTCTCGATGATGCGGATGAAGAAGAACAAGAAGACAACTTATATCCGGGTGAGGAAATGGAGGAGATGGTAGAGGTTGCTCTTGGTGACACTAATTCTATTGAAGATCTTCCTTACGGGCGAGGACAACGTGAAGACAATTATGACAAATACATGAATGATGCTAGGAGGCGATTTATGAGAATGCAAAACACTCCATGTTGTCATGGTTTGTTCATCTTTTCAGATTAAGTGTCTAAATAAATGGAGCAACAAGTCATTCACAATGCTTCGAGGTTTCTAAAAGATTCTATGCCTCAGGGAACCATGTGCACGAGGCTGATGCAGAAGCTCAAAAGATAATGTCTAATCAGGTGCGAACTATGAGAAGATTCATGCATGTCCCAATGATTGTGTCTTGTCTTGGAAGGAAAATTCAGATAAGATAGAGTGTCCTACTTGCGTGAGGCTAGATATAAGAAGAAAGTACATAGTCAGAAGAAAGATATTCCTATTAAGATAGTCGATACTTTCCCATAACACGAGAGGTTCGAGAGGCTATTCAAGTGTAAGAAGACAGCGGTGGCAATGACACGGCATCATCGTGCTCATCAAGTGAAAATGGAAGAATGAGTCATCCTAGAATGCGCGCATGGAAGGATTTTGACAATAGACACCCAACATTTAGTAAGGAACCTCGCAATATCGGGCTCGAGCTGGCGATAATACGTCCTTTTAGTTTTAAGGGCAATCCACACGGCACATGGCACATTGTAATGATGGTTTATAATCTTTCACCATGGTTGGCAATGGACCAATCCTACTTTATGATGCCTCTTCTTATTGATGGTCCGAATTCACGAGAAACAATATCGATGTCTATCTTGACCTCTCATTGAAGAGTTGAGGTCTTTATTCATCGACGGCATACAAACATACGATCACGGAACAGGGGACAATCTTCATGATGCGTGTAGCCTTATTGTGGACAATCAATGATTTTCACGCATATGGAATGCTATCCGGTTGGTCGTTACATGGTTACAAAGCATGTCCTTCTTGTCACCTCGAGACAACATCGAAAAGGTTGCCCTTTAGCAACAAGACTTGTTATTGCGGTCATCGGTATGTTGCACGAAAATCATCCCTATAGAAATGGCGGCGTCCACTTTGATGGTACTACTGAGAATCGTCCCGTCGGACCCCTTATCAGGAGAGGATATACTAGCTTCAGTGGGATGGTAAAAACAATGTGACATTTGGGAAAATAAAGGGAAGGCGGAGACACGGGATGGAACAAGAAAAGCATTTTCTTGAGCTGCCGTATTGGAAAACAAATAAAGTCGTCTAATCGGGCGTCATGCACATTGAGAAGGGAGTATCGAGCACATACTTAACTTGCTTCTCTGTAAAGATGGTAAATCGAAGACAACCTCAAAGCTCGAAGGGATCTCAAAGCGTGGAACATTAGAAAAGAGTTGCATCCTCTACAGAAAGTGGGCAATCCGGACAAGTTTGTACTTCCCAATGCCGTGTATCACATGTCACAAGATGAAAAGAAAAGGTTCCTTCAGGTGTTACATGAGTTGAAGGTTCCTACGGGTTTCGGGATCATTTAGTAAGAAGATAAAGATTGTTAAAGGCAAGATCGATGGGTTGAAGAGTCATGATCACCATGTTATCATGGAGCACCTTCTCCCATTATCACTAAGGAGTGCCATTCCAAATTCAGTTGGTTTAGTGATTAATGAACTTTGCGACTTTTTAGGGAATTGTGTGCTAAAACATCGAGGGCGATAAGTGGAGAAGCTAGAGGCTGAAATTCCTTTAATATTGTGCAAGCTTGGTATTTTCCGCCATCATTCTTGATATCATCATACACTTATTTGTCCATCTTGCAAGCGAGGCCGGGCTTGGGACGGTGCAATATCGATGGATGTATCCGTTGAAAGGTACATTTAGTTTTTCATTTAGTGTGATTGATATACTTATTCTATTTTGCAAGCTTGGATGTCGTAATTTAGTGTAAGTTTTTGTAGGTATCTTCTCACTTTGAAAAATTATATACGTAATAGAAATCGGCCGAGGGTTCTATTATGGAAGGTTATTTGTTGGAGGAAGTAACAACCTTTTGTTCTCGTTATTTGGGCGAAGACATTGAGACAAAACTCAACAGACCTCTTAGTATCCACGATGGACCACATAAAACCCGGATTACAAGAAAATGAAGCTGAATTTATCAATAAGATTCATTCTTTTATCCTCCTCAATAGTGATTGCCTTGGAGAAGTTAGAGAGTAAGTCATTTTAGTATAATAGCATATATATATATATATATATATATATATATATATATATATATATATATATATATATATATATATATGAAATAATATACATCTAACACTAACTATTCATGTTGACTTTAGAATTCACAAGGATGAAATACATGTAATGCATCGTAATTGGAGTGAGGCACGTGTGGAAAAACATCATCGGGATAATTTTTTGCGGTTTAAGCATTATGTGAGAATTCTCTTATCTCATATTTACGAGTTATTGTATTAATTTAAACTATCATATTTATGTAATTACCACATGAATTGTTTTGTCGAGCCGACTATCGAGCATAGAATCAACATTAGATAAGGAACTTTTGTGCCTAGCTACACTTCGGATGTTGAGATTACGGTCTATAAAGGATTTGGTGTTGGCGGTTACAAGTTTGAAATCAAGTCTATCGAAGAATCTCGTACCACCCAAAATAGTGGAATTGCGACTCTAGGAACCAATGGCGATACATACTATGGGTACCTTGATAACATACTCGGTATCAACTATCGGGACGGCGGGATGCATTCATGTATTTCGGTCGTTTGGTATGATATGAAGGCAGGAACAGGAAAGTGGAGGGACAACTACGGAGTTGGATAGATGAATATGGATTGACAAGTGTAAATACCACCGTTTTTCCTTGAGGATGATCCATTTATATTTCGAACAAGCATTTCAAGTATACTACTCAAAGTGCTTGAAGCATCACGGGATGGAGTGTTGTATGCCGATGGAGGCCTAGGGATACTTATGATGTCCATAATTTGTAGATCGAGAGATCGTAGAGGTCAATATTGAGGAAGACTTTGGCGAGGGAGAATTTGTATGTCAAGATGCATGTCCGAATCGATGAAGTTTCGTGGGTTAGAAATGATCCGAATAGTGAAATTCTTGTAGATATTCCTACGACTTCTAATGCATCTATAAAGCGGAAAAGGTAACCATTTTAAAATTAATTAGCACTAATGAAATGTTTAAATTCTAAGGTATTTTAATTAGTGGTATATTTTGTTGATATGTACATATGTTTAGCTCAACCTCATTATTTTGCTATCGACACATTCTTACGCATATATCTCATATAAATTGTAAACTTCTTTTCTAGGGGTTAACTGATATTTGGAAGCGTCCATCTCTAGCCAAATCTCATGAGACATATAGTCCTCAATGAATTAGGCGTGAGGCAAGAGAGCGTAAGAGAAGTCTCGAGGCTGCTCGGGCTTCTCTATCCATCCCGACATTGGGGAGATTACTCGGCTAGAGGTTAGTAGCTATCGATTGAAATTGGACATTTTATTTCATATGATCTACTTTCTCTTGCATCGATCTACTTTCTCTTGCACCAAATTGAAGAAAATGAATCAAAGAAGCTCGGGTCTTATGTTACCTTGATATGGTTCTTGTAGAGATGTGCACCTAACAAAAGAAATGGGAGGTTGCTTGTATAACTCTACAAGCTGTAGATTCTCGACAATGCATGTGCAAACATGGGTTAAATTGTTAATGAGAAGAACACGTTTTCTTGCTCCTAAAAAGGAATTTTCTTTGGACCATTATTAGGTGGTCAATGAGGACACTGAGTTGCACATTTTGACTCCATGTCAATTCGTGGGCATCGGGCCAATGCTTACTTGTGCCAATAATGAACTTGCATTCTCGAAATTTGGTTCCTTGCACACAAATGGATGTTAGGCCAAATGCTGGCCATAGTTTATAAAAGTGAAAGCATCAGGGAGTTTATTATAATCTTGGACTACGCTAGGCTACGACATAAATGGATGTTAGGCCAAATGCTGGCCATAGTTTATTTCAGTAATATATATCACACCATAAGAAAAAAAACAAATAGGCTGTAAGAATCACGAAACATCTGAAAAACCAATTGAATCTGTGAGAATGGTTTTGTTTATTGAAGCTTGTCCCAATTCAGGAGAATGCGGCCCCAAGTTTCAACACCCAAAGGGAGAGTGCTTCTCTTTTCAAACATATCACTCCTCTGCAGCCCACTCCCCTTCACTTACGGACCAGGCCCCTCACTTACAGTTCGAACTCAGGCCCGCGTTATCCTCCCATGACAACAAAGGCAATGGGAATTTGACATAAAGTGCGAGAATGCAAACATTACCTCACAAGATTCTTGTTCAAACAATGGAATAGAGTTTATGATTGTTCATATAAAATATCGGTGATGGTTTATGATTCTCACTATTTGACTTTATTTAGGCAGAGTATGTATAGATTCGACTACATGCTACATAGTTTAGCACTTTAAATCCTACTATATATTCTTATTAACACTTTGGTGCATATCCAATTAGCCTTGCATGTTAGAGCGTCCTTTTAGGATATTCATAAGTTTGTATTTGTGCTTATTCTTGTCAATGGTTAATGGTATTAGCGGGTTTAGTTATTAGAGAAGGTTCAAGTTAGTTTGAAAACTTTCATATGTAGTGCATCGAAGTTTGTCTTTCATTAAAATGCTCTGACTTGAAGGCTTATTCTAAAGTCTAAACCCAACAAGCTACAATACAATGGCGGATTGGTTGTATTAGCAAAATGTCATTCATTTTGGTGCATTGTGCTTGTATTTTATAACAATGTAGTGCATCACGAAGTTTGTATTTGTGCTTGTATTTTATTCTTAGCGGCATGTTTTGAGGTCTTTAACAGAACATAACTTGCGGATGATTGGCATCTCGAGAAGAGAAGAGGCAACCAATTTGCGGACCCCACTACACACTCCACACCTTGGATCACTTTCGGCAAGTTAGTATATTTTAGTTTATTAAAATGTCATATTGGTTATGTAGTATTTTATTCACATGGACCTTGTGTATCTCAATTGTTATTGTCGATTCGGGTGATCGTCTACATCGCAGCGGCTTGTCTCCTAATCACCCTTTTAATATCGTCCTGTCCTCGCTGACTAAGCGGGATGGATTTGATAGACCCTCGGTATATATATCATTCTATAATTGATGTCAAATTAGACTTATACTTTTGAAACCTTTCCTATTATCCTTGCGGTGAATTTGATTTTACCTATGCTCCATATGTTGGCGGTGTTTATTGTTCCATATCTCGGTGATAAATCACACCGCATGCATTAGGGTTGAGAGCAACAAATAACGATTATTGTTGTGTATTCATGTAAAACTTATGACAGCTAAATATTTGTATTTAATTGTTTTCCACGGGGCAATCCTGTGAGCTCGTAAAAGCCGTGCTTCGAACAAAGCCAATAAGTTGCATCCCGATATTGAGAAGGGGAGGCGGCATGGCCTCTATATGTCGATTCAAAGACCGCCTTGTTGGCGACTATCTTTGAGAAATGGGGAAAGTATGTGGGTGAAGATAGCCGCCATTATGGAAAATTTCCACTTCATGGAATGGGGTGAGGAGCACGATAAGTCATTTGGCGCTTTACGGTCAAATGCTAAGGTACAAATATTTTTTATTTTGATTTATAGGATTATTTTACATTCATTGGGTACCTAAAATTTAATGTGATTCATTTGTTTGTGCGAAATTCTACCAAATTCTCCCCGAGATCCTAATCGCCCTCTCAATCATCTTGCTATCTACCAAGTGAAGTTGAGGATGCAAGATAGGGTTCGATATCGTAGATGCCAGTCAAGAATGAGTGTTATAAACCATGGAATAACACTCGAAAGAAGAGAGGAAGCACTCTTTGACACTCAGGCATTGAGTTGATTGATAGAGACAAATGGTGGCTTTGTGCCTATTTTATACGAGGACAAGAAGGTGTATAAACTAATTAAATCAAAATTTAGAATGTAATTGGCTTTATCATTGTCAGATTACAAACCTAAATCTAACATTGATAATGATTGAAGCTGATACACATATCTTGCGAGAACGGCGTCAAACAAGAATGGTAGAGCAACCTATCTGGGTGGCTCGAGGAGCATGAGTCGGGCCATTGAGAAATTGGTAAATTTTCTTCTAATGGTTTTAAAGTCCATATTAAGTATTTCTTAATGAGATGATCGATTATATATATATATATATATATATATATATATATATATATATATATATATATATATATATATATATATATATATATATATATATATATATGCATATGAATTTTTGGTGAATTAAGTGATATCATTGAGAATTTGTGGTGCACCTACATACGAAACTCTATCGGGTACCCACTCCTCATCATTGGACAAGAGCACAGTGACTATATATACCGGATGCATCCACTAAGGATTATTGTGTAAGTGTTAATGTGTTAGCTATTTCCAATTTTTTCTTAAATATGTCTTGCATTGTTTACTTACACTTGAATATTTTTCGTGGTGTAGAATCGGGTCATTGAGAAGGCTACCTCATGGAGTGGAGATTCCACCAGGAACCACGGCCGCTTTTACCCAATTATTAGATTCCATGCGGAGGGCATCACGGTGGCTCTGAGAGGTCGGGCATTGGTGCTCCCAGATTTTATTCGAGGGCATCCTCCGTTCAGGAGTTGGCTAATCGAGCTAACTTCGTGAGATGGAAGATCTTAAGTCTCGATTATCCGAGGTGGATGAGCTTAAGTCCGAGGTGCAATTCCTACGCCGCTTGATGGTATGTATCGTACACATATAAACTTATACGCTATGACACTAAAAATCATATTTTCATATTCTTCCAAATCTAAAGTGACCTTGTCAAGAGAGAGTATATCTACTTCTGCACCTTGAAACACCACTTTTGAATTTAATATATGCAACAAATACATTACATTCATGTCATAAATCCTTGCTATCCGTCAGCTTCAAGCGACTAGAGATAAGGGTAAGACCTATTTATAACAAGACTAGAAAACATGAGGTAGCTAGAGGTAGCTAGAGGTCATTAGCTTTTTATGTCTCTCAAACCTCAGTAAGCTGTTAGATTAGTGTTTTTTTTGTTAAAGCAAAAGCTTCAATAGAATCGATTCTATGTTTGTAGGGGTGGTTTCTGGTCATGGCAATTTTTCTATTTCTGCTCCTACCTTTGGAAAGTTTTAACTATTATTTAGTAGTACCACCACTTTGCAGAAAAAACTTGATTTTCAATTCTCTTGTTTTCCACAATTATTAAGCCCATCATGGTAATGCTATAGGCCCATGCTACTATTTACAACTATTTGTATTCTTAACTTTGCCGGTATTATGAATGTCCAGCATCATAACTCATGCTACAGCTTTGTTTTCCTTGATTTTGATATTACTATTAAGTTTCTTGGTAGAGTGGTGTCTAGCGAAAACAAATCTAATGGGCAACCATTAAATGTAGCACTCAAAATGCTCGGTGACTTGGTTTCCCTATCTTATCAATCCACTTAGTTCACATATCGGTGGGATTTCTCTTGAAATGTAGAACTCAAAATGCTCGGTGACTTGGTTGGCAACTAACTAATCATATGAACTAAATTTGCTCATCCGAATGGGAAACAACTTACCCTATAACGAGGAGGCAAGCTCGCATAAGTTTTACACGTCAACAAAGACCAATGATGGTAGCAATACTACAATGCTCAACCGTAGGAGTAAAGGTCACCCTGCATCCAAAAGTGATTATTTCTTCAATAATGTACAAAAAGAACAATATAGAGTGAAAGCTAGGTGTCTCCATACCTAACATGACTTTGCTTGTTATTGACTTCGATCGAGTCCTCTGTAACGACTTTCCTAACAATATATCGTATACATATATGCACACTCAAACACATATACTCACACATATACACACTTACATGTACATCATTATACATTTACATGCACACTCATACATTGCTATTAATTATGTTGCGGTGAATTTTGAGTACTTGTCTGTTCCACCTCCTCGACCTTCCACCGATCCTCCTTTCACTCGTCATGCTCGGTTTCTCAACCTCGAACTAATCCATCGACTTACGCTCACCACGAAATTGCTACTCGCCCTTCTTCTTCTAGTGCTCGGGGTTCACTCAAGGTTGACTCAAATTATTTCGAGGCTTATCACAAGAGGATATTGCTAGGATGTTTGCGGACTTGAGGCGTTCGGGCCTATCGGAGGACATTCTTGGGGAATTTCTACAGTTCCACGAGCAAATTAGACCCGATATTTTTTATTTTGGATATTAGATGCCTGGATATATTATATGTATTTTGTTTTAATTTGTCGTTTATTTGAGACTAGTGGAGACTTACACTTAATGTATTTTTTAATTTGGCTAATTGTTGGGTTGAATGTGTTTTATGATATATGTCAATGTTTTTGTTATTTCATTGTGAGATTTTGAAATATGTGCTTGTGATATATATTTTGGATTGTAAACAGATAGCCACGCTAAGCAGGGCAATCTTTTTTTAAAAAAAATATTGATAAACTTGTCCAAACTGTTTGAGCCGTTTGGGATAGTTCTTGCCCAAACGGTGGAAACCGTTTGGGCAAAACAAACCCAAACGGTTTCCACCGTTTGGTGGATTAAACTAAGCGGTAAACCGTTTGGTGATCTACTTAAGCGGTTTAAACCGTTTGGACAATATTTTTACGTTTTTAAAATAAAAATAAAATTTATTAGCCCAAACGGTTATGACCGTTTGGGCTATATCCCCGGTTGCAACCGTTTGAGTGCCGTTGGACAAACGGCGCTAGCGGCGTTTGTCCAAACGGTTATTTTGCCCAAACGGTTGAACCCGTTTGGGACATAATTTATAGCGGTTACAACCGCTTGGGCAACGCAGTTTGTACTAGTGCGAGGAGATGATCAGGGAGAGAGGACCAGGAACCAATATTTTTGTATGGATTTAATTATTTGGGTACAAGGATGAAGTGCATGCTAGAGAAATCACGGGAAATAACAAATTTATCCGTCGTTTTCAACTGTACTTAAATTCACATCTAAAGTTAATAGAGATTCTATTTTTGATTTGATCAAATATTTAAACAATTTGTATTTATCCTATTCTTTTCATTTGATTAAGTAAAGAATAAAGATTCTTTGGACTAGATCAAGAGTGCTTACTTGGCCCACTGGGGCACCACCCATTTGGTTCATACCTGCATTACTTCTTAATTAAAACTTCACCTCAAGATGGATACAGAACTGCTATGTAAATAAAGGGTGTTGCAACATTATGGGCGGAAGATAATTGAAGAATATGGAAAACTTGGATGGACAACAAGTAACTTATTTAACTTAGTCAACTGTAATATGCTTGTGCACTTAAGTTGTGAATTTACTTTAATTTATTTCGACTTATTTAATTTAGTTGTTATGAGATTTTATGTGGAGTTTTTGCTTAAGACTTTCTGGTGAAATATTATTGAGTCTTGTGGGCTCTTAATTGCTGCATATCCTATGTGAATATGCACTTTCTACTTTAAAAAAAAAAAGATTCCTTGATTGTAGTAGTACATTGATGGATTGGCAAAATGCATTACTAATAAGAAATGGAATTTTTAATAAAATGGATCCACATTCTAAGAGGAACCCCTTGACCAGAAAAGTAGATGATCATATAAATCAGATGCATGATAGAGTCCCGTTAAACTAAAAATAGATTGCTGAATACTACTAGTATAGTTGGGCCCCCACCAAATAAAACTCAAATTATACTTATTTTTTCCAACTGGAAAAGGAGGAGACATTCATGTTATAAATAGCAACCAAAAGCGACAAACTACATAGAAAAGAAAAGAAAATGAAATAGAAAATTTAAGATTTCTTAAGAAACCCCTTGACTAGAAAAGTAGATGATCATATAAATCGGATGCATGATAGAGTCCGTTAAACTAATAATAGATTCTTGAATACTACTAGTATAGTTGGCCCCCCACCAAATAAAACTCAAATTATACTTATTTTTTCCAACTGGAAAAGGAGGAGACATTCATGTTATAAATAGCAACCAAAAACGACAAAACTACATAGAGAAAAGAAAAGAAAATGAAATAGAGAAAATTTAAGATTTCTTATCTTGTTTTTCGAAAGTAACTCTACAAAAAGACTGAGTTGTCCCAAACAACACGAACGGCAAAATCCAACCAATACTACACTTTTCATTGGATTCTTTGCATCTGCAAGCTTGAAAAATCAAATTGAGAAACAAGTGACCATCAAAAAAGCGTGGGAGTAATCCATAGTGGAGAGCGTAGAAATGAATGGTTACCAAGAAACTTGATGAGTGTGTCCCTCATGCTTTTCATATCAAGCATTCTCAAGTCATATACAAAGCCAAAGACGTGTTGGTTCAAATAGTAAATGCAATTTGGTCTTAATTCAAGATATTTCCCATTAGAAAATAATAAACAGGAATTCTCACACATAAACAATGTGTTATTCTTCAAACTATTTGCAGTAACCTACTTGAATCTTTTCTTATCCAACACAAAAACTCTAAGCCCATCCGTCTCTTTGTTAGGATCCAATACCATAAACAATTCGCTGTTGGTCATACTCTCAACTAAATACACATCATCTAAATATGCATTATCATCGTACATATGGAAAAGGATATCTAATTCTTCCGCAATAGTTTTAGGCATAAAAGAATCCTTAATATCCAGGGATATGACTCTCCTGTCGTAATCAAGAGCGCATATCTCCCCGTTATGATGGACTATATTCATGATGGATGTAAGATAAGTAGTCAAAGAAGTCCATGTATTGTTTCCAGATCTCGCCATTGCAAGTCCTCCACCACTTGGGCACATGAGAATGACTGTAAACTCACCATCATTGTATCTAGAAGGAGCTGAGGATAAAATTGCTTTGCATCTATAATGGTAAGTAGATGGTAACATAACGATAGAGGGGAATTGGATCTGGACACGAGTGATGGGGTTCAAGAGGTGCATATCTAGTGAGTCATCGGTTGTTATCAGCTAACCAAAAGAGGACCCGACAATGTTGTGATGGCCGATGAGGGGCGGAGGGAGAGAGATAGTATAGATTCTATTTTCGATAAGACTGAAGAATTTGGTACTAGTGTTGTGTTTATCCTCAATTGCATGGAGCAAGAGCTAAGGAGGTTGGGGCTTTGAATGATATTCCCTCTTTTTTATGATTGAATTCGACGAGGTGCAGACGGCACCAAATCGAAGGTAGTTGGCCAACTGCAATTTGTCTACGATTAGACCGAGGAGATGATCCGAAAGCTCTGACCAATATTTTATATTAATTTGGGGATTCAAAGGTTTATTATTTTGGGGAAATTACGGGTGTATAAGTAAGGAAAGGAGAGGGCGTTTTTCAGTTGTATCCTGATTGCTAATGATCAATAACTCTTATCTAGTTGTGATGGAGATGGAATCAAATCTAATCAAATTGGAGATAGAGATTTCATGTAAGTGCGTGTCATAGGCGAAATATTTATCTAATTATTTTATTAATTAATCTATTTGATCTCTAGATTAAGGTTCCTGTCTTCTGTTCTTTAGGAATCTCAAAGTGTTATTTTTTCAATATTTTACTATTATTATAATCAGATTATATGTGGAGCATAACTAGATCACGTAATGTTTTAGATCCACCTCTGTTGTCTTTCATGTCATACCACATTCTTTTCAAACAGAATTCTTTATAATTCCTCCATCCCTCATTGAGATAATTTTAGTTTTTGATCCACCTCTATTGAGATAACTTCTTTGGAGAATTAACTATGAATAATCTTTTAGACCGACCTCCTTGAGATAATTTTGTAAGAGAATTAACTATGAACAAGATGCTTTTCTTTTTCTTTTTCTTTTTCTTTTTCTTTTATTTTTATTTTTGTTTATAGAAATGTTGTTATCCACTCCAGGACAAATCCAACTTCCCACTTGAGCATCTTGACGTGAGATTAATAATCAGAGTGGAGGAGAAGATTGTTTGATGGATGACATATTGAAGCCTATCAAACAAAGCTTGCCCAGTTGAAAAGCGAGTTCATATTATAAATAAACAAAACGAAAAAGGAGGGGAAAAACAATTCGTCGCTAGTCGGAATCTCGGCTAAAACTTTTCTTTTCTAAAGAAAAAGTAATCAGGATAAGGCGTTTCTTCTGTGATCTTGGTAGATGATATCAACGATCCGATGACCATCATCAAGATTCAGTTCAATCCAACTGTTTTCACCGGATCTCATAATTGCAATTTCTTTCGAAATGAATGTAAGATAAATAGTTCAAGGCTATCTATTTGTTTTTCTCAACAACAACAAAAAAGGTCTCTCTGTTGCTAATTAATCTCTTACAACTTTATATCTTTCTTGTAAGTGCATATCATAAGCGATATATTTATATGGTTGTGTTATTAATTTGATCGTTCGAGTCACATTCTATCAACTTTTCTTTAGGAATTTGAAAATGAATTATTTTTGTTATTAAAAAGGAAAGTGGTATATTTTTAATATGTTACTATATATTATGATAATTAGGTTATGTGGAGCATGCATAACTATATATTTAAAAATATGATAAAAGAATCAAAATTCTAGTACCCTACCTCACATAACTTAGAGCCCGTTTGAATGGTGGAAATATTAGATGTAAGAAGTAAATTAAAGAAGTAACTTTAAGAATTATGAAGTACGTAGTTCCGTTAGATGTAAGATGTAAATTAAAAAAATAACTTCAAAAATTATAAAGTAGGTTGTAGCGAAGTAGTGAGTTTTTGTTTGTTTCACATAATTTTGGATATAATGAAAATAGTACTTCTTCATCTTTATTTATTTATTTATTTATTATTATTATTATTATTATTCATTTGGATAGCGATTGAAAAATTTACTAGGAAGAGAGAAAGAGGATTTGTTAAGATTTTATTTAGAATTAAGAATATGCACTATTTTAATCATAATTGTCAATTATTTGATGAACCATCATAAGAAATATCAACGAATGCGGCAGATTCTGGATTTTTGTAGAAGTGTTGTCACCACTAATTGATACGTCAACTTGATATTCATATTCAAAGCCGCCAACAGCATGAACGTCGGCACCATTCACAAAGATCCAATTTGTAAATAATGTAACTCACCAAAAGAATGAACTAACCAAAAGAATGTCAATTCCTTCCATGGCGAATCTGTAAATAATGTAACTCACATGTATGTACTTGAGTCTGTGTCCGCTTGCTTCTTGTTTCTCCACCACTCAGAGCCACACCAAACACAACCACATGTTTGGAGACAGAATTGATTATTTTGGGAAATTACGGGTGTATAAGTAAGGAAAGGAGAGGGCGTTTTCAGTTGTATCCTGATTGCTAATGATCAATAACTCTTATCTAGTTGTGATGGAGATGGAATCAAATCTAATCAAATTGGAGATAGAGATTTCATGTAAGTGCGTGTCATAGGCGAAATATTTATCTATTTTATCTTATTAATATACATCTCAGAATTGGAAAGTGAACTTTTCTTTGTATGTTATTGTTATGTTAAAATTAGATTATGTGAGCATATGTAATAAAAATTGTTTAATATGGTCGAATTGAAGGGAGAAAAGCAAAGTGCAGAAGGCACAAGCAGTCGCACTGGCAGCAACTGTTGAACCAGCCCGTCTACTGCCAGGGAGTCTTCGTCGGTGGGACCGATCGGTCGCCCGACAGAGATTTTTGAACTGTTCGACCGTTGATCCATTGAATCGTTCAGGGAGTTTTCTGTGCAGTGAGTTTTAATTAGATTGGATTTTTCAGTCTATATTGGACCCTACAAATTCTATCCTATTTAAGGGGGGTTTTCTGAGTTAAGGTTCTATCCCCAGCTATCCCGAAGAGGTTGTATGCTTCCGAGAGAGGCACAAAAGTGAGAGAACAAGGGGTCAATATTTTTGTAAGTATTTTCGAGAAAAACGTGGTGCGGTCTTTTAATCTTCTTCGATAAAGGAAAGCTACTCCCCTCCCCTTCTCCCGTGAATGTAGCCAAATTGCCGAACTATGTAAGATCTTTTGTTTGGTGTGTTTTGCATTGATTGTCCATTGTTATTCGAATGGTCAAAAAGTTATTTGCATAAACCCTAAAATTATTATTTAGGATCTAAACTAAAACCCTATTATTTTGGAGAAAAGTTAAATATGTATATATTAAATTAATATATATATATATATATATGTGTGTGTGTGTGTGTGTGTGTGTGTGTGTGTGTGTGTGTTATATAGAGAGGTTACAAGAGATGAAAAGTATCAACCAAATCTCTTCAAATATTATCAAGTATCTAACTGAATCTCTACAAGTATCGCGATCAAATAATATCTTCAATACACCCCTAAGCAAAGTGGAGCGACTTGTAGCTTATTTGTAGGAACTCGAAGCGGGTCCTCGCTAACGGCTTGGTCATGATATCCGCGAGTTGATCCTACGTGCTAATGAACTACACCTGAAGGTCTCGACGAGCAACCTTGTCGCGGACGAAGTGAAAGTCGATCTCAACGTGCTTCCTCCGTGCGTGAAAAATCGGATTCGCGGATAGGTAGGTGGCCCCCAAATTGTCACACCAAAGCACGGGAGGGGAATGGAGAGGGATACCGATTTCCGAGAAGAGCAAGTGTGTGTGTGTGTGTGTTATAGAGAGGTTACAAGAGATGAAAAGTATCAATCAAATCTCTTCAGATATTATCAAGTATCTAACTGAATCTCTACAAGTATCAGTATCAAATAATATCTTCAATACACCCCTAAGCAAAGTGGAGCGACTTGTAGCTTCGATAGGAACTCGGCGGGTCCCGCTAACGGCTTGGTCATGATATCCGCGAGTTGATCCTACGTGCTAATGAACTACACGAAGGTCTCGACGAGCAACCTTGTCGCGACGGTGAAAGTCGATCTCAACGTGCTTCCTCCGTGCGTGAAAAATCGGATTCGCGGATAGGTAGGTGGCCCCAAATTGTCACACCAAAGCACGGAGGGAATGGAGAGGGATACCGATTTCGAGAAGAGCAAGTGTGTGTGTGTGTGTGTGTTATAGAGAGGTTACAAGAGATGAAAAGTATCAACCAAATCTCTTCAAATATTATCAAGTATCTAACTGAATCTCTACAAGTATCGATATCAAATAATATCTTCAATACACCCCTAAGCAAAGTGGAGCGACTTGTAGCTTATTTGTAGGAACTCGGCGGGTCCCGCTAACGGCTTGGTCATGATATCCGCGAGTTGATCCTACGTGCTAATGAACTACACGAAGGTTTCGACGAGCAACCTTGTCGCGACGAAGTGAAAGTCGATCTCAACGTGCTTCCTCCGTGCGTGAAAACCGGATTCGCGGATAGGTAGGTGGCCCCAAATTGTCACACCAAAGCACGGAGGGAATGGAGAGGGATACCGATTTCGAGAAGAGCAAGTGTGTGTGTGTGTGTGTTATAGAGAGGTTACAAGAGATGAAAAGTATCAATCAAATCTCTTGAGATATTATCAAGTATCTAACCGAATCTCTACAAGTATCGGTATCAAATAATATCTTCAATACACCCCTAAGCAAAGTGGAGCGACTTGTAGCTTATTTGTAGGAACTCGGCGGGTCTGGCTAACGGCTTGGTCATGATATCCGCGAGTTGATCCTCGTGCTAATGAACTACACGAAGGTCTCGACGAGCAACCTTGTCGCGACGAAGTGAAAGTCGATCTCAACGTGCTTCCTCCGTGCGTGAAAAATCGGATTCGCGGATAGGTAGGTGGCCCCCAAATTGTCACACCAAAGCACGGGAGAATGGAGAGGATACCGATTTCGAGAAGAGCAAGTGTGTGTGTGTGTGTGTTATAGAGAGGTTACAAGAGATGAAAAGTATCAATCAAATCTCTTCAGATATTATCAAGTATCTAACTGAATCTCTACAAGTATCAGTATCAAATAATATCTTCAATACACCCCCGCAAGCAAAGGGCGTGGAACGACTTGCAGCTTAGACTGTAGGAACTTGAAGCGGGTCCTGGCTAACGGCTTGGTCATGATATCCGCGAGTTGATCCTACGTGCTAATGAACTACACCTGAAGGTTTCGACGAGCAACCTTGTCGCGGACGAAGTGAAAGTCGATCTCAACGTGCTTCCTCCGTGCGTGAAAAACCGGATTCGCGGATAGGTAGGTGGCCCCTAAATTGTCACACCAAAGCACGGGAGGGGAATGGAGAGGGATACCGATTTCCGAGAAGAGCAACTGAAACCAGGTTAGTTCGGCTGACGTGTCGGCAAGGGCCTTGTGCTCTAATTGGGTGGAAGAACGGGAAACAGTGTGTTGCTTGCGAGACATCCACGAGACGAGATTCGTACCAAGAAAGATCGCAAAACCCTCCGTCGACTTGTGATCATCAGGACATCCAGCCCAATCAGAATCACAGAAGGCCTGAAGATGATCAGTGGGGCCACGTCGAAAGGATAGGCCGTGATTGAGTGTCCCTTTCAGGTAACGGAGGATGCGTTTGACCGCCATTCAATGGTCCTCCGTCAGCTGATGTATAAACTGACAGACCTTATTGACCACAAAGGACAATCCGGTCGAGTCAGAGTGATATACTGAAGAGCGCCCACAATCTGTCGGTACTTGGTCGGGTCAGGGAATAGAGTAATAGATAGTTTGGTGAGAACCGTGGATGTAGAGAGTGGAGTGGTGACATGTTTGGCATCGGAGAGGCTCGCTTTCTGAAGAAGCTCAGAAATATATGTTCGCTGAGAGAGGAGACCCGAGAGCTGAGGAACCACCTCGATGTCGAGGAAATAATGTAGAGGCCCCAAATCCTTAAGAGAGAAATTGGTCGACAACGAGGTGATGAGGCGAGATATAAACGCCGAATCATTACCTGTCACGATAATATCATCCGCATAGACAAGAACAAATACCTGAATCTCGCCATTCGAGTAGAAAAAGAGGGAAAAGTCAGTTTTGAACCCCGTAAATCCATTACTAACTAGTGCCTGAGAAAGTCGATGAAACCAACTTCGGGGCCCTGTTTGAGGCCATATAGAGACCAATGAAGGAGGCAGACGTGATTCAGAAGTGATAGATCGGCAAACCAGGAGGCTGAGACATATAGACGGTCTCTGTGAGATTGCCGTGGAGAAAGGTGTTGTGAACATCGAGGTGGTGAATAGACCATCCATGAGACACAGCCAAGGCAATGATAGTGCGGATCGTCGTGGGCTTGACAACCGGACTAAAAGTCTCCTCGTAGTCCACACCTGATTGCTGATGGAATCCTTTAGCGACCAGACGAGCCTTATATCATTCAATCGACCCATCCGCCCGCCTCTTGATCTTGAAGACCCACTTGCACCCAACCACATTCATGGTGGCAGATGCTAGAACAAGAGACCAAGTGCCATTCCGAAGAAGGGCATTGAACTCATCAGTCATAGCCCCGCGCCACTTATCTCGGGATTGATTTTCACTTTGTTCGGGAGAAGGTAGCGCATCATGATCTACAGGTCCAATCTATCTCTACTCATGATCAGCTTGCGAACATTCTTACTAAGCCGCTTCCAACTCTGCGCTTTGATTTTCTTCGGTCCAAGTCCATTTCCATTCCTTTAAACTGCGGGGAGTATTGAGATAAATATTATGTACCTAGTGGTAATTTTACATGTGTTGTAATTATTCCCTAATTAAGATTTTGTATAGATGGTATATATAGGGACCTTGTATCATATTACTATTCAATCAATATAGAGGAAATATTTCAATTGACGGAAAAAGTAGAAGATGATTGTGTGATATTTAGGCTGAAAGATCAATTTGGTTCTGGTAATGAGGCTCTATACTAAAATTGGTGCTCCTCTTTTATTTTTTTCTCAACTTTGTCCATGACTGAAACTTCATGCTCAAATTGGTCCATTTACTTTTTTTAAAAAAAACTTAATCCTTGTTCCATGACTTCATACTCAAATTAGTCCCCCCTACTTTGTTTTTTAGGTAATTACACTAAATCCCTATAAATTTTCAGCGTAGGTGAACCACCTATAACTTTCAAAATCACATTAACTCCCCAAGCAATTTCCAAAAATCTCACTAAACCCCAATAACTTTCAAAATCACACTAAACCCCAAATCACTTTTGGAATTGCAGAAAAACCCCAATAAGTTTCCATATTTTCAGATAACCCCCATAAATTAGAACTGAAAACAACATTAAGGCATTTTGAAGGACAATTTCAACAAAAATATATTTTAAGGTTCGGGGCCCAAACCTAAAAGCGAGCAAGAGGAAAACCAATGACAAAAAATAAAAGATTTCTATTTAAAGGGTTGAAAATATAAAAAGGTTATAAAATAAATTTTTTAATAATTTAAGTGGTATTCTTATAATATTAAGTTTTCTAATAGAAACGGTTAACATGGCAATTGTTTTCTAAAATAAAAGAACAAGGACCGCAATTGACATGTCATTAGGGTAAAATGGATATAAATGAAAAATTAACACCCGATATTTAATGGATGCTAAAAGGGACTTAGTTTGTAACCGAGGTACAATATGAGGACTATATGGAGGAAAAAGAAAGTAGGGGAACCAATTTGAGTATGATGCCCCAATACAGAGATTAAGCTAAGAAAAATAATATAGGGGACCAATTTAATTAGGAAGTCATAATATAAAGATGAAGTTGAGAAAATATAATGTAAGGGAACCAATTGAACATAGAGCCCCAGTAGAGGGACCAAATTGGCCTTTTAGCTTGATATTTATGTCTTTTTAACTTAGTAGATAGTTTATTTTTCTATTCTTTGGTGAGTCAAAAGTTAAGTTATTTTTTGAATTGAAGATGTTTTAATTTCTGTTTAACTATTCTTTGGGGTTAATACCTGAGTATCATCTCATAAAGTTCACAATTTCTGCCTTACAAATTATATAAATCATAAACAAAATGGTCTCCTTCAAAAAGAGAGGAAAAACGAAAAGGAATTCCATTCAAGATTCACGAAAGCTAGCTCATTCTTGATTACAAATATTTTTGTGGTGCATCTGATTATCATGAGGGCGCTTCAGTGAGAGCAACAGGATAGTTGTTACGTGGATATAGTGGATGAACATAATAAGTGGTCCAAGTAAAGTTTGAAGGGTATCACTTTAGGGATTGATTATTATTAACTTGCTACCCTATCAAGCAAAGTTGAGATGTCAAATGTGAAGTTAAATTGGTACATAACTGTGAACTTGCCATCAATAGAGACAAAAATGGTTCCTTTTATTTAGTTTTTGCTGAGTTATAACCACAATCTGCATTTAGGATGTGGATTTTGATGAAAGTCCGAGATGGACGGGCGAATTAGAATATGATTTGGTGCTATTTATATGTCTTCTCAACTTACTAGATATTTTATTTTTCTTTTCTTTTATGATATCTAAATATATTATTTCATGTATGCGTATCTTTACGAGTAAAGCTCTATAAACTTAAGTGGATAGGAGCACTTGTCACCAAACTTGCTTTGAGATTTGTCTTCACATCAAATTACCTTGAGATTTGTGCATTTATTTTTATTATATCTAGCACAAATCTCAATGCAAAATCAATGGATAAAAAATTAGTGAATGAAGGCTCCTATCCACTTACGCTTATAGAAGCTTTTCGTATCTTTACCCGCTTTACTGTTATCTTTACCCAATGGGATAACGTTTAGCTAATCTATTACTAGTCTTTTTGGTGTTCTACCCTATGTGAGTTATAAATTCAAATAATTCCATGAAGTGTCCTCATAATTTACACATAGTTTAAGAATCATGAAAAGAGTTAACTTAAAACCCAAAAGATTACTATTTTAGCTCCATTCATCTCATGTTCTTCATAACTGCATCTATTAACCATCACTAACTATCTTTAATACCCCATTTACTCATTCTTCTCTCCGACTTCTCATCGTCTATTAATCTAAAAGTTGAATTATGTATGCACGGAGGGGGGTGGTTAGTACCTCAGTTTTATCTATAAAACAAAGGGAACGCACAGAGTTCTTTTACCCTTGAAATAAATCATGAACAAAACGGACTCCTTCAAAAATAAACTAAAAATGGAATTGCACACAAGACTCATGATGCTCATTCTTGATAACAAATGGTTTTGTGAGACATCTTATTGTCACGACTACGCCTTCAAACTCACAAATCACAGATGACTAAAAATTTTGATCCTCTCCTCGTTCCAATATGAGAGATCCCAATCCATGGGCTTCAAAAGCTGCTTCGAAACCTCATAAAATTACTTCTGGTTTGCGAGAAGTGGCTTCTTCTTATCATCCCATTTGTCTAATCGTTGTTGTGCTGCCGCCACCTGTAATTATCCAAATCATCATTAAGTCTTTATACATTATTAAGAAAATGTAAAGTAAAGCTTAGAGTAGCGAAATTTGCTTCTCATGGTAAAGAGCTAGGTGCTAATGGAAAATGTTGCTCTTCAAACATGAAGTCTTTTAATAGTCATATATTTTACAAGTAGTAGGTGCTTAGATTATGTTCATGATCTCTTAAAGGAGAAAGTATCCCATGAACCGTCCCCATAGGACGCCCCTATATGAACCATTGGGATACTTTCCGCTCTTAAAGAGCAAGCCCAGGTTATGCGAAGACATGAGATTAACTTTCAAATTGCCACATTGACGACCGTGTTACGTGACGTACCCAAAGGACGTAGGGTCCACGTCAGGGTGATAAGAACAAGATGAAAGCCCATACTTTTCGTCAATTTTGATTGTGATATGGAGGAGGAAACGTTTACATTGTTAAAAATTTGTGCAGTGGAAAAAGATACAAGAGAACAAATGTGATGGTGGATTAAGAGTTGGGCATTTAGTACTTGACCTCTAAAAATATTGAAACTCTAACTAAACGCCAAAAAATTTGGGATTCTAAAAACTTCAAAAACTTTTTTTTTTCTTTCACATAAACCCAATAACAACATCAGCCATATTTTCAGCTCCAACTCAGATAAAATCAAATAAGCATCATAAAATAGTCATTGGGAATTAACTGGGAAAAAAAAAACGCTTAGGGGGTGTTATTCGTTTCGGATTGTTAATTTGGACCCAGATAATTATTCATGAATCCGACATTCTTGGATTGGGACGTGGACTCGGATTTTATGGTTAGAGCCCCGGACTTTTAGATTGGATTTTGATTTTTGTGAGTAGAATTCTTGAACTTTTGATTTGGATTCTTGAACTTTTGCTTTGGATTCATACACTGAGGGTCGGATTCTCGGACTAAATTTTAGATTTGTGGATTATTTACATTAGGAGTTTTAAATTAAATTATTATATTAAATAGTAATCATTAACAAAAATATTAATTTGAAAACCACTCTAATTTCGATTAACTGGATGATGACAACAAAACTAAATACATCGTGTAATTCATTTAAACAGTTCAAACGAAATGTATGTAATATAGTATTAATTAAATATTTAAAATATTTGTATATTTAAGAAATGTTAAATAATTAACACATCTAAGTTAATATTAAATATTAAATATATTAAGTATTTCATTTTAAATGAATTAAATAAATTTGATTTAAAATATTTTAAAATTAAATGCATTCAATGTTAGTATAGAAATATGGAATATTGTAAAATTAAATATATTTAATTTGAAATATATTAAATATTTAAATAAGTAAAGAGAAGAGGAGAGAGGAAATCCACATAGTAACATCTTAATCCATCAATTTTAACATGGACTTTCTATTAAAAATTTTTCAAGCAAATCAAAGAGTATTGCATTTAAATGCTAAAATATCAATTTCATATTCAAATGAGGTAAAATATTTTGCTCACCCCTACTTGCATTCCAGCAGCAAATAAACGAGTATTGCATTTAAATGCTAAAATATCAATTTCATCTTCAAATGAGGTAAAATATTTGGTACCCTAGGAGGGTGTTTGAAAGGACTTTCTTTTATGGTGACTTTCGGGTTTTATAAAAATCTTAAATTCTTTTTAAGGATAGAAAAGTCATTTGCTTGATCAAATCTAAATTATTTAAATGAGCTTTTAAACTTGTCTTTCAAAAGTTGAGAACACAAAGGGTGTTTATTTACCTGAAAGCAGGAAGTGAAAGTGTGAAAGTGACTCACTTTTATCACTTTCGATGTTTGTTTTATAGAAAGTGCTTGCAAAAGTAAAATACGAAACTTTTGCAACATCAGATATAATACAATTTTAATTTCCCCTAAAAAAGTGCGGATGTCACATGTAAATCAAAAAAATAGGGACCACTGTTAAAAAGAAACATATTTTCTTAATTAAATCTTCCCTTACTTGGGCTCGTTAAGCAATTTTTATGCCCTGCTGTTCACAACATTTAAAGTTTGGGAATATCATTTTTTCCTTGAGTTTTCTATATTAGTCCCTTAATCTTTGCTATTTTTAGTTAGTCCCTCAAATTATTGAAATTGCTATCAAGTACCTCAACACTTATGAGTTGTTGCACAATTAATCCCTTGATTTTTGAAATTATTATTACATACTTAAATTCTTATAAGTTCTTTCAAATTAATCCCTTTAGTCAAAGTTAGTAGTAGCATGATATAAGAATCGAGGGACATAATTGTAATTTCAGTG